>CM076584.1:745267326-745721780 GCA_034641835.2 Pinus albicaulis | reverse complement strand
GATTTACCATTTTATGAATAATGAAGGTGAATTTCATAACTATAAAATAGACACAGACAGTACTTTAGATCAAGATTTAGATAGTGAAATTGATTTGAATAAGATAGATTTAAATAAAGTAAAGTTTTCCAGACCCACTAAATTTAGTCAATCAGATATAGAGAATTTAGAGAAAGTAGAAATTGATGAGATAATTGGTGATGAATCTGATATATTAAATCTCAATGATAATTTCTTACCAAAAGGTTTAACTCCTTTAGAAGATTTATTTGACTCAAATGATGTTGCTAGAAAACCCAAAATGGAGCCACTTAGATCTGATATTGAGGAATGTAACATTGGCACAGAGTTAAAACCCAAAATGATCAAACTTTCCAAAGCCTTACCTCAACAAGAAAAAGAAAAATATATTGCTCTTTTCAAGGAATTTCAAGATGTTTTTTCTTGTAGTTATGAGACCTAAAATCCTATGACACCAAAATAATAGAGCATAAAATCTCTATAAAAGAAGACCAAAAGCCTTTTAAACAAAATTTAAGAAGGATCAACCCTATTTTGATGCCTTTGATTGAAAAAGAGGTAAAAAGAATGTACGATGCATATATAATTGCACCAATTAGATATTCTGATTGGGTTTCTAATTTAGTTCCAACCAGAAAAAAGACAGGAGAGATTAGATTATGTGTTGATTTTAGGAATCTAAACAAAGTATCCTTAAAAGATAATTATCCTTTACCAAATATGGATCACATTTTACAAAGGGTAGTTGGTTCTTCTAGGATTTCACTTTTAGATGGATTTTTTGGATACAACCAAATTTTAGTCCAACGAGAGGATAAAGCGAAAACAACTTTTACTACTCCTTGGGGCACTTTTATGTATGAAAAAATGCCTTTTGGTTTAATGAATACAGGGGCTACCTTTCAAAGAGCTATGGATATAATATTTGCAAAGGAAATTCATGAATTCTTAGTGATTTACTTATATGACATTACTTTATTTTATAAGACTGATTATGAACACTTGGATCATCTTAGACAAGTCTTTATTAAATGCAGAAAGTTTGGCATCTCATTAAACCTGAATAAAACCTTATTCGGATTAGAAGAAGGTAAGTTACTAGGACACATAATACATAAGGAAGGAATTATAATAGACCCTACTAGAATAGAAGCAATTCTTAACATTAGTCCTCCAAGAAACATAAAAGAGTTACAAGCTTTTCTAGGTAAAATTAAATTTTTAAGAAGATTCATCTCCAATTTAGCTGAAATAATCAGAGGACTAAATAATATACTAAAAAAAGATTCAGTTCTTAAATGGACTATCCAGGCCAAACAATCATTTGAATCTATTAAACAAGCCTTAACCAAAACTCCAGTCCTTATAAGTCCTGACTTTAAAAAGGATTTCATCATTTTTTCGTTTGCTTCAGAAGGCACCATTGTTGTAGTTTTACTGCAGAAAAATGACTAGGGTTATGAGTATCCCATAGCATTCTTGAGCAGAACACTTATATATGACACTTTGAAATACAATATCATGGAGAAACAATCCCTAGCTTTGGTAAAGGCCATTAAAGATTTTAGAGTGTACATTATTTATTTTCAGATTATTGCCTATGTTCCAAATGTAGTAGTAAAAGACATTCTAACTCAGGATGGTCCTGATGGTAGAAGAGGTAAGTGGATTGCCACAATTTTGGAATATGACATAGAGATAAAACCCACTAAACTTATAAAAGGTCAAGGTTTAGCCAAACTCATGGCTGAATCAAATTTTCATGCCCTAGACATAAATTTTATTGCCCAAGTAGATTATCAGGAGGAGATGGCGACTCCAGAGATCAGTGAAGCCTTTTCAAAATCACCATGGTATGAAGATATTATATTAGTATTACTAAACTTACAAGCTCCTCCTGGATTATCAAGAACAAAAGCTAGATTCTTAAATCTAAAGGCAATAATATTTTGTATATTAGACAATGTACTTTTTTGGAAGGCTCATAGTGAAATTTTACTGAATTGTTTGTTAAAATAAGACCCTGACAAAGTATTAGAACAATTTCATGCAGGTGACTTTAGAGGTCATCTCTACTAGAAAAATACTATAGAAATAATCCTGAGAGCTGGTTTTTACTAGCCTACTTTGTTTGTAGATGAAAAAAGGTATGTGACCTCCTGTCACAAGTGTCAAATATTTGAGGGTAAGAAATTTTTTTTACCCTTTCCCTTAAAACCAATTTCAACAATGGCGTTTGACTTCATTGGTGAAATTCACCCTCCATCATCAGCGCAACATAAGTGTATTTTGACAACCACTGACTATTTTACTATGTGGATTGAAGCCATACCCTCTAGGCAAGCCACTGACACTGTCATTATCTCCCTTTTAGAAAGAAACATATTTTCAAGATTTGGATGTCCCCAAAAGATAATTACTGACAATGTAGTTGCATTCAAATTCAAAAAGATGATTGAATTTTTCCATAAATATCACATTACCCTAGGCCATTCTACTGCATATTACCCTCAAGGTAATGGCCTAGCTAAATCTTCAAATAAGAGCCTTGTAACATCATCAAAAATTTACTAGAAGATAACAAAAAGACTTGGAACAAGAATTTAATCAATGTCTTATGGGAAAATTGACTTACAACTAAAAAATATATTAGTACATCCCCTTACTAGCTTGTCTATGGAATGGATGTTGTTTTTCCATCTTCCTTAGGAGTACCACTAATGAAGATTATCCAAGAATTACAAGGTTAACCAAATGACATACAAATAAGGATTAATCAAACCATTCACTTGCAACAAACAAGAGAAGAGGTTTATATTAAGTCTCAAGTTATCTAGGATAAGGTAAAGAAATTTTTTGACAAAAAGAGTAAAGAAGATGATTTATACATTAGCGAAAAAGTGTTAAAATGGGA
Organism: Pinus albicaulis; assembly: GCA_034641835.2. Classification (NCBI taxonomy): domain Eukaryota; kingdom Viridiplantae; phylum Streptophyta; class Pinopsida; order Pinales; family Pinaceae; genus Pinus; species Pinus albicaulis. The sequence continues at coordinate 745,718,845 of CM076584.1, read as the reverse complement.
TTCAAGAAGAGAAGAGAAAGGTAAACATGGACAATTTGATTTTCTATGGAAATGACCTTATGTTATTTATGGTTACGAAGGTAACAATGCTTTCTTTCTGAAAGAAATGGATGGATTAGATCTGCTAGGTGCACTAGTAAATGGCAGAATGCTGAAGCACTACTAGTCCTTAGAGATAAAAAATAGTTAGTTCTATTTATTTTGACCATTGTACATGTACATTGAAGATTTTATATCGGATTGGATGTTTTCCTAACAGAGTTGAAGCCCGGAGGGAAGGCCCTAAGCTTTGAAAGGTAAAATATCATAAGTATGAATAACTGCAGAAATCAAAAGACATTTTCAAGTTCATGTCAGTCAAAATTCAAAGACTACTAGTCTCAAAGTTCTTGACATTTCACCAGGAAATCCCATCCCCATGTGGAGCCACTGTTAGGGTCCTATAATAATAGGGTTCATAATTTTTTAATTGACTTTGATGGTCTTGTAAATATGTACATACCTTTCTTTCTGCAAGTGGTTTTCTGATATTTGAAAAACAATAAAAAATGAAAAGAGGGTAAAAGTCCTAAAAGAAAGATCAAAGGATTTTGAAAATAAAAGATAAAAAAAGAATAAAAAATATACCCCAAAAAGAAAAAAGAGATAAAAATAAGACATGAAAGTGAGGAAGTCAAAATGGCACTACTATTTACTTTTATTGCAAGCATAATGATTATGCACAGATTGTTCAAAATGCCATAATCCATGATCAATTAAATAGTTTAATCTTAACTTTTCATGCTTTGAATTTCATGTTTTAGATAGAGAATAAAGATATAACACTATTACCGATGAAATAGGTAACCTCATTGTTACCTACTTTTTGAAGTATTAAGAAAAACACTTGATTTTGAAAAAGTGGCGATGTAGAATCAAGAAAAAAAAATTTGAGCATGTTTTTGGCACTTTAAGCTTTTTTCATTTTTTTGTTTTTTTTATTAATTTTTATTTTTATTTTTATGTGATGTTTTTTATGTCGATTTTGAATAGTGGTGGTGTATCATCACCAACGTTTTTTTATAGGATTCATTTTGACACTATAGATTTTCTAATGTCTTCTTCTTCCATGAGATGCTTATTTTTAAGTTCATTTATGTACTTGTGTTTTAAAAATAAAAAAATAATGTTTTTTAAAATTAAAACTTGCAATGATATATTCACTTTTTCACATAGATAAAAGATGGAAAAAGGGTCAATATTCTAAAATTTATATTTTCTACATGTTTATGTCAAAAAAATACATTTTTTCAATATAAATACAATGAAAAAAATACACTTTTACAGACTTTTTGTTGGAAAAAACATGTTAAATAAACTAATTTTTTGGGAGAATCTTAACAAAAAAACATAAGATTATAACATTTTTATTGAATTTTATGTCAAAACATAATAGCAATCATATGTTTTTTGCAAAAAATAAGGGTTGTTCTCATAAAATATCAAAGTCTAAACATTACAAGTAAAACCGATTAATAGTTCTAAAAAATAAGCTTTGTTTGCAAGCATATCTTAAACATCATCAACAATATCAACTAATACATCTTAAACATCATCTAGAATAGCATTGATGGCTTCTTCCGCAACATTTTCTTCTTCATTTTGATCATTGTAATCTTCTAATGGATCTTTCATGTCAACAAATCATTCAAAGTGTCCCTTTCCAATCATTCCATATAATGGTGGTTGATGTTCCTTTGCTTTTTTTTCCACACGTGATTCATTAAAATATCCTTTCCTCAAACCAACTTCTTGCTTCGCATCTGGAAGGAATTTCAGAGCATTAATTCTTTGTTGAATAAATTTGCATTGAACTGGGTCTTTCTCAATGGAAATGCAATTTCTTCCTTTTAGTAGGCAACGTGCTAGTTTTGTACCTAATCATCAAGCACAAAAGAAATAAGTAAGAAAATTAGTATGGAGACATAAAAAGTAAAAAAGACAATATTTAAATTTAAATTTGTATAATAAAACTTACCTGAACCTGAGAATAAATCCAAAACCCATTCTCCTTCATTTGAACATAGATCTATAAGATAGTTAATCAATGCTTGTGGTTTTTGATAAATGTTAACTATATCTCTTTTTGCATCTTTATCCTCATATGTTAGTTTTCTTACAACTGCATCATAAACCAATACTTGACTATGACTCTTCCCATCTACTCGATTCATAATAATATGCTTATAGCTATCATCTTTTGTCCAACATTCAACATGGATGAAATCACATTCATTTATAATAGGTTGATCTTCGGAAGAAACAATATTTGACTTTTTCCTATAACATAACATAGTAAAAGTTCAATTAAATTTTACATGAATAAAAAAATTTAGGAGTAATCAAACATACAATTTCAAAGTCTTACCATGTAAGTTGCATCCTTGAGTTTGATTTACCCTTGAAGCTTGTTAATAACATTGGAAACTGTGTGTCTGAATGAAATGTCACAAATCACCAAAGTGGTGATGTTGTCACTTCTTGAAAACCCGTAACCACTTTACTAAAAGCTTGATAAGTATATGGTTCTCTATCATATTCAATGTCTGGGAAATTGAAACCATGAGGAATATCTGCAATAACTAGGCCATATTCCCTCTTAGGTATTAATGATGCAATGTCTTCACAGTCACCTTATATTATTTGATATTGGACACTGTCGAGCCCATTCCAAATGTAATGATTAAGAGTAGGATCAAGTTCAACATTCATAAGATGCTTCCTTCTCATGTTCTCCATCTTAATTTTTTCAATAAAGCTTTTGAAAGTATCTGGTACTCCATTTCCATCATTCTTCGACATCTTTAATGACATAAATATATATATATGTGTGTGTGTGTGTGTGTGTGTGTGTATAAGTAATAAAATAAAAATAGTTTAAATATGAATAAAATGAATTTATAAATCAACATACCTTATTGAATGCAATATAAAACTCTTTTAGTGTTGATGTAGAACTTGCTTCTGGGTAGTTGCATACAATATCATCCCAACTGTCTTCATTCAACATTTTAACCATGTGTTCTTGTATTTTCATAAAAAAATTCTTACTGAATAAATCAAGTTAAAAACTTTAATATATTGACATGTATAAATTTTTTTACCAACATCATTATCTTTTATTTAAAAGAAAATTATAATGAAAGAAAAATAAGAAATAATTCAAGAAACTTACTTTTGAAATTCTGCACACATTTCTTCCATTGATAATTCACTCGACTTCACACAGGCCAATACTGATTTGAGTAATTTATCATCCTTCACACCTTACATTGTTCTCAAAGGTGTGATAGTCATTTCCTCTGGAAGCTGCTTCATTTCAAGACCCTCCTTACTGTTGGTACATATTATGGGTTTACTCTTTCTAACCTTTTGATTTTTTATGGAAGTATTCTCCCACCGATCAAAAATCTCATCAATCAAATCCCATACCTCCCCAGCTCTAAATGCCAACTAAAAAATGTTATCTGTGCCTCTGAATAAATTTGTATCCAATTTTCCATCTTTTGCTTTTTTTCATCAATTTGATAACCTATTTCCATTAAACATTCCTTTAGAAATGTTACACTAACTTGTGTCTTATCCCCACCACATTTTTCTATGAATTCAGTATGAATAAATTTGACCCTTTGGATGAAAATCATTTTCATTCTGTACTCATTATCTGCATTATGATCCCATGCCAATAACTTGGATTCTATTTCTTTTAAGCCATCGTAAATGATGCATTATAGTTATTGGGATATTCTGCAATTAATTGTCTCTTAGCCTCTATCGAATGGTTCCCTCCAATTACACAATATTTATAATCAAAACATTTTGTCTTGTCAAATGCTTGTTTGTTGGGAACCTGACGTGGATCGACAAGAACCACATAATCCACCACATGCGCATATGGATTGAACCTGAACAATGTTTTCATATTATGTACATGTAGGTGATGGGCCTTTCTAATTTGATATTGAGATTGTCCTTCATCTGGGCTATAAAATTGGTTAACATTAAGCTCAAATGTTTGGCCACCAAGAATTAATTTATTCTTCCTCAACTCTTGTCGAATAGCATTTTTTTTTGTTTTAATAATGCCATCCTCTAACTCAGCACCTGGTGTTATGATTTCTCTGCTTCCGTGAGAGCTTTCAATTTGTTCTTCACTGCTGCTCACGACCTTTACAGGTTCACCAATATTTGATTTCCTAGTCTTATTGGATAACATATCAGTTTTTTTATAAAAAAGCTCTTCTTCATGAGGTAAAAGAGAGACATCTTTGGCAATTTTTCGTTTTGGTGTCTAATCTGTTTTCTCCTTTTGCACAACAGTTCTAATCTCCTCCTCACTAATTCTATCATAATTTTTTGTTTCATGTTCGACACCTTCAAAAGAAACATGTTTAAGTTTACTAGATTGACCCACCTTAGTGACTCTTGGTTGATCCCCTCTTTGTACTATTGTAGTGTCACGAGCTATTGATCTTTGCTTCAATCTCCTTTCCTCTGCTTTGTCTTTGTGGAAAGTGTTGATCACATCCATAACATTTGGCACCAACATATAAATACCTTCAAACATGTTTGAAAGACTCAGAACAAAATCCTATGAAACAAAATAAAACATGTCAATGATCAATAATTTATAAAAAAATGAATCATCCTTACAATAATGCATAGAGGAAATAAAAATAAGCATACTTACAATGTTATTTGCAATGTTGCTTCATACTTCTTCAGAAAATTTTGCAGATATTTCATCTGTGTCATACTTGACGATTGATAGATGATATCTAACCTTCTCACATCTCTGAGCCTTCCTTGCAAGAACATAAATAGTGTTTGTATTTGGGACCATACATATGTCTCGTACTCTTCCCATCACATCATATGGCTCATTTAAGTCAATCACACCACAAAGAAGATAGATGTGTATATCAGCCTCCATTTCACTGTCTTCAAGATACCATGAGAAATCAGTTCTATCTATTTCCTCGACGTTCTTCGAGTCAAAAATAAGCTTTAATGAACCTGGTGCCTCACTTGATTGACTTTTATTAGTGTGTGCAACAATGTCCTTATTGCATCCAACAGTGTCCATAGTGCGTCCAGCTACAACTTTAGATTTGGGAGTTGTATCCATAGTGCGTCTAGCTGCAGCTGTAGATTTGGGAGCTGCTACCCTAGGTGCAGAAACATTCACATAAATCCTTTTTGATGCCATTTTCCTGATAAATATATATATATATATATATATATATATATATATATATATATATATATTAGTTAATGGAAAAAAAATGTGGATAAAATAAATTTAATATACAAAATTTATTTCTAAAACTAAATAGCTTGAAATTAAAGCAATAAAATTAACTATAAAAATTTTCATTTAAAAACAAAATTTTATAAACCATATGTATATGTATCTATATAATATGTTTTGAATACATTTTATAAAAAAATTAAAAATGTGTTTAAATTGTATAATTTTTTAAAAAAAACATAAACAATTATTTTCAAACTTCAGTTTTTGTTTAATATTTAAAAAAAAATAAAAAAATTACTAACTATTTATAACAAATGTTTAAATTAAATTTTATTTTTTTTAAGACAATGATTTTATTAAAAAAAATTATAATATTTTAATATATTTTAAAATTTTAAAATTTAATTTTATATTACATAGCAATTAAATAAAAATAAACAAAATAAAATAAAGAAAAATTGATTTTACTTTACATAGCAATTAAAAAAAAAATTATAAACTTAAAATTATAAAAAAATAATATAAAAGTTTATAAATTTTTTATAATGTTGTTTTAATACTTAAATAAAAAAATAAAAAAAGAAATTTAAATATTTAAATGTTATAACATTGTATTTTTTATTTTATTTTTTAATTGTATTGTTATATAGTTTTTTTTTTTTTTTAATTTATTGTATTGTTATATTAAAACAAATGTTTTTTATTTATTTATTATATTGTATTGTATTTTTCTTTAATTATATAATGTTTAAAAACAAAACTTAATTGTTATTTACTCATTTTTATTTTTATTTTTATTTATTTATTTATTTTTATATATTTGTTATATTTTGATATTTTCAACAATTATTATATAACAATGTTTTTATTATATTACGTAACAATATTTTTATTATTTTTATATAAAACAATGTTTTTATTAATTTTTAATTTTTTTATTAAAACAAACTAAAAAAAAAATTAAAACAAAGTTTAAAAAAATAAAATAAAAAATTGTTTTATTTAGAAAAAAAAAAAAAAAAAAAACATGGAGCCTGCCGTAGATTGCTCCCGCAGGGGGCCAGAGGTCGGCCGGGTAGCGCCACAGGGGCTACCTAGCCAGCCTTAGGCCCTCAGCTGGGCGGGGGGCTGATTCTCGGAATTGACCTCCCGCCCAGCTGGGGGTTGAGGCCGGCTGGTCAGTGCCTGTGGCACCGCTTGGCCGGCCTTCGGCGCCCCGTAGGCACGTTCTTGCTGCAGACCGCGCCTGCGGGGTACCAGAGGCCAGTTGTGTAGCCCTCGGCATTGGCCTCCCACCCAGCCGAGGGCCTAATGCCAGCTGGGCAACACCCGTGGCACCGCACGACCGGCCTCTGACGCCTTGCAGGCACAGTCTGCGGTAAGACCGTGCAGTCCCCATGGTTTTTTTTTTCATTTTTTTTTTTTATTTTTATTTATTTTTTTAATTTTTTTAATTTTTTTAATTTTCTTTTTAATTTTTTTTTTGTTTTTTAATTTGTTTTAATAGAACAATTAAAAATTAATAAAAACATTGCTATATATAAAAATAATAAAAATATTGTTATGTAATATAATAAAAACATTGTTATATAAAAAAAAAAAAAAAAACATTTTTATATAATATAATTAATAAATAATTATTAAAACATTATTTAAAAAAAAAAAAAATTATTGTTAAAAATATCAAAATATAACAAATATAAAAAAAAAAAAACAATTTATTAAATAACAATTATGTTTTGTTTTTAAACATTATATAATTAAAAGAAAAAAAAATACAATATAATAAATTAAAAAAAAAAAAACATTTGTTTTAATATAACAATACAATAAATAAATTAAAAAAAAAAAAACTATATAACAATACAATTATATATATATATATATATATGATATGTAACCCAAAAAAAAAAAAAATTAAAAAGAATAAAAATAAGATTAAAAAAAGAAGAAAGTATATAAAATCAAAAAATTCTCAAGTAAATTAAAAATAAAAATAAAAAAGCATTTTAAATAATGAAACCACTGATATATTTATGATATTAAAAAAATAAAAATAAAAATGTTATAATATATATATTTTTTTTTTTTTGCATAGTCGTTTTATGGATTTTTCTGTCTAGATGAACCTATAAATCTTTAAAAAATAATAATTATAATAATAAATAAATAAATAAATCTAAATTTTTGTCCTTAAAACCCTAAAAAATTTAGTTCTTTTTGCATTTTCTTCACTAAAAAAATATATAAAAAAAGTTATGGTTTTTGAACCTAAAAACCTTAAAAAAATAGTTTTTGGACGCAAAAAACTATAGAAAAACAGAATTTTCTCCAAAATCGTCTTTAAATTAACAGAATAGAAGGAAAACTAACCTCTGAAATGCAAAAAACTACTGTCACCAATGCCAACACAACGCCTCCACAAAATTACAAATAGCAACACAACGCCTCCAATGCCATGCAATGCTTTCACGAAGTTACCAATGTCAATGCAACACCTCCACAAAATTACCAATAACAACACAACACCTCCAATGCCAATGCAATGCCTCCACGAAGTTACCAATGCCAACGCAACACCTTCAGAAATTTGCTCTAACAAATACCAGAAAACTTGATGTGATGTGATGAATAGAAACAGTCATTCTTATTATATAGTGAATATTGTCTGATTGGTTTACTGTTTAACGAATGTGAGATTAAAATTTCAAATTTAAAATATTTACATTTAGTTTATTATAGTTCATACTATAGTTAAAATACTTAATATTTGCATGTACTTATCATAGTTAATATTTTATTTAATATTTACATGCACTGAATGTTGAATAATTCAAATATAATCTCAGATTAAAAATTAAAATATGAAATACTTACATGTAGTTAATTATAGTTAATATTATAGATAAAATAGTTAATATTTGCATTTAATTATTATAGTTAATGTTTACATGTACTCAATGTTTAAAATCATGGGATTAAATTTTAAAATCTAAAATATTTACATGTAGTTAATTATATTTAATATTATAGTTTAAATAATTAATATTTACATGTTGTTATTTTTGTAAATATTTACATGTAGTCAATCTTAGACCATTCAAATAAGAAAATTATTTTAGTTTCGAAGGCATGCATGAAAAGAATATTTTGTGGATATTTTGAATAGAAAGTATGGTGAAATATTTGAAGATCAACAGTTTATTAATAAATTTTGAAATATATTTTAGATGAATATAACGTAAGTTTAAAATTTAAAATTTAAAATATTTACATGTAGTCATTATAGTTAAAATAGTTAATATTTGCATGTAGGTATTGTAGTAATATTATAGTTAATACTTACATCTAGTCAATGTTAAATCATTGAAATAAAAACATTATTTTAGTTTGGAAGGCATCCATGATAGAAATATTTTGTGGATATTTTGAATATAAATATCGGTAAAATATTTCAACACAAACAATTTATTAAAAAAATGTTAAATACATTTTTTGACTAATATTTGTACCAAATATTTGAAATGAAAATTTTGTAGGGAGTTTTTCGCAAAAAATTTTGGGGGGGAATTTTGGAGGAAAATTTTTTCGCGAATTTTTTTGGAGGGAAATTTTCAGTCTTTAAACTATATAGTGTAAGTGGGAGAGGAATTTTTATCATTCAACCTATTCTTGTTGAAAGCCATGGTTTCTTCTGATAGCGAAGTTTTTCTTTGTACAACATCAACATCTTCGTCACGCAACAACTATATTCAAAGTGATGAATATAATGGGAGTTCGTTCACCATGAATAGAGTCAAAAAATCGACTTGGTTGTAATCCTAAAGATGATGAGAACAAAATTGATGAGGCGCAGCAAAATTAAATTTCTGTAAATCGAGCGCCAGTTATACCACTTACTCTTAATCCTAAGGATTATGAAAGCAACAGTGATGAAGGGCATGATGAAGAATTTCCAGAGTTAAAAGTTTCACTTCGTCCTAATCCCAAGGATTATGAGGACACCATTGATGAAGAGGGAGATGACGAATATCCACTTCAGCTTAATCCTAAGGATTATGCGAGAACAACAAATGAAGAGGGGAATGAAGAATCTGCAGAGTCAAAATATCCACTCTGTCTTAATCCTGAGGAGTATGCCAACACCACTGATGAAAAGGGGGATGTAAAATTTCCAGAGTCAAAATATCAACTTCTTCCTAATCGTAAGGATTATGCGAGCACCACTAATGAAGAGGGGAATGATAATGTTTCAGAGTGAAAACATCCACTTCGTCCCAATCCTAAGGATTATGCCAGCACCACTGATGAAGAGGGAAATGAAAATTTTACAGCGTCAAAATATCCACTCCATCCTAATCCTAAGGATTATGCAAGCACAACTGATGAAGAGGGGGACGAAAAAATTCCAGAGTCAAAATTTCCACTTCGTCTTAATCCTAAGGATTATGTCAGCACCACAGATGAAGAGGGGAATGAAGAATTTTCAGAGTCAAAATATGCACTTCGTCCTAATCCTAAGGATTATGTCAGCACCACTGAGGAAGAGGGGAGTGAAGAATTTGCAGCGTCAAAATATCCACTTCGTCCTAATCCTAAGGATTATGCCAGCACCACTGATGAAGACGGGGATGAATTTCCAAAGCTAAAATTTTCACTTCATCCTAACCATAATGATTATAATTTAACCATTGATGAAGGGGGGGATGAAGAATTTCCAATAAATATAGATTCAAGGCATTCACTTGTTCCTAATCCTAAGGATTATGAGAGCTTCAGTGAGGAAGGGGAGGGGCATGATGAAGAAATTCTAGTGAATACAAATTCAAAGCTTCCACTTATGCCTAATCCCAAGGATTATGAGAGCACCACTAAGGAAGGGGAGGATGAAAAGTTTCTTGCAAATGATCATTTTAGAGGCATAGATCTGAATATTGCATTTTCTCCAAGTGACCATTTCAAAGACACTCATGGTGATGAAGAATTGAATCCTCCCAGGGAAGAATTTGAAAGCATGGGTCAAGATGGTGAAGAATTTCTTTTGAGTCGGGGTTACAAAAGTGCCGATGATTCTTGTGAAATGTTTTCTTCAATTGATGATGGTAAAGAAAATTTTCTAGGCAATGATGTTGATGAATTTCTTAACTATGTTGAGGATGATGATAGTGGGGATAATATTCCTCCTAATGGTGATGAAACTACTTTTACAAAGGATGATGGAATGTGAAGCCGTTGCAAGCAAATATTGCAACTAGGAGTAGGAGTAGACCTTTTCATATCAATCCAAAGCATTCCAGTTATATAAGGGCGAGGAAAAAATATCTCACAAAAAGAAGTTTTGTCGTTCATTTGATTTCAAGTGAATGTTGTCGAAGGGATTGCTTGAAAAATATGGATTTCAACTTTGTTTTGGAGAAAAGGAAAACATATATGTCAATGAATAAAAGCATGCAAAATTCATATTTAGTGGGTTCCATGCAATCTACACTAGCAAGTTATGATTATCATATTGGGAATGTATTGCTTTGCAGAAAGGCGTTCAAAATGTTGCATTCAATTGGTAATTGTCGTTTGTCAAGAATCCAGGATAGATTGGAAAGGGATCCCACATATTATTTAGAAGCACGTTATAAACGGTAGGTGGGGCCGTTTGCAAACACTGCTAAGACATGGATGAAAGACTTCTTTTCAAATCATGGAGAGTGTATGCCAAATAAAGACACAATACATATTCCATATAATTTCTCGAGACGAAAAATATTCATGTTATACAAAGATTATGTAGAAACTGTTGAAGGAATTGGTAATTTTATTACATATTCTTATTTTACAAGGATATGGAAAGAAGATAAGGATGGGGATTTGCAGCACATGTGCTTCTCTTAAAGCAAAAAGAGATAAATGTCAAGGGGCAGAAAGAGGTATGTGTTCAAAACATTGTTTTTTAAAATTTGATACTTATCAACTATGAAAATATATTTCTTCATATGTTTCTTTTATTTTATGTACAGATTCCGTTGTCAAAGAACTTCAAGACCATCGCAATCAGCAAACAAGTGAAAGGAAAAAGTTGTATAAACATCGAAAGAAGTGTTATGATAATCCAAATAAATATCTAGGATTGATAATTGATGGTATGGACCAAAAGAAAACACTTCTTCCACATTTTGTCTGCACGCCAAAAAATTACAGGAGGAAAATTTCATTCAGTTTCACTTGGTTGGTTGTATGGTATTTAATGAGAAGATGTTTCCAAGAGTTTTTTTCACAACTCCAAATATTCACAATGATGCAAATCTGACCATAACTATAATCCATGATGCAGTTACTCATTGGTCTGGGATTCTTCCTGAAGTTTTGTATTTAAAATTAGACAACACAAGTCGTGAGAACAAAAATCAAGTTCTTTTTGGGTATCTAAACATGCTCGTTGAATTGGGGATTTTCAAAAAGATAAAGGTTGGTTTCCTTCTTGTTGGGCATACTCATGATCATATTGATCAAATGTTCGGTCATTTTTCAGTAACATTGAGGAGGAAAGGTGTTGGGAGCCTGCCATCATTAATTGAATGTATTAAGAAATCGTACATTCCAAAGCTTGTTTTTCATGTGTTGGAAGAAACTATTGACATGCGAAGGTTTATTTTTGGATCGCATGGTGAGGATAAATGCATTGAACAACTTAACGACATTAGCTTCCAGCATCAATTTCGTATCAAAAAAATTGATGGGATAACACTTATATGGGGCAAGAAGTATTCAATTGTTGAAGAATGGGGACAATCATCAGGTTTAGCATTTTTTAAGTTCATTCCAGAGCGTCCAATATTTTCATCAAAGATATTTTTATTACAGTCAGTTGTTGAACACCATAATGCACGAAGGTAGAAGAGAGACATAAATTATTCTGAATGTCTAGAGGAAATTAAAAGATGTATTAGAGATACATATGAGTACTTCGATGTTGTTGATTCAGTTTGGTGGGAGTCTTTTTTCAGTAATAAAAGTGATATGATTTCAAGATCAATAAATGGGGATACGCTTTTGAAGACTCCTTTTTTTTTGCCACAAAATATGCCAAATGAACATGAACATCAGGAAACACACAATGTTGAACAACAACAACCTCAAGCTATTATTAATTCCCCACAGGTAGAGGAAAGAGAAATATATATTGGTTCTAGAAGATCACGTGCACAACGTGAAGCCATGGAAGACCTTTACAGGGGTTCTGTGCAGGATCTTAAGGAGGGTTGCATGATAGCAGTGTTAGCAGATGAAGATCCACTTGGCTATCCATTCTGGATTTCCAAGGTTATAAAGGTCGTTAATGAAAATGAAGAGATTACAGTTGTTGATGTACATTGGTATGCCACAAGTACCCACCCTTTCAATGGTGTGTACAAGCCAGAGATGGTAGTGGAAAAAAGAATTGGCAGAAAGAGAAAAAGAAAGGGCACAAATATAAATCATCGTCGCACATATGTCTTAAAATTGGAGGATGTTGACATACTTGTGTATGTAGAAAATTTGAATAACTGATATATTATTCACCGAGATTCTCCTAATCACACACTATTTTATCTTCATGCACAATACATAATCTCTTCTACCATTGATCATTAATTGCGGAAATAAAAACACTCGCATGCGCACATTAAAACCATAAACAATCACACATATGAACACAGTATTTCATGGGAAAGCTTAAAGCTGAAAACCCCAACTATCTGTATATTATATGTCATAGAGATCATGTAACAATCATTGTACAAATCTCCTCACAAGCTCTCAACACAACCTCCAATTGCTACACACTAATCAAGCTAGATCTAGCAAAACACATGCTCCAATCTCTACCACCTGATAGCCAGCCTCTATTGCGTAATCAATGTTGTAGGATGGCTCATTAAATAACTTGAACCACCTGGCTTGTACTGCGCAATCCTCATGGGCTTCTCCAATCACTGGTTATTGCAAATATGCAACAGTATAGTCACAACTGATAGTTAACCTGCTCTTTCACCTATCTCTGCACTGGTCTCCACTAAAACTGTCCATGCACTGAAGTTAACTGATGTATTCTTTAGTTGATTAATGAGTTTATAATTAGTGAATTAATTAATAATTAATTCACACCACTCTACACTAGTGTATTAATCAGTTAGACTAAATACAACTAGCTCAACTATGTTTAGATTAGTTAAACTGAACACAACTCCATTAACTCCTCAATCAACTCCACCAAACTCTGTCACATGAGTTCTAACTAAAGTCTCCATGCAATAGCTCCACTTAACCCTCAGGAATAGCGTAATTCCTTCTGTCAGCTCCTGTGCCACATCTGTGCACTTAACTGAAGTGCTCCAAGAGAATAAGATAATGTTTATAGTCCAAATATTATTAAGAGCTAATAATATTCGGCATATCTATTTTTAGACTGGCAATCTAAAAATAGATTCTGCCCAATATGTCTAAAAATAGAAGTCCATCTATTTTTTCCAACTTGACCAACCATCCACAAATAGCATCCTGCAACTCATAGAACATGATCCATATGTCTAAAAATAGACTTTGTGCCAAAAATAGCTTGCGGGCCCACTTAGTGAAGGTGACTCTTTTCACTAAGCTCATAATCTTGTTGCAATCTCAACACTCCCTCCCAACAAGATAGGGATTATCTTCCACCCCGATCCTGCCTCTGTGGTATTCGAATTTGCTCCTGGTGAGCGCCTTTGTCAAGATATTAGCATCCTGATCCTCCGTAGGAATGTATGACAGTAACATGATCTTCCGCTGCACACAATCTCTGATATGATGATACCAGGTGCTTGTTTCAACCCATACAACGCTCTTTTGAACCTGCACACATGCGACTCACTGTTGAAGATCTCGAAACCTTCGTGCTGCTCTATGTACACCTCCTCCTCAATCACTCCGTTGAGGAACGCAGTCTTCACATCCATCTGATGAATGTGCCACCCCATCTGCGCTGAGAGAGCTAGGATGCTCTGTATGGAAGAATACCTTGCGACAGGTGCAAAGGTTTCCTCATAGTCGATCCCCTCAATCTGTGAGAAGCCTCGAGAAACAAATCTTGCCTTGTACTTCTCCACACTCCCGTCAGCTTCCTGCTTCTCTTTGTAGATCCATCTCGAACCCACCACTGATTTCCCTTCCGGCCTTGGGACAATCTCCCATGCACTGTTTCTGACAATCGAATCATACTCTTCCACCATGGCATCTACCCATGCGAGATCCTCCACAGCTTCCTCGAAAGAGGATGGATCTGTCATGATACATTTGCTCATAAGAGCCATGTATCCAGTATACTATTCAGGTGAATGTCTCTGTCTGCGCTGTGATGTAGGTGCTCCTACAACCCTCTCTGCATCTTGAGCCAGTGGCTCAGTTTCTATAGTGCGCTTCTGCCCTCTGATGGTTGGCGTTGCATGAGTGGTCTCTTCCACTCCATGAACCTCATATTGTGGTTGATCCACATCCCGAGACTCATCCTTAGGAACTAATAGCTTCTCATCTACATGCAAGTGTGGCTCCCTGTCAAGCGAACACTTAATGGCTTTCTCCTCATGAAATTTGATATCCCGTCGCACAACAGTCTTGCGACTGTCTGGAAAATACACATGATAGTTGTGGGGTGTATCAGTGTACCCCAAAAATATCCCAACCTCTGCAATCGGCTCCAGCTTCTTCCTGGCATCCTTCGTCACATGAATGTAAACAGGTGAACCAAAAATCCTCAAATGGGAAATATCGAGCTTCTTACCAGAAAACGCCTCCTCGGGTGTACTCATGCCAAGTATCTTGTGAGGACAACGGTTCTACACATGTACTGCAATATTGCATGCCTCATTACAGTGTACAGTAGGCCACGATCATACAACATCGTCGATGCGGCACACGATCGTTGTCTTCCGCTCAGCAACCCCATTCTGCTGTGGGTTATGAGGTGTTATGAGCTCTCTTCGAATTCCTTCTGCACTGCAAAAGTCCTTGAATTCGCCAGAGATGAATTTACCACCATTGTCACTCCTAAGAGCCTTCCCCTGCTTCCCCGATTCTTTCTCAACCAATGCCTTGAACTCACAGAACTTTGAGTATGTCTCGCTCTTCTTATGCATGAAGAAGACCAGCACTACGAGAAAAATCATCAACAAATATCACAAAATACATGCTTCTTTGTCGAAGCTACTAAGAAAGATCCACACAATCCACACATGTACGGTATGAGGTTTTTTCTGAGGATACGTCGTGGCACGACTATCCTTCTCGTGAAGAATGGCTTTCACAAAATTTTCCTAAGGTATCCCCTTGCAACGTCAGTACCGCAAAGTACCCATGGAAACCCGATGAAAATCTCTACGGTATCTTCAAAGCTCCATGGTAGAGGTGGGTGGCCCAATCTCTGGTGCCACAACTCGCCATCATCATGGCTCACCACTCATGCCTTGATTGCCATTGCTACGCAGCTGCCATTGCTACGCAGCCATCTACCTGCAATTGATAAAAGTTCTTAACTCAAACCCCTATCCTCCAGGTCTCACCAGTTTCCTTACTGCATAGAAAAGCCTGTCCCTCGCTAAAGACAACATCATATCCCTTGTCTTCTAACATCGCCACAGAGATAAGATTCTTCTTAAATCCTGGAACATGCATCACTTCCTTCAATACGAAGGGTTTACCAGACTCCCTCTCAAAGGAAATGGTACCGATACTGGTCGCACTGTATCTACCATCATCGCCCATCTCGATGTGCACTCCAAGATCTTTCTCATCCAAATCAGTAAACAAATCTCGATCTCCTGTCATGTGAAAAGATGCACCACTGTCAAGAAACCACACTGAACCCATCACACTTGAGACCAAGCATGCGATCAGCGAAAAATCCAGCTCAAACTATGAGGCTAAGGCCTCTCCAGCTGCAGATCCAGCAGCCTGCTTATTTTTCTTCTTCTGTGGACAACTAGTGGTGTAATGTCCGTGTTGGTGACAGTGAAATCACTTCACCTTGGACATGTCCTGCTTCTTGCCTTTTGCACCGGATTAAGAAGCATGCTTCTTGCTCTTCCCCTTCTTTGCTTTGGCAACCAAAGCAAAATTCTCTTCATCAGAGTTCTTTGATGAAGATCCGTCCCTGGTACTTCGCCTTATCTCCTCTTACACAAGATCCGACCAAAGTCGCTCCCATCCTAGCAATTTCTCCCGACCATTGACAGAGTCCTGATAGGAATGCCAACTCTTCAGAAGCCCAAGGAGAGCCAAGCTCACCAAGTCCTCATCATCAAAAGTAACCCCCACACTTCCCAACTCATCCCTGCATTGGATGAACTTCATGAGGTACTTGGGCATACTGTCGCCTTTCTCCATTTTTATGTTTCTGAGTTTATCCTCGAGCGCCAACTTCCTCTGGTCGCTCTTGCTTTGGATTAAATCTTTCAAAGTTGTCCACATCAATAATGGAGAAGATTTACCATGAAGGTTGGACACTATGTGATCCTTCACACCTTCCAACAGAATCCTTCAACACTTTGTTGTCTTCTTTTGCCATGCGTCAAGTACGACAGCATCACTAGAAGTAGGTTTTGGAATTTCTGCATCTATGAACTCCTTCAACACATTGTCATCCAGCACCGCCTCCATCCTGTCCTTCCATGCAATATAATTCGAGCTTCCCTCAAGGGCATACTCCAATCGCAATCCGTTGAAAGACATCTCGACACCAAGAAAACACTACTGCAAATTCGAATTCCACCAGCACAAAACTCAACCGCTTCAATGTTTTACAATTGCTCCAATGATCAATATTGCTTCGATACCATGTAGAAAATTTGAATAACTGATATATTATTCACCAAGATTCTCCTGATCACACACTATTTTAAATTCATGCACAATACAGAATCTCTTCTACCATTGATCATTAATTGCAGAAATAAAAACAATCGCATGCGCACATTAAAACCATAAACAATCACACATATGAACACAGTATTTCATGGGAAAGCTTCAAGCTAAAAACCCCCAACTATCTGTATATTATATGTCATAGAGATCAAGTAACAATCATTGTACAAAGCTCCTCGCAAGCTCTCAGCACAACCTCCAATTGCTACACACTAATCAAGCTAGATCTAGCAAAACACATGCTCCAATCTCTGCCACCTGATAGCCAGCCTCTATTGCGTAATCAATGATGTAGGATGGCTCATTAAATAACTTGAACCACCTGGCTTGTATTGCGCAATCCTCATGGGCTTCTCCAATCACTAGTTGTTGCAAATATGCAACAGTATAGTCACAACTGATAGTTAACCTGCTCTTTCACCTATCTCTGCACTGGTCTCCACTGAAACTGTCCATGCACTGAAGTTAAATGATGTATTCTTTAGTTGATTAATGAGTTTATAATTAGTGAATTAATTAATAATTAATTCACACCACTCTTCACTAGTGTATTAATCGGTTAGACTAAATACAACTAGTTCAACTATGTTTAGATTAGTTAAACTGAACACAACTCCATTAACTCCTCAATCAACTCCACCAAACTCTCTCACATGAGTTCTAACTGAAGTATCCATGCAATAACTCCACTTAACCCTCAGGAATAGCGTAATTCCTTCTGTCATCTCCTGTGCCACATCTGTGCACTTAACTGAAGTGCTCCAAGAGAATAAGATAATGTTTATAGTCCAAATATTATTAAGAGCTAATAATATTCGACATATCTATTTTTAGACTGGCAATCTAAAAATAGATTCCGCCCAATATGTCTAAAAATAGAAGTCCATCTATTTTTTTCCAACTTGACCAACCATCCACAAATAGCATCCTGCAACTCATAGAATATGATCGACATGTCTAAAAATAGACTTTGCGCCAAAAATAGCCTACGGGCCCACTTAGTGAAGGCGACTCTTTTCACTAAGCTCATCATCTTGTTGCAATATCAACAGTGTATGACTTCAATTTGACAAAGAGAGGAACTCTTCAGTTGCAGACCATAAATATTTTGAAGAAATTGCTACCAGAACAATTATTGTTGAGATGGGACTCTGCAGAATGTAGACATAGATCTACAAAACTTTTGAACTCTGAAATGGTGGGCATGCATGTTGACTCAGATGGAGCACTAGTTGATGAAAGAGAAGAATATGGATCATCTTCATCTGCATCGAGCCATTCATCTAAAGATGTAGGTTATGATGGTGTGCCAGAACCTATGGTTGATTTTGAATAACTATCTAAGACACTTTTATGTAATTGATGTTTGCATGGTAACTTGAAATAAAAATTTTGACTTCCATCTCATTTTTCATGAAGTTATGAGACATTTCTATGTTTGTTGGATTATATGTTAATTATGAATAATTCATCTCTTTAGAATATTGACAATGCAACAATGAATTACAAAAATAATTATGTTATATTCAATGTACCAATGTTGATATTTTAATTATAAGTAAAATAGAAAATAGAAACTAATGTTGGATTTTTAGATTATGCAGTGATATTACCATGATATTATGTATTGTTACCATTTGGTATAAGATACTTTTAAAATTTTTAATAATTATATGCGTCATTGAAAGGGAACACTTTGTTTTGATGCTTGATTTTTAGGTTTTGGTTGAAATTAGATTTAAATTTGTCTTATGCTAAGATTTGAAAATAGATAAGTTTTTATCCTTTAAAATTAAAATTACTCTTACTTGTTTCTATTCAATGATAATTTTTTCATTTACTTGTTCATTTTTTTAAATTGTTTAAGTCTTATAATTTCTCCATAATTTCATTGTTCAAGTATGTTGAAAACTTAATATTGAAAAACTTTAGATTTACAACTTGTCATTAAGGTTTTTATGCGCAACCAAATTTTATCTTTAATGTTATGGTTGACAATAATTACAATTTTGGGGTTGTTTAGAGTCAAGATATTTTATGTTTAACAACATGGATGAAAATTGTTCGAAATTATAAGCCCTTCAGACATGTATTTGTTTATCTTTAACATCATCTATCAAAAATGTTAGAAATTTATGATTTTAAAAAATGTCCTAATATGTTGTCTTTATTCCATTGTTACAAGCGTCAAAATTATGACAAATTTTTTTTTTTTATATTCCAGCATCAACTGGTTTTGTTTTGAGGGTGTTTTTTCAATCCTTTTTTCAACAAACAATTTTTTTTTAGCATAATTTTATAAAGTGTTGAAATTTGACCTTCAAAAAAAACCAAGTGCATTCTGGAAGACACACTTTTTGTTTTTGGGGTGTTTTTTGAGACTTTTGGGCTAGAGTTCCCATTTTGAGGTCAGGTTACCTATTTCATCGGTAACAGTGTTAAACGCCTTCTGTTGAGATTCCAACCAAAATAATTTTCCTTTCACTCCTCCCTTGGTGACTTGACTCAAGGGCCAAGTGATATGAGAGAATCCCAACACGAACCTACGGTAGAAATTAGCAAGACCCAGAAAGCTGTGAAGCTTTGTTATAGTGGTTGGGACTGGCCAATCCCGAATGACTTGGATCTTGGTTGGATCCACATGCACCCCCCTTTCATCAATAATGTATCCCAGATATTGAACCTGGGTCATGCCAAAAGTGCACTTCTCCAAATTGGCTTCCTGACTTGTGTTGTAGAACAGTGTTTGGAGGACTTGTCGGATGTGGTGGAGGTGCTCTTCCCAAGTCTGGCTGAAGATCAGAATGTCATCCAAGTACACCACTACAAATGAGTTGGTGAATGGCCGCAAGATGTCATCCATAAACCTCATGAAGGTTGCGGGAGCATTTGTCAACCCGAAAGGTATGACCAGGCATTCGAAAAGGCCTTCCTTGGCTTTGAAGGCAGTCTTCCATACATCAGAGGGTTCAATTGGTACCTGGTGATACCCAAACTTCAAGTCAATCATGCTGAAATATGTTGCCCCTTTGAGTTGGTCCAGAAGGTCATCAATCCGTGGGATCGGGCACCTATTCTGGACAGTGATCTTGTTCAGCGCCCTATAGTCAATACAGAGTCTCCACGTCCCATCCTTCTTCTGTACCAATACGATCGGGCTCCCACAGGGCGATGAACTTGGTCGGATGTGACCTTTCTGCAGTATCTCATGAATCTGCCTCTTGATTTCATCGTTCTCCATAACAGAGCACTGATAGATCGGTCCATTGGGTAGCAGCGCACCTAGGTCAGATCAATCGGGTGCTTGACTTGACAGTGCAGAGGAACCCCTGTGGGTGAGGTGAAGATGTCCTCGTACTCCTCCACAACCTTGTCCATTTGTTGTTGTCGTGCAGAGGAGCCCTGTCTGTAGGTCGTGGCCAAAGTCTTCTTCTTGCCCTGGGGACGGATCATCAGGAAAACGAATTTTCTAGTTTGGGAAATAAGCTTACTGCATTGTTTTGCAGTAACCAAAGAGATAGCGGCAGGAGGTGGTACCTCTGGTATCCTGTACAACTTATTTCCCAAAGTAACAATAACAGTGCGAGGCCGAGACTCATATAAAGCATGACGCTTCCACAAGTATGGTTGTCCTAATAATACACCAGAAACATCAATAGGAGAAACGTCACATAATACCTCATCCGTGAAGGGCTTGATGCTATAGGGAAGGCGGCACTGCTGGCTGACGCGGAGATCTCGTCTTTGGTGAAGCCACCCGATGGTGTATAGATGTGGGTGATTTGTGGTCGGCAAGCCCAACTGCTTCACGACGTCTACTGAAATGAGGTTCTTTTGGCTCCCATTGTCGACAATGAACTGTACTGAGGATCCCTTTACCCACATCTAGGAGTGGAAGAGACGTTCCTTCTCCTCTGGATCTTCTGGTTCCTCCTTCTGGAACTTCGTAGAGGCAACTGTGGCGTTGGGCTCCGCATCAATAATCTGTTTCCCTTTTTCATTCCCCTTGTCAGGTTCTGATTCAAAGTCGGAGCATGCATCTGACTCAGAAGCCCTTATCTCGGCCACTAGCGACTACTTGGCCCGACACTCACTTGTGTTGTGAGTGGAGCTCTTATGGAACTCACACCACTTTCCCATGTCCTTCTTTGGCTTTGCGGTGTTGTTATTTGCTTGTGGCTTCGATAGGTTGTCTTGAGCCGCCATGCCTTGGCTCTGTCCTTTGTTTTGTAGTTTGGGAGCCCCTTTCCCTTTCTTTTGATTCGTAGATCCAAAGTCTCGCTTCTTCTGTTTGAATTTTTACTCAATCTTGGCAGCATACTGGTATGTTGTACCAAGCGAGGAGATTTCGAGGAACTCCAATTCCTCCTGAATGTATCTGTGCAGAAAACTGCGATACTTTAGCACCAGATGTTTCTCTAAATCTTTGATACCCAACTTTGTGCGCAGGGTATGGAATAGATTCGCCAGCTCATGCACATCTTGATCCCTTTGTTGTCGCAGCGTGGTCCATTGTATGTACTTGTCCTCATAGCTCCCCACAGGATAGTACTATTCCTTGATGGCATCTCGGAAATAATTCCAAGTTGGTATAGCCGAGAATAGAGAGGGTTTTGTCTGGTCCTTGTTCTCACAGTAGGTTTCCCACCAGTCCTTGACATGGGGGGTAGCTTTGAGGAGTGCAAAAATAATCTTCTCCCGGTTGGAAAAGTCATGAAACGAAAAATATCCTTCTAATAGATTCAACCATCTATCTACGTCATCTGCATCTATTTGAACCTCAAATATGGGAATGTCAAAATTTACTTGTACCTTAAAAGGAGTCGCACCTCCAGAGTGGCTGCTGGATGCAGATGCACCGCCGGTGGGCAGCCATTGAAGGATCTGGGCAAAGTTATCCATCATTGCGTTCCTTTTTTTTTTAGGGCCTCCTCGAGCAATATTTTCATAGGATCTCCTGCTCCCTCATCTTTCTTTTCTTCCCCCATGGGCGTCCGTCGGGGTTTGCGAGGTTGATCTTGCAAAGTTTCCACCAGATCGAGCCCTAACTCCTTATACCCTGACCTCATTGGGACATGCAAAGAAGGATCGAGAAACAAATAGACCGCTATGATACCACTAATCCGGATTTATGTAGGAATGCAACAGAATAAACATATAACCATAAATACAAAGATGCAGCGAAAAAATCACTTCATTTCATTAATATCAAAGAACTAAAATTTGCTTACAGACATAATGGAAATAAACTAGCTACGGCGCTGGTAGCTATCTCTAAGAAGAGATGTGGCGGCTACAGGCCTCTGAACTGAGTTACAATGAGGCTCGAGGGCCTATTTATTATTTAGAAACAATGGAAACCCCTAAACATCCAAAACCCTAACCCTAGGAGATGAAGTGCCAAAACTATGGGCCCTGTTTAGGTAAATTGGTGTTTCAACTTCCCGAGGACATAACTTTGGCATACGATCTCCGTTTGACGCGAACCATACTTCGTTAAAAAGATCTATTCAAGGACTACAAATTTTGAGTGAGCAACATCGATCCATCGGTCCATGGACCCATGTTGCTCCCGGTTTTCCCAAAAAACGTCGTTTAGGGCTTCAAAACGGCTCCAGAAGTTCAGGACCTGAAAAATTTGTAAAAATAGTAAGTTGTGCCGAAACTAAAAAACTGAAAGAGACAATGGTGGGGCCCCAAGTGGAATAGGCAGGTGACCACCAATATCCATCTGGATCATTTGCGGCAGGTCAAATTCCCTTCATGAGTTGTAATGGGTTAATGGGTAAACTAGGGGTCTCAAACCACAGTTTGAGGACCATAGTATGTGCTTAAGCGAAGGTATAAATAGAAGTATAGATAGATTTGAATAGATAAGAATAGATCCATTATGAGAGATGTTGATATGATAGAGCTGAGAAGTTGAATCTGTAGTAAGCATTTGTGTCTGAAAGTCTCTTGTTGGTTGTGTGCACGGAGACCTTAGTCTGGTTGTGTGCGAACCCCGTTGGGTGTGTGCACGAGTAGATCTGGTGAATTGTGAGGGTTTCTATGAAGACTGATTAATAAAGCACTGTTTTGGCAATTATGTGTAACTAATGCATCTATGATTCGCTTCTATGTATGAATTTTTCTTTCTGTGTATGATTTATGTTATCAGCGATCAAGATCGGTTTGTGTGCATGTTTATACTGTTGATGCGTAAGATATTTGCATATATATGTTACTTTAAAGGTTGAATATTACATTACAGAGATCTGTTAGAGAAGTTAAAGGGATTTCGGCTCTACTGTTTGTGCACGCCCAGGGTTAACCTATGCTAGTCGACCTAGGGTTTCTAGTACACAAGAAAATCTGTTTAATAAAATAGATATGTGGATGCCCACTTCATTTAATCCTGTCTCAGGGTGTCGAAAACTGGTTCCAATATATATATATATATATAACATTTTTTAAAACAAGAATCGAGAATATATTTTTTATTAAAAAATATATGGGCTAACTGCTCAGATTGATTACATCATACAAAGATATGACTATACAATCCATGAGCTTGATTTGAACAAATAAAAGCTCTTTCATCCACCCATAATTTTTTTTACACATTTCCTTCAAACAAAATAAAGCAGTGTTGAGTGTTATCCTCCACAGTGTCCCAAGATATGAAAACCAATGGAGGTAACCTCAAACAACTTGGGATTTGGTAGTTAGCCTTACCAAATCAGAGAGGGCTCTCTCTGTGATCTTGTAGTCAAAAGATGATTGAAGAAGGGTAAATATATTTGGCTAGGTCCGAGCTCTATGGTTTTGAAAATTTAGGGTTTTTTGTTGGATTAGGAGGAGAGGCCAAGGAAACTAGGTCAGATCTAAAAGATTGCAGTTACAGGGATACAAAGGGGCATGGTAGATATGTTCAATGACACTTTAAGGTTGTCAATTGTAGTGTAGGATGGAAAAGAAAAGGATCAAAATGAGCATGACAAGCATGAGTTCATTTATCATAAGATGAACAACATAAACATGAAATTCCTACCAAAACAGGGCATAAGCTAAAAGAATTTTGTTTAACATATTATACGAAGATCACTGAAAGCATATATATGGAAAGAAAATGAAATAATCATTCATTAAAGTGAATTACAGTAGAAAAACACTTCCACAAAATCATACCACATGAATCACTATATAATAGCTACAACTGGCCTTGTATTTCTGCAAATATCAAGTGTACACAAAACTCCAAGCCTTCTACTCTCTGATGTCCAACCTTGAATCTGACTGAAAAATAGATACATATAGACCAAAACCATATTCCCCTCTCTCATGGGTTGAATCCCTTGAGATAGGAACAATTTACATAAATTTGTCCAACCAAACCTAAGACTATGGAGGTTAAAACAAACTCTCCCTTTAGCCTTTGGCTGACCTATCTATCATAAATGACCTTCGTAATTACATCAAAATGACATTAACAAGCCTAATTACATTCATCTACATCATATCAACTCAAAACAATAGGAATTACAACATGAGAACCCAAATTTGACTTAATAAACTCGAAAATTTGACCTCCAGGGAAAAGCGCAGCACCAACAGGGAAAAACACAACGCCACCAAGGAAAAGTGCAACGCCAACTTGCAAGGAAATTTTGAGTGCCTTCCTGTGCTCCAAATGTTGATATGAAGGTACCATTGGAAATATTAGGATGTCTAGTTGTCCATAAAGTCCTTAATAAAGAAAAATGGCCTCTCCAAGGCTGAGAAAAATGGATTCTCCCAGGGTCGCTCTAAAAGCGTAGCGCTAGGGTGAAAAAGGTGGCAGAAAGTGGGGTTTTGCATGTTTTTTGCAGTTTTCTTCCAACCATAATGCTGACATGGCACAAAACATATACAACTGACATGTGCAGGTCATAATCTATCCATGTGTGCAGAGTTTTGGTGATTTGGAGCTCTGAGGGAAAAGCACATCACCAAGGCGTTGCGCTTTTTCCAGTGAGGAATTTCCAAAAATTGCCAAAATGACCGAAAGTTTCTCAAAAATAGGGCTCAAAGGTAGGTCAATATCTCTCTAACCATAAAAATTTTTACAAACCTGAAAGAGGTTTTTGTTCGTTAGTATGTTGTTACACCATTTTTTGGTCATCTAACCTGTTACTATTAGATGGACCTAAGTACACCATGTAAGACCAATTTTACCCTAAATAAAATTGCTTTCACTATGAAAAATAACTTAGTAAACCACCTTTATTAAGTTGTTTGTGGTCTAAACAGGAAACCCCATGAGGAAATATTAAATAAATCCACATTTGTTTGATTTTCCTCAAGAAATAATTAGTTAAACAACAATTTAATTAATATTCCTCGTCATATTAATCCAAAACAGGAAAATTAATTACATAAATTATTATTTATCTTATTATTTTCTAGGAATAATTATTTAAATCTTATTTAAATAATATTCCTTGTTAAATTTGACTAAATCACTCGTAAATAATTATTTATTTGATTATTACTCAACCACATCCTTAAAATAATAAATAAATCATTTATTTATTTATTATTTACAAATAAAGGGATTTGTCCCAAGTCAAATTCTTTTTCCCTCCAACAAATATAATAAAATATTCCATAAAAGTTGGATCTAGAATTGGTTAATAATATTTTAATTATGCACTAATATCTAGACTAACTCAATATTTTGTTATAAATAGAAGGGTTTTGCCATTCATTCACCACCTTTTGTTGCTTAAAGATCACTTTGGATCTATACTTTTGGTCTGACTTTGATCCACCATCATTGTCATATTTTTCTATCTTTTTGCTTATCAACTCCCTTTGAGTTCCATTTTTGTCTAGGTTTTCTACACCATCAAGAGAGAGGAATTTTAGATCTAATGCTGAGGACTCACAAGAACCCATTCCATTGAGGAGAACTGGTAACATCCTTCTATGTTTTCCTCCCAGGTGCCATTAATACAAAATTCATTCAACATATTCTTATCTTGTCTGTTGGATGCATGGAGCAACTCTTGTTTTTATTTACTGCTTAATGACTTTTGATGCATAGATCTAGATTTTTGTAGCATTTATCTTGGTCACCTAATTGCAGATCTAAATATATTGGCAGCCATATTTGTTGTTAGGGTTGTTTGTTATGCACAGCTAAAATGGTCTTTTCTCATACACCTGCAATTGAGATTCATACTAACAACTGGCAACTCCACACGGGTTTACGATTACGACCTCTGTCGTTTTTCAGATCCTTGCATATCCAGCTGCTTCAAACCCTAGGATTTCTCTTCAGCTTCTTGTTTTTCTTTTCTTGATGTTGTTTTTAACCTATAAAACCCTAAAACATTAAAAATTCTAACTTCCGTGTGTTTTCGGACGTATTGCACATGTGACAGACATCAGTCGCAGCTGAGATGACACATTCTGCTGAAACCTGCTCCCGAGAGTGTCGGAAGTGCAGGTCGCATTTTTTGGGCCAAAACCTACGACCTAAACCTCCATGGCGCAGAAAACAGGCTTAAAACTGTGACCTTTGCAGAAATCAGGT
The DNA here is from genome assembly GCA_034641835.2 of Pinus albicaulis. NCBI lineage: Eukaryota > Viridiplantae > Streptophyta > Pinopsida > Pinales > Pinaceae > Pinus > Pinus albicaulis. The sequence continues at coordinate 745,692,068 of CM076584.1, read as the reverse complement.
CAGAAACTGTGACCTGGACTTTTTGCAGGAGTTTTTCTAGAAGTTTTTTAGGTGTGTCTGGGCCTCTTTTCAGGGTTGTATGACCTCCGTCTTCACCCGTTTTGGACCTATAATTGTTTTGTTTTACTCATCTAAGTGGGAACCTAGTCCTCTAGGGCTTCAGTACCCTCCAAATTTTGTGGAAGAGTTTTAGCCGCTGCAGGTTGTCTGAAATTTTTAGAGTGTTCAACCATTTTTCAGATATGACACCTTACCTTCAGATCCACTTCGGATTGGCTATTTATCCACCCACAACACCTCTTTTCAGTTTTGTTTGGCTTTTCCTCTAGGTTCCCCTCCGCTTTCCTCCAGGAGATAGCCTTTCGCCACCTCATTTACAATAATTTTTCCTTTGATTTTTTGTTGTTTTTCTGCACCTATTTCTAGCAGATCTTACCTTTAGATCCCTATCCCTCCTGACCTTAGATCTATTGGCTATTTTGGTGTGTTTTGACTATATTTTTTCCCACCTATAGACTAGTTGTTGAGAGGCCCGCCTCCTTGGGTTTAGATTAATGCAGAATTAGTTGTTTATTTTCTATTATTTCAGTTTCATATACTGTTATATGCAGGTTTAGTTACAATTATACAAGACACTTTTTCTTTTCTCTACAAACGTCTGGGTTTAAAAATCAAAATTTACACACTTTACACACACACCCTAAGTGAAGAAGAGCTTGGTTAACACCGCCAAGAAAATACTTTAATATTGAAATCAATTGATCCTGCACCTCTTTGCCCTTGTTTCGACATTGCAATCAGTTGATCCTACACCTCTTCACCCTTGTTGGTCTCTCTTCCCTTTGTGTCGTGTTTGTGCCTTCACCATTGCGCCACCAAGGCATTTAACCCGGAGACTTCTTGGCCTTCATCCTCAGTTTCTGGTAGGAAGACTCACTCCTCCGCGTTGGATTCAAGTTAGTCCTCCACCGAGTCCGCACTCCAACTCCTCTTCTGGTTCATTGGGTTCTCCTTCTGGTTCCGCCCCTAGTTCTCCCCTTATCACCTTCACCATGTCTGGTTCAGGACCTAACGCTGGTGGTAGCCCCGGCCCTAATGTTGGGAATACTACTAGTGTGACCGCAACAGGAACTACCCCGGCTACTCCCTTGCTCCCCTATATGGCAGGCCTCAGTCTTCCCGATTTTAACCAGTTGATCAATGACCCTATACACCATGACGCTAGTTGGCCTGCTATGCCGACCAAGCTCCCTTCTGACATCCCCAAGTTTGAAGGTCTTGCTGGAGAAGATCCTACCAATCATGTCCGATCTTTCCACATGTGGTGTTCGTTTAACTCCATTACCGATGACTATGTCCGTCTTCGGTTGTTCCAACGTATGCTTACTAGCGAAGCTTCTAAGTGGTATGTTGATCAGGCCTCATCCTCTCATACCACCTTTGCAACTCTTGCCCGGGCTTTTCTGTCTTATTTCCAGCATCCCCTTTGTTATGACACTGGTAACGAACTTTTGACTTCTTTCCGTCAATCGTCCGTGACCCGCTTATCCGATAATGTCCAGGAATGGCGGAGAAGAAAGAGCCTATGTCGAGCCCCTGCCTTCGAAGATCGTGTCTACATGGACTGGTTCCTTATATCTCTCTTACCTGCTATTGGCAAGGATGTCGCATCGCATTTCCCTCAAACCGAAGAAGCCACTCTCCAAATTGCATTAAAATATGACCTGATCTACGCTCATATGTTTATACCGTTCTACCTGATCTTCCTAGACCCGGTGGTGCCAACGCACCGGGGGCATCTCATGCCGCCGACGGTATCATTGGAGCTCTCTCTCATCCATACACTCAGCCTCCTATGGGCTATGGTTTTCCTCAGGGGGGGCCAACGCCTCCTGCACTTTTCCCCCTCCAGGTAGCATGTATCCAGGATACGGCATGCCTCCTCATTTTTCCCAACCTCATGTTTACCACTATGTTATCCAACCTCCTTATTATCCGTATCCGCAGCCCGGTGCTCCAACTCCTCCAGCATTAGCACCTCCGCCTCCCTTGCCTTCTCAAACCCCGCAACAACAACCACTACCCCCTCAGGGGTAGGTGTATGCACAACAGGGTGCGACTAATCCTCCTCCCTCCAAAAAGAAGAGGAAAGTCACTCAAATCAATCTGCTCCCGATAATCCTAGACCTAATCCTCAAAATAATTCTCCTAACACTGCTAACCAGCAACAGGGCACTCAGCCCAAGCAGGACAGGCTTGTTCGCATGAACAAGCCTTGTTCTTGTTGTGGTGTTTATGGTCACTACATGCATGATTGTCCTCTTTTACCATAGATGAAGCAGATGTGGGAGTCTCAAGCAACATTGCGAGGACAACAAGCCTCCCCTTCTGTCCCTCCTAATGCTGTGCCTAGTCAATCGGCTATGTTTACTAATCCTTTCCCTCAACAATGATTCATGGCTACCCAACCACCTGAAGGTCAGGTGGCCACTCAACCTCCTCCATTTGGTACCTCCGATTACCATATTCTCATGATGAATTCTGACCAACCTATAACCATAGACCTCAACCTTCATACTCGGTCCCGTCAATACAACAAGCCTTGCGCTACGTCTGTCCCCGACCCACCTTCTTAAGGTTCTACAGAGCCTCTTTCGACAACTAATGGTCCTTTGCAGATCCCTCATCCTAAAGCAGAGGTTCATACTAAAATCCCTAAGGGACCACTACGCTGAAATGTTGCTTCTGGCAAAGCTTCCCATCCGTATAGTATAGTAGATGATTTGGCATAATCTCCTACTGCCATCTCAACGCTAGAACTCCTCCAATTGTGCCCTTCACAACGAAAAGCTCTACTATCTGCCATGGGCGTTGTAGATCCTTTAGATGATTGCTTGACCGTCTTCGATGTTGAATAGTCAAAACATCCTCCTCTTCCTACTTCTGTCGCCTTTCAGATCCCAGTCAAGATCCAGAACACAATCGTTTCCCGGTGCATCATTGATGAGGGGGCATCCACTTGTGTGATGTCCGCTTTGGTTTGTAAGTAACTCGGATCACCTGATTTGGCCCCTTCCATGATCACCCTCCGAGCATGGGATGGCCACACCTCCCAGCCCATTGGCCTACTCCACAATTGTCCTATTACTCTTGTGGAAAAGACTGTTTGCATTGACGTAGAATTCATTGATGCCCCCTTAGATTACAACATTCTATTGGGTCATAGCTACACCTATGCAATGTCTATTGTACCATCTGTGGTCCACCACAAGATGTCCTTTCCCCATAATGGAAAGATAGTCACCATTGACCAGTTGACATATTACGAATCGAAGTCTTAGACCTCCCCTGAGTCCATCATATCTTTGGTGGCCAATAAAAAAATTGTCAATACTTTGACCAGTGTCTCACCCGGAGTCTACAAATACTCCTCTTTGCTTGGTACATTCCGTGGTCTTCCTCCTCCTGTCTCTGATCCCAGCTCATCGAATGTTTTCATGATGCAATCGTCTCAGGCTTCCCTCAAGCGGCCCGCTTCGGTTAGTCAGCAGCCTTGCCCTCCGCAACCTGCTCCTAGCACTTTAATTCAACCTTCTGGACCCCCTCCTCCTGGCCCTTCATCTGCAGCTGGTATCCATGAGCCTCTCTACCCTCCTGGGATGGTTCCTCCAGGCCTTAACCATCTTGGAGCCGTCCCGCGTGGCCATTACCCCTCCAGTCAGATATTGTTCCTAGCTCCCCCTCCTGGAGTGTTCTCGGTACTTGTTATGGCTACCCTATCCCTTCCTAACCTGACCCTGGGGATTCCCATCTGGTACCTCGATCACCCAGCTACTACCCTACCTGGTCACCCTAAACCTTACCTTGCTTTGACCCTGGTCCAACCGGTCCCCATGACCCCTCCCTCTGCTACTGTGCCACAGACACCTCAACAAGAACCTCGTCCTGTTGTGAAAGCTTTGGGTGAGGGGGGCAAAGCTCGCAAGAAGGCACTTAAAGATAAGGTTTCCCTGAAAAACCTTGCTTCTCCTCAGCCTCCAAAGTGTACACCTTTGTGTGCTTTGTGTGATGTTGTCGGTCATGCCACCCATAATTGTCCTAAATTGCCTTGTCTCAAGCCCATGGTTAACGAAGCATTTCCGGAGTATGATATCTTAGAGGTATATGTCACTATACCCGATTTAGTCTCGAAACTCAAGTATTTACGCACAAATCATCCTTGTGCTTTGTGTGATTTCCGTGGCCACTATACCCACCTCTGTCCCTGCCTTCAGGACTTCCGCACCTCTCTAGCGGTAGTTCACCAATTCGAGGCAAAGCGCAACAAGTCCACCGCTCTCTTATTTGCATGTTTTTCTTTAGCAAAACCAGAGGACACATCCACTCCCATAGACATTCCCCCTCTGGATGTCAAAATGATAGTCTTCGACCACTGCCCACTACCTGTCACCATCTATGAGATCCTCGGTGGAAGACCCTCGTGGGCCTTCCCCTTATGTTTCGCCTGACCTCCCTTCAGTGATCACCTTGGGTTCAACATCGATAGATCCTTCATCTACTTGTTTTTTTGTTACCCCTTGTGACGATGTACATGTGAACCTATCTTCTCATGATGATGAGTCAGGTAGCTTCGCCGCGTCAGGTGGTCTTTCTTCCACCAGTCACCCCATATTTTATTACGATGACGACATTATGGAAGTAGTCAATATCCCTGACTTTATCTATCCCTCCTTACATCGAACCCATGCATTTGAACCACATAGACCTTGTGGCCATTAAATTGACACCCAATGTTTGCGTAAGGGGGCACCCATATTTGAGATTCTAGGAGAAGAAATTATCCACAACTCTCCTAGTGTATCTAGTTGTGTCAACTCTAGTACCATTATTATTCCCCATTAAGAACCTCTCGAGTCCCATATCACTTTAGATCACTCTAGAGATGATACCCCTCATCATTCCTTCATCTTACATCAAGAACCTAGTCACCTAGACATTGTTGTTGACCAACCTGTGGGTTTTCTAGGAGAGCACCAGTTCATTATCTCCAAATCCACTCTTTGGGATAGTGACACCATGTATGCAAACCCAAAAATTTAGTCCATTTGCTTCATATATGCAGTACCAAAAGAGATTGGTAATCCTCCATTCCCTTTCTTGAACTGCATAACCATAACGAAAACAAATGGCACATTGCATCATAAAAATGTGTTTAGATTCCCTTTTTTCTAAATACATTTTGGCATGACCATCACATGCTTGGGGGAAACTATGCCCCTCAACCATAAAAATCCCAGATCTCAACCAAAACCAACACTGAAACCCCCTTTCTCTGATAGGTCGCACTTTTCAGGTCATTTCTTGGGACAGGTCGCAGTTTTCTGCCCAATACTAGCTACCCAGGTCGCTGAACAAACACCAAAAAGTGCGACCTGTCATGTTCACAAGCTCTAGGTACCTAAACTGAAATTTTGATCCCCTTAATTGAAAGAGTATGGTTAGGCCTCTTACCTGCAACTAACGGATCTCGATTCCAACAGTCGGTTTGTTCGCTACGATCGCCACAAGATTTAGGGCCTTCTCTCCTCTCTACATTCACCACAGCTCCACTTGCAAATGAGTGAATTTGGAGGGAAAATTCCTTATTAAAAAGAGAAACCCCTGATTTTTCTTTCGACTGCTGCGACCAAACCGTAGCTCAGTTTGACAAACTGTCTATACCTTTGGAAAGCTCTCACTGAGCCTTCAAATGAGTATATGTTAGTTTTTCATGATTTGATACTTCATCACGACACATTGTGTCCAAGAAGGGTCACTTCACCACTCCTTAAAATTGAATTTCTACACTTGCAACACTTGTACTTGGGGCACCACTTTGCCTCCATACTTGTCCATGCTCGTGTTGATTTTTGTCGTGAGTAACCATCTTGTACTCATGTATTTATGGTCCCCACCGGACCTTTTCTGTGTGGCAGCATCATCGAGTTGCCCTTGTTTAGAGCATTTGAATTAAGTCATCATCGCATCCATGGAGTCTATCCCAAGTCCCTTTGTATCCCGCCATAGTCCTCCAACCTTCATTGCTTGGTTCCTCTCTCGTGTCGCACATTATGGCCGTCAATCCTACTGTCTCCTATCCCTTATGATATTGTGTCAATCGTTGCCAGGTCATCCATGCCCTTTATGCTCTAACAAGGGAAGTCGTCCGTCCGCTACTCAATACCCCCCATTTCATCATCATCCTTGGTTTCATTTTGTCAGTCGCTCTACTATTTTCTCTCGGGCCTTAGTTGAGGATTCCTCATTGCCTCACCTATGGTGGACCTCCTTCTGTCGACATCAAATCATTCATTCCAAAAGACAGGTCTAGAGGGCAGTGTACCTTGGTTCCAGCTTCCACTATTGTTCGGTGCCTCGGATCAGGCAAAGGGACTCCTTATTGCCCTTTGACTTGATTGTTTCTCAGCTCCAACTCCTTTCAGCATGATTGAGATCTGTATACTTGATGGTTCAGTGATGCAGCAAATGATACCAACGATTCTTGGGTGTGTGTGAGATGTTTCAACCCTCATGAGGGGTGGCCCTACGAGTAGCCCCCCACATGCCCGGATGACCTCTTCACTACAGCCTTTGATGCAGCTCCATATATTTGATGATGTCGATCTCAACCGCTTGCAACGCCTTTTTGTTTGCATGTATCAGTCAGATTTTCAGAGCCCCTTCTTGTTTATAGGGGCATTTGGGTTGTATTTGTATCTCATGTACTCAGATATTATTGTATAAGTCCTGGTTGTTATCTCAGGCATAGTATGTATGTGGGATTCATTATCATGTTTTTACCTAGCTCATGTTTATGCCAACATGTACTATATTGTTCAGTCCCTTGTTTATTGGACGCATTATTATTTGTACTTTGTCTTGGTGGGCATAAGTATGCCTCCCCTGCCACCTATAGCACAGGTACTCACTCATAAAAGAGACTTGTCGCACCTCTAAGTCTCGCCTCCTCAGGGTCTAGTCCTCTAGCGCTTTGGTCTACCTTATATTTCTCTCCCTCTGACTTCCCCTTCGGTGTCTAGTGATTGAGTTCTTACAACGTACTTCGGTCATATGATTAGCTCCTAATGCTCACACGATGGGGGGCAATCTGTTACACCATTTTTTGGTCATCTAACCTGTTACTATTAGATGGACCTATGTACACCATGTAAGACCAATTTTACCCTAAGTAAAATTGCTTTCACTATGAAAAATAACTTAGTAAACAACCTTTATTAAGTTGTTTATGGTCTAAACATGAAACCCTGTGAGGAAATATTAAATAAATCCACATTTGTTTGATTTTCCTCAAGGAATGATTAGTTAAACAACAGTTTAATTAATATTCCTGGTCATATTTAACCCAAAACAGGAAAATTAATTAGATAAATTATTATTTATCTTATTATTTTCTAGAAATAATTATTTAAACCTTATTTAAATAATATTTCTTGTTAAATTTGACTAAATCACTCATAAATAATTAAATAAATCATTATTTATTTGATTATTACTCAACCACATCCTTAAAATAATAAATAAATCATTTATTTATTTATTATTTACAAATAAAGGGATTTGACCCAAGTCAAATTCTTTTTCCCTCCAACAAATATAATAAAATATTACATAAAAGTTGGATCTAGAATTGGTTAATAATATTTTAATTATGCACCAATATCTAGGCTAACTCAATATTGTGTTATAAATAGAAGGGTTTTTCCATTCATTCACCACCTTTTGTTGCCTAAAGACCACTCTAGATCTATACGTTTGGTCTGACTTTGATCCACCATCATTGTCATATTTTTCTATTTTTTTGCTTGTCAACTCCCTTTGAGTTCCATTTTTGTCTGGGTTTTCTACACCATCAAGAGAGAGGAATTTTAGATCTGAAGTGCTAAAGACTTAAAAAAAACCCATCTTATTGAGGAGAACTGGTAACATTCTTCTATGTTTTCCTCCCAAGTGCCATTAATACAAAATTCATTCAACATATTCTTGTCTTGTCTATTGTATGCATGGAGCAACTATTGTTTTTATTTACTGCTTAATGTCTTTTGATGCATAGATCTATATTTTTGTAGCATTTATTTTGGTCACCTAATTGCAGATCTAAAGATATTGGCAGCCATCTTTGCTGTTAGGGCTATTTTTTATGCACAGCTAAAGTGGTCTTTTTTCGTACACTTGCAATTAAGATTCATACTAACATATGTTACTAAGAAAAACCTCCTCCATTTTTCAAAAATAGTTTCCCATTTGGTCATAATCCAAGTTCGAAGTTGATCACTCAAAATTGTAGAAGTGTAGCGTGCTCTTAGCAGAAGCGCAACGTGGTCTTTGAGAGGGTGTTTGGAAGCCTTCCCAAAGGATTTTTGGGATGCAAGTGGTATGGTTGGAAATTTGAGAATGCATGGTACATAATGGAGTCATCAAGCATTGTAAACCTCTGCTCCAAATCCCTAAAAAAGTAACTTGAAGTCAAGCTGGCCAAAAGTGCAGAAAACCTATTGTAGCGATTGTAATTTGGGAATTTCTATCAAATCATAACACCTGTGCATAAACAGAAGGACGTTTTTTGTTCCTTGTTCTACGATGAACAAAAACCTCTTTCACTTTTTTCAAATCCATCTTTCTTACTTTAGAAACTAATTTTGAAGTAGATTTGTCTCTGTGTGCAATGTAAACGCTAGGCAACCCACATCTTGGAAAGGTGAAGAAATGATTTCTTAGACTTTGGTGGGCTCATACCTGATTATCTGACCTCCTTTATACTTCTCCTTGTCAATGTGTGTGGTCTCTACTTCCATGGTGAAACCCTAACTCACTAGGAAGCGGAATTAGGGTTTAGTTTAGGAAAACAGGGGATTTGGGGCAGTTTTAGGAATGGAGGGAGATGAAGGGTTTTGAGGGTGTCTAAATTATTGGGAAAATTTTGAGGGGTAGGTATAGATGTTAGGGAGTGTAGGGAAGTGGAATTTTGGGAAATGAATGAGGGGAAGGGGTACAAAAGTGAAAAACACATTCCTAGCCTAGGAAAGTGTCAAAAGTGTAACAATAGGCTAGGGTTTGTGGGAAAGTGAGGGAAATGAGGGGAATGGGCATGGTAAAAGGTAAGGGGAGATGGATGGAGTATTAATGAGGGTGTTTCAGCATATAATGCAGGGGTTTTACCTCAAATGAAATAAAATGAATAAGAGACCAAAAGCGCAGTGAAACCCTAAGAGAGGGTAATTCACTGAATTTCAAGCATGAAGTGAAGCTAAATAAAGGTAGATGAGGGAAAATTTTAACCCACTTACTTGTTTTTGATGAGTTGGAACCTATAGTTGATGAAGAAACCCATGGCAAGGAAAGATTGTGCTCCCGTGAGAAAAACACAACACCTTGGAGAAACGTGCAGCGTAGTTGAGAAAAGCACAGTGCAACTGAGGAATTTGGATTTCCAAGGTGAAATTTGGCTCCTCTGAGGATGGCAATGCTCCTTGTTGATAGAATGATGCCTCATGAGGGTGGAATGAGCAAATTATTTGCTCCTTTGGTCTTCTTATAGGTTGAAAAGTCAATTTTCTCTTAGGTGATGATGTGGCCCCATCTTGTATTTTCACAAAATGACTTGGTAAACTTATGTACTGCAGCTTCAAACCTTATTATACATATTTACATCTTAATAAAGATAAAAATTCACTTTGGAGATCATTATTTATCACTTTCCCCTATCACTACTCCTTTTAATGGTGACTTTGATGATGACATGACTTTTGACATTATGACCTAATGATGACACTACATGGAAAGATAAGAAGAATGATGACCAAGATGACCAAGACACTCTTTCAAAGAATAATGACTTGAACACGATGATGTTTATTGACCATGAGAATGAAATGAGTAGTAATTACCTAGGTAGACTAACCAATGATCAAATTTTTATTTGAAAACTCCTTGAAACTATAAAAAATTTCCCTAGGACCCTATTAATCAGATGAACAACATATTTTGATCATTGGTGACTCACAGGACTGACAAACACTAACATTCTCTCTAGCTGGGGATGGCATCTCCTTAGGAGGTGTCAAGAACACCGTAGATCAGGTAGCCTCATCCATTGGGCAATTGAGTCAAAAATGAAAAAGAAGACTAAAAAATGAAATGACTTGAAAAACTGAAACTGAATTCTAACTGAATTTATTTATGGTAGTAGACCATCGAGATTTGAAGGCTTCAAATCCTTATGATAACCACCTGCCTACTGAAGATATATAGACAATCATGTGAAATAATCCCTCCAGTGTAACCAATCCAATAAATGGCTACTTACCTGAATAACGCTCACATTTTCCTTTAGCAGACAGAAAAACAAAAGCTAGGCAACTCCAAGTGTCCACTAAACCTTATTTAAATAATATTCCTTGTTAAATTTGACTAAATCACTCATAAATAATTAAATAAATCATTATTTCTTTGATTATTACTCAACCACATCCTTAAAATAATAAATAAATCATTTATCTATTTATTATTTACAAATAAAGGGATTTGACCCAAGTCAAATTCTTTTTCCCTCCAACAAATATAATAAAATATTCCATAAAAGTTGGATCTAGAATTGGTTAATGATATTTTAATTATGCACCAATATTTAGACTAACTCAATATTTTGTTATAAATAGAAGGGTTTTTCCATTCATTCACCACCTTTTGTTGCCTAAAGATCACTCTGGATCTATACTTTTGATCTGACTTTGATCCACCATCATTGTCATATTTTTCTATATTTTTGCTTGTCAACTCCCTTTGAGTTCCATTTTTGTCTGGGTTTTCTACACCATCAAGAGAGAGGAATTTTATATTTGAAGTGTTGAGGACTTACAAGAACCCATCCCATTGAGGAAAATTGGTAACATCCTTCTATGTTTTCCTCCCAAGTGCCATTAATACAAAATTATTTCAACATATTCTTGTCTTGTCTATTGGATGCATGAAGCAACTCTTTTTATTTACTGCTTAATGTCTTTTGATGCATCGATCTAGATTTTTGTAGCATTTATCTTAGTCACCTAATTGGAGATCTAAAGATATTGGCAACCATCTTTGCTGTTAGGGTTGTTTTTTATGCATAGATAAAGTGGTCTTTTTTCGTACACTTGCGATTAAGATTCATACTGACATATTTTACTAATAAAAACCTCCTCCATTTTTCAAAAATAGTTTCCCATTTGGTCATAATCCAAGTTCGAAGTTGATCACTCAAAATTGCAGAAGTGTAGCGTGCTCTCAGCAGAAGCGCAACGTGGTCTTTGAGAGGGTGTTTGGAGGCTTTCCCAAAGGATTTTTGGGATGCAAGTGGTATGATTGGAAATCCGAGAATGCATGGTACATAATGGAGTCATCAAGCATTGTAAACCCCCGCTCCAAATCCCTGAAAAAGTAACTTGAAGTCAAGCTGGCCAAAAGTGCAGAAAACCTATTGTAGTGATTGTAATTTGGGAATTTCTATCAAATCATAACACCTGTGCATAAACAGAAGGACGTTTTTTGTTCCTTGTTCTATGACGGACAAAAACCTCTTTCACTTTTGTCAAATTCATCTTTCTTACTTTAGAAACTAATTTTGAAGTAGATTTGTCTCTGTGTGCAATGTAAACCCTAGGCAACCCACATCTTGGAAAGGTGAAGCTATGATTTCTTGGACTTTGGTGGGCTCATACCTGATTATCTAACCTCCTTTATACTTCTCTTTGTCAATGTGTGTGGTCTATGCTTCCATGGTGAAACCCTAACTCACTAGGAAGGGGAATTAGGGTTTAGTTTAGGAAAATGGGGGATTTGGGGCAGTTTTAGGAATGGAGGGAGATGAAGGGGTTTGAGGGTGTATAAATTATTGGGAAAATTTTGGGGGGTAGGTATAGATGTTAGGGAGTGTAGGGAAGTGGAATTTTGGGAAATGTATGAGGGGAAGGGGTACAAAAGTGCAAAACACATTCCTAGCCTAGGAAAGTGTCAAAAGTGTAACAATAGGTTGGGGTTTGTGGGAAAGTGAGGGAAATGAGGGGAATGGGCATGGTAAAAGGTAAGGGGAGATGGATGCAGTATGAATGAAGGTGTTTCATCATATAATGTAGGGGTTTTACCACAAATGAAATAAAATGACTAAGAGACCAAAAGCGTGGTGAAACCCTAAGAGAGGGTAATTCACTGAATTTCAAGCATGAACTGAAGCTAAATAAAGGTAGATGAGGGAAACATTTAAACCAATTTTTTTTTTTTGATGAGCTAGAACCTGCAGTTGATGAAGAAACCCATGGCAAGGAAATATTGTGCTCCCGTGAGAAAAACACAACACCTTGGAGAAAAGTGCAGCGTAGTTGAGAAAAGCGCAGCACAACTGAGGAATTTGGATTTCCAAGGTGAAATTTGGCTCCTTTGAGGGTGGAAATGCTCCTTGTTGATAGAATGATGCCTCATTAGGGTGGAATGAGAATTTTTTTTGTTCCTTTAATCTTCTTATAGGTTGAAAAGTCAATTTTCTCTTAGGTGATGATGTGGCCCCACCTTATATTTTCACAAAATGACTTGGTAAACTTATGTACTGCAGCTTAAAACCTTATTATACATATTTACATCTTAATAAAGATAAAAATTCACTTTGGAGATCATTATTTATCACTTTCCCCTATCACTACTCCTTTTAATGGTGACTTTGATGATGACATGACTTTTGACATTATGACCTAATGATGACACTACATGGACAGATAAGAAGAATGATGACCAAGATGACCAAGACACTCTTTAAAAGAATAATGACTTGAGCATGATGATGTTTATTGACCATGAGAATGAAATGAGCAGTAATTACCTAGGTAGACTAACCAATGATCAAATTTTTATTTGAAAACTCCTTGAAACTATAAAAATTGTCCCTAGGACCCTATTAATCATATGAACAACGTAATTTGATCACTGGTGACTCACAGGACTGACAGACACTAACATTCTCTCTAGCTTGGGATGGCATCTCCTTAGGAGGTGTCAAGAACACCGTAGACCAGGTAGCCTCATCCATTGGGAAATTGAGTGTAAAATGAAAAAGAAGACTCGAAAATGAAACGACTTGACAAACTGAAACTGACTACTAACTCAACTTATTTATGGCAGTAGACCATCGATATTTGAAGGCTTCAAATCCTTATGATAACAACCTGCCTGCTGAAGATATATATACAATCATGTGAAATGATCCCTCCAGTGTAACCAATCCAGTAAATGGCTACTTACTTGAATAACGCTCACATTTTCCTTTAGCAGACAGAAAAACAAAAGCTAGGCAACTCCAAGTGTCCATTGAAGATATGATTATGATCCATAAATACAAGAAAATACATCTTCCATGCTAACCGTAGCAAATCAGTAAAATGATCGTCAATAATTTGAATTGTTACCTTGTCTTGAGATCCAATAGAAACACAAACACACCCTTCATTTGGATCTGAAAGAAAACTTAGTTGTTGATCCATAGGAAGGCATAGGGAAGTATGCATTTTTCGCTAGCTGAGTGTTGGCTGTAAATTCCTCAAGTATGAGCAACTCTAATTCTATCTCTAGAGGAAAATCATCATGTGCAAGAGGCTCGAAAACAACTTTTTCTTTATTTTGGCTCTCGTCTTCATAATTTGCTTGCAGTTTATGTTTATTCTCTGCCATAATGTCTAAAGATCCTTGTTCATTCATTTCATCATAAACCTCAAATTGGTCTTCACAAACCTGATCTTGAAATAAACACCTAGATAAATAACAATATGAAAAAAAAATTGAATGGACCTCTTCATACCTTTATTGGTGATTTGGCAATTGTTGAATTATAGAGATCGATTCTTGGCGCTGAGTATCCTTTGGAGAAGTTGGCCTCTTCAGACTCGAAGTGATAAGCACATTTTTGTTTCTCAAATTATGTTGCCTCTGCACTGAGATAAGCGCATTCTGGTAACCTCTCTGAAAATCTTCAGTCTCTGTTTCTAATATGTCATCAATCTTAAGAGAAAACCCCATTGTTCTTTATTATTGAATTCACATGATGGAATATGATTATCATTATTAAAATTTTGCTCAATTTCATTTACAGTCAAAGGATAAACCTCTACTGGTTGGGAATTTTCATAACTGATTTTTGACCTTTCATCTTGATGAAGAGAAAACTCAAACAAAGCCTCTTCAATCTCATCAATCATTAAATCCTCATCATCAATATCAATCCAGAAAAAGGTGCTCAAACTTTACACGAAAATTATCTATTAACAATAAGGAAGGATAATGCTGCTTATAATTGTCACAAAATGCTACATGAAAATATTTAAGTGAATATAGACTGGCAACAAGCAATCCCTCATACCTTGACCTGGCATCATCCTCTAAGGTTGCCATGAACATCTTCATCAAACAATCCTCAGGAAACTGCAAAACCTAGCTTATGTATATGTATATGAAATTTATTCAAATGTATAACAACATTGTCGTATTTTTTATTTCTGAACCTAGGCAAATCTATTTTCCAATCTATGCGAGGTATTTGATTCGGAAAACCAGGAATATGAGCTTGATTCAGAGGAGCATACCTTCTAGTAGTTGAATCCATATTGAGACAATAGAACCATGATTCTTCTGCTACTGATTCTTAGGCTAGTGAAATTACCAATGAAACACTGATTTTTGGATCATATTTATAGTGGAGTCTTTGGATAAATTTGAAGTTGAATGGAGTTGGCAGGTGAATGTTTTAGCCTTGATATGTATTTAACCGTTGACCACCATCAACAATCAAATATAATCTTTGTTGTTATCACCCAGGGAAGATTTATCCTTCGTTCCCCGACAATGACGCCAAAAATGTTATCCTCCACAGTTTTCCAAGGCTGAGAATGAAAACCGATGGAGGTAACCTCAAACCACTTGGGTTATGGTAGCTATCCCTACCAAATTAGAGAGGGCTATCTCTGTGATCTTGAAGACAAAATATGACTGAAGAAAGGTAAATATATTAGGCTAGGTCTGAGCTCTAGGGTTTCGTAAATTTAGGGTTTTTTGTTGGATCAAGAGGAGAGGCCAAGGAAACTAGGTTATATCTAAAAGATTGTAGTTATAGGGATACAAAGTAGCATGGCAGGTGTGTTCAATGAAACTTTAAGGTTGTCAATTGTAGTGTAGGGTGGCAAAAGAAAAGAATCAAAATGAGTATGACAAGCATGAGTTCATTTATCAGAAGATGAACAATATAAACATGAAATTCCTACCAAAACAAAGCATAAGCTTAAAGAAATTTGTTTAACATCTTATAGGAAGATCAATGGAAGCATAGATATGGAAAGAAGATGAACTAATCATTGATAAAAGTGAATTACAGTAGAAAAACACTACCACAAAATCATACCACATGAATCCCTATATAATAGCTGCAATCGACCTTGTATTTCTGCAAATATCAACTATACACAAAGCTCCAAGCCTTCACTTCATGTCCAACCTTGAATCCGACTAAAAACTAGATACATATAAACCAAAATCATATTTCCCTCTCTCATTGGTCGAATCCCTCAATATAGGAACAATTTACACAAATTTCTCCAACAAAACCTAAGACTAGGGAGGTTAAAACAAACTCTCCTTTTAGCCTTTGACTTACCTATCTATCATAAATGACCTTCATAATTACTCAAAATGACATTAACAAGCCTAATTACATTCATTTACATCAGTTCAACTCAAAACAAGAGGAATTACATCATGAGAAACCAAATTTGACTAAATATACTCGAAAATTTGACCTCTAGGGAAAAGCGTAGTGCCAACAGGGAAAAACACAGTGCCATTAGGGAAAAGTGTAGTGCCAACTTGCAGGGAAATTTTGAGTGTCTTCCTGTGCTCCAAATGCTGATCTGAAGGAAGGTACCATTGGAAATACTAGGATATCTGGTTGCACATAGATTCCTTAAACAAGCAAAATGACCTCTCCAAGGCTGATAAAAATGGATTTTCCCAAGGTCGCTTCAAAAGCGCATCGCCAAGGTGAGAAAGGTAGCAGTAAGTGGTTTTTTAGCATGTTTTTTGCACTTTTCTCCCAACCAGAATGCTGACATGGCACAAAAACTATATAGCTGACATTTTAAAGTCATAATAAATCCATGTATGTATAGTTTTGGTGATTTGGAGCTCTGAGGGAAAATCACAGCACCAAGGCGCTGCGCTTTTGGCAATGAGAAATTTCCAAAAATTGCCAAAATGACCGAAAATTTCCCAAACATAGGGCTTAAAGGTAGGTAAATATCTATGTAACCATAAAAATATTTGAAGAACTAAGAGATGATTTTGTTATTTGGTATGTTATGAACAGAAACGTCCTCCATTTTTCAAAAATACTTTCCCATTTGGTCAGAATCCAAGTTTGAAGTTGATCACTCAAAATTGCAGAAGCATAGCGTGCTCTCAATAGAAGCGCAATGTGGTCTTTGAGAGGGTGTTTTGAGGCCTTCCCAGAGGTTTTTTTGGGCTGAAAGTGGTACTTTTGGAAAGCTAATAATGTATGCTACATAATGGAGTCATCAAGCACTACAAACCCCTGCTCCAAACCCCTGTGAAACTGACTTGAATTCAAGTTGTCCAAAAGTGCATAAAACCTCCTGTAGAAATTGTAATTTGGGAATTTCTATCAAATAATAACACCCGTGAGTAAACAGAAGGAGTTTTTTGTTCCTTGTTCTATGATGGAAAAAAACCTCTTTCACTTTTATCAAAGTCATCTTCACTTCATAAACTAATTTTGAAGTAGAACTGTCTTGGTGTGTAATGTAAACCCTAGGCAACCCACATATTTGAAAGGTGAAGCTATGATTTCTTGGACTTTGGTGGGTTGATACCTGATTATCAAACCTCCTTTATACTTCTTCTTGTTAATGTATGTGGTCTCTACTTCCATGGTGAAACCGTAGCTCACTAGGAAGGGGAATTAGGGTTTAGTTTAGGGAAACACGACATTTAGGACAATTTTAGGAAGGGAGGGAGATGAAGGGGTTTGAGGGTGTCTAAATTCTTGGGAAAATTTTGGGGGGTAGGGATAGATGTTAGGGAGTGTAGGGAAATGGAATTTTGGGAAATGAGTGAGGGTAAGGGGTACAAAGTGCAAAACACAGTCCTAGCCTAGGAAAGTTTAAAAAATGTAACAATAGGCTAGGGTTTGTGGGAAAGTGAGGTATATGAGGGGAATGAGCATGGGAAAATGTTAGGGGAGATGGATGGAGTATGAACGAGGGTGTTTGAGCATAGAATGTAGGGGTTTTACCACAACAATGAAATAAAATGGCTAAGAGACCAAAAGCATAGCAAAACCCTAGGAGAGGGTAATTCACTGACTTTCAAGCATGAACTAAAGCTAAAGAAAGGTTTATGAGGGAAAAATGTAACCCAATTACTTCTTTTTTTTTAATGAGATGGAACCTGTAGTTGATGAAGAAACCCCTAGAAAATAAATATTGTGCTCCCTTGATAAAAATACAACACCTTGGAGAAAAGCGTAACGCAGCTTGGGAATTTGGCTTTCTAGGGTGAAATTTAGTGCAGATCCGAGGGTGGAAATTCTCCTTGCTGATAGAATGATGTCTCATGCGGGTGGAATGAGCAAATTATTTGCTCCTTTGGTATTCTTATAGGCTGAAAAGTCGATTTTCTCTTAGGTGGTGATGTGGCCCCACCTTGTCTTTTCACAAAATGACTTGGTAACTTATGTACTGCAACTTCAAACCTTATTATACATATTTACATCTTAATAAAGATCAAAAGGCACTTTGAAGATCATTATTGAACACTTGTCCCTATCAATACTCCTTTTAATGGTGACTTTGATGATGACATGACCTATTTACATGAATTTTGACAATATGACCTAATGATGACACTGCATGGAAAGATAAGCAGAATGATGACCAAGATGACCAAGACACTCTTTCAAAGAATAATGACCTGACCATGAGCATGCGAATGAAAGGAGTAGTAATGACCTAGGTAGACTAACCAACGATCAAATTTTTATTTAAAAACTCCTTGAAACTATAAAAAATTGCCCTAGGAACCTATCAATCATATAAAAGAGCATAATTTGATCAATGGTGACTCACATGACTGACATACACTAACATTGAGGACTATTCCACTTGTAGATATGCCAAAACTCATCTAACAAACATCAAAATTTACTCAACATATTGATTTAGATTCTTTAGTCATTTGAATAGATCTCCTCTTTGTTGATCTTGGTTTTGGCCAAGCCCCCAAGATTTAGAAACATTCTTATTAAATCAATGAAGCTTGGAGCTTTCTAGGAGTTGGAATTTTGTTCTTTGTGGTCTTTCCTACCTCTTTTCAAAAGGGGGGAGGGACCTAAATTTTTCTTTAACACTTCTAAAAAGGATGGAGAGGAGGAAGCATTACCTTCATCAACCTTTTTACAGATGTTGAATCACCACCCATATTTATCTCCTTTTTTCCAAAAGTGGCTTATTTTTCTTTCCCTAACTCCTTGTCTTAGGTTTTTTTAGGGATTGTATGTAAGAACTCTTCCAATGACCTTTGAGAACCTAATTCTTTATCCTTCTCTGCATGTACACTTCTAGCATCTTTATTTGTGTGGTGACATACATTCTTACTTGGTTTATCATGGATTTCCTTTTCACCTTTGATTTTTTGTTCGTAAATCCAAAAATTGAAGATTTCTCACGATTCTTTGTGTTTCTCGGAGGATGAAAAACATTTCTTTTTTCATACCCTTAACATATATTTCCAACTCATTTTATGACTTATCCTCTGCTAAAACAATATGTTTTTATGGAATAATTCTTTCTTTTGGGGACATGGAATTCTCTTGTTGTTAAGATCTTTGATCCTCCTTTGTAGCTTGGAACGCAGAGTCCTCTCGCAGATTTGTTCCTTCTAATTCCATTTGATCTACATCTTATTGCCTCTTATGATCATTTTCCTTTATTGCTTCCTGAATTGTATCTCCTTTGTCGAGATCACCCTCTAAAGAGGTGAAAGGGTTCATTGATCTAGGATTTTTATCAGAGTATGCTTCTCTTTCCTCTAGATTGGATTCGCTACATTCTTTCCTAAGGAGGTGTGAGGCTCTTGAGACTCGAGGGCCTGAATTTTCTAAGATTTTTGCTGATTCACGCCCTTTTTCTTCACATGAGTCTACCATTGTCCTTCATCTTCTTGGGTATCTGTAATTTTAGTTTTTTTTGGGCAATTTCTTGTGAAGTGCCCATAATCATGACAATGACTACACTTGAACGAAATCTAATCACAATCTACAGGTTCGATGAATGACTGATTATCTATAGGGAGTTCGATTGCTTTAGGAAGACCTTCTCTAGATCAATTTCAACACAAATCCTAACACAAACATACATTGAGTCTTTAACCATTGTTCTATCTATACATTTTCCCAATGCATTTCCAACATTTCTTAGGGTATCTTCATCTCAACAATGAAGAGGGAGATGGGGTAATTTGACCCAAATTGGAACAACAGATGGGACATCGTTCTTTGGGTTAAAATCCAATATCCATCTATCCAAATATAGCCCTTGAGTTCGCATAAAATACGATCGATTTTTGGAGATCAAATCCCTATCTTCTGTATGCTTACAATGAAATGGAACGTGAAGAAGCCTTTCCCACAAAAAGCATATTCGATATGTTCCTTAACCAAGGGCTTCTAGTTCCTTGTCCACCCATTACCTCAAGGAATTAGGGGATGGCCAGATTCCCATAAATTTCCCTACCAAGCCCCTTTAAGAAAAAATGAGATTTGTAGCTCTAGATCTATTTATATTTACTTGAACCTTCATAATACTTTCCATTCTCTTCACAAATATATCATTTTTGGTTTTAACCCTTTTCAATCCATTCCAAACTAGTGTGTTTCACAACTACAATAGGAGAGGACTTGGTGTGCGATTGAGGAGATGTTGAATAGGAGGGCAGGGGGTGAATCCCCTCGTAGCGTTTTCCATCATGCAAAACTCCCACTTGTTTTACCCATGCAACCCAACACACAACTGCACATCCGATGACGACATGTGATTAGACCTAAATCTCGACTGCAATAAGCTTTCTTTGAGCTTAGAACAACATTGAGGGTTTAGGCAGTTAGGGAAACCCTAACTGCTGTGGATGTGGATTGAGTTCCACAAAACTCCATCCATTTTTTCCATTTAAAAAAAAAACATAAACATTTTAAAAAGATAATAATTAAATAAAGAATCATATATATTTTCTCAACATGATATTAAGAGAGTTTATGAAAGATAAAATAATTCTCTAAATAGAATCCACTTAATTTATAGAGTTCACTTATTCACTTTTTAATATCATTTTTTTTCAAACCGGATTAAGTTTAGGCGAGGTGAGTTTTAATGTTAGGTTCACTTATTGTTTAATTTGTAAATTTCATTTATTTACTTTTTAGTATTTTTTTTTCTCTCTATCTCTCTTTTTTATTTTTAAAGTTACGTTGAGTTTAAGTTGAGGCTAGTTCAAATGTTGGACACAAGAATGATTTTCCCACCTATGGAATGTTACCACCAAGATTGTGGAAGTATGGATGCTTTGTGGGATAGATTTTATCCCCCATATGTGGATTCCACCCTCAACCTCTCTCCATGAGATTTGAATTAGTGACTTGTTGAGAACTAAACCCCACAAAAACAATTGATCTACTCCTTATAGGTAATGTCAATTATAATGATCTACATGCGTGCTAATAAGAGTTTATCAATTAGGTTTATCTGGGGTAATTGGATAAATGTTTATTATCCTTCCTACATAAGTTCAATTCCAACAAATGACATGTTAAGCTCATATCTAATATATTGTCTTAATGACTCAAAGGTAGAGTGCTTTATTACATGGAAAACATATTAATAAAAAAGATTATTAAAGATAAGATAATTCATTAAAAAGAATTTGGTTAATTCTTATTTATTTTTTATTTTTTATTTTTTTTCCTAAGGAAAGAAATCATCGTCTCCCTTTGCCCCGGGGATAGAGTGAGGTTGTTGGTACCACACCAACCCATAGGTATGCTCACATAAGAGTTCACAAAGCTACGGGTTTAGTCTCTGCTAGGTCACAAGTTCAAACCTCATGGGGAGGGGTTGAGTATGGAAGTCACTTTGGGGGAATTAAACTTCCCAAGGGACATCGAGGCTTGACCAAACCTCATACAATCCTTGTGATAAATATCCCATTGTGAATAAATGGGTCTTCTTCCATCCAATAAATATGCTATAATCCCTAGCCTAAGCTTAGTCTAATCACAAAAAAAACATCTCACAAAACTAAAAGTCAATACAACAATATTCATAAACACAAATTAACTTTACTTTTATAAATTTACTAGTAATCATTATTTCATTATTTCAATATATATATATTCTTATAAACCCATTTAGTAGACCCTATCACCAAACTAACTATTATTAAATTTTAAATTTATGGGTGAAAAGTTAGTCAAATTTCAAACTTCTAAATTTATGTGTGAAAAGTTAGTTAAATTTCAAACTCAAACTAGGTACCATCCAAATTGATTTCTACTCAAACTCTCTTTCCATTTTATTTTATGAAAGTGATTTATAATATAATATGGAAATATGGATTTTATAATTATGAAAAATAGTTTAGACTTTTTTTTTTTGTTATTTGTTATTTTATTGTTTGTGTATATATTAACGTTTCAAAAAGAAAAGAAAAAGAAAATATATATATATATATATATTCTTTTTTCTAATAAAAAATTAAATAATTATTTTAATATATATATATATATATATATATATATTTTAATTTAAAAAGTTTATTTATTCATTTTTTAATATCATATATATTTTTTTTCAAACCAGGTTAAGTTCTTATTTTTTAATTTGTAAATTTTATTTATTTATTTTTTAATATTGCATTTTTAAATTTTTTTTATTTAAGTTAAGGTTAATTTTAATATTGGATGGAAGAATGATATGTTCATTAGTGGGATGCTATCATGAAAATTGTGTAATTATGGATGTCCTATGGAATAGTTTTTATTTCCCATAGAGGGATTCCACTCCTAACCTCTCTTTATGAAATATGAATTAGTAACTTGTTGACGATTAAACTCCACAAAACCAATTTTATTCCCCATAGAGGGATTCCACTCCTAACCTCTCTTTATGAAATTTGAATTAGTAACCGGTTGATGATTAAACTCCACAAAACCAACTGATCTACACCTTATAGGTAATGTCAATTATAATTATCAACACATATGTTAATAAGAGACCATCAATTAGGTTTATCTAGGGTAATTTGAGGAATTATTGTTATCCTTCTTACCTAGGCTCATTTTCCACAAATGACATGTTGAGCTCATATCCATTATATTATTTAATGACTCGAAGCTAGAGTGCTTTATTTCATGGAAAAAAAATATTAATCAAAATTTATGAAAGATAAAACAATTCACTAAAAAGAATTTGGTTAATTCTTAATTATTTTGTTTTCCCAAAGAAAGAAATCAACTTTTCTCTTACCCTAGGGGCTAGAGTGAAGTTGTTGGTACCACACTAGCCCATAGATATACTCACTTAAGAGTTCACGAGGCTCGAAGCCAATACAACAATATTCATAAGCGCAAAGCCATTACAACAATAATTATCAAAGCATTATAGCTTATCATGTTACTAGTGGGAAGATAATAACCATTCTGCCCAACGACCCAAGATAATCCCAATTGAAAATTCTTAAATTTCACTTATCTACTTTTTAATGTCAATTTTAATTAAATTCACAAATAATTATATAAATAAGTTATATGATTTGACAATAATTATATAGATAAAAATTCATGAAATATGGAATAATTCACTATTTTTTTTTGCATTATTTTTATATTTCACTTATCTACTTTGTAATGTCATTTCTAATGAAGTCCACACATGGTTATATAGATGTGTTTTATGATTTGACAATAGTTATATACATAGATCTATGATTTGACAAAAACAATGACTATTTTTTTGTTTCAAGGGAAGAAGTTTGCCTTCATCTAAGCCTTAGGGGTAGAGTGAGGTACTTGATACCAGGCGAGCCCACAAAAATACTCACTTAAGAGTTTACAAGGCTTGAAGATATTACAACAATATTCATCAAGACATTATATGCTCGTTAGGTCACTAGCAGGATTTGATCCTAGGGGGGGAGCATAACAACAATTCTGCTTAACCACTCGAGATAACCCTAATTGAAAATAAAAATCATGACTTATATGTATTGATTCCTTTTTTAAAGAGAAAAAAAAATATTATACCCATACAAAATTCATTAATATTATAAATAAATTTTATCTTTAATTTTTATTTTATTTTATTTTATTTTATTTATTTATTTATTTATTTTTTAAGAACAAGGATTTATGGAGAATTGGAAACTTCGAAAGATCATATACCATTATTACACCAGATACAACTATTTCATAAATACCACAAGGATTTATGGAGACTTGAACCCACACAATTGGGGAAATGAATTGTTCGCCAAACCACTCGGGTGAGATTCAATATAATGTATTTTAGAAAATATTAGTAAAAAGATGTACACAATCAGAGTACCCAAGGGTTTTTAAAACATTTAATCAATTTATGCATTCAAAAATGGATTTAAGTAACAAAATTTATAATCTCATGAAAAATTATATCACCGAATTCGAGCCAAAAAGGAAAAAAGCATCGAAGAGTTAAACTTCACCATCCAAAATACATTATAAATATATATTTTTGTGTTTAGAAGAATTAATCACTAAGTCTGACTCATACCCACATGATAAGTGGTTGATTCTGACCACTAATACAATATTATAACCTCTAAATGCATCACACATCCCCCAATCATGTCACATGGACTTGGCGACTTTTGAACTAGTGATTTCACAAAGAGTGTCTTAACCAAATACACTCTATTGCCCATTGATTTTGCCTTAAATTCAAAATTGGGATTTCAAAATAAAATCTTATCCAACCATTAAAAAAAAAAACTTATATTTTTTTATTATTAGAAATTTATCAACAACAATGAAGGAAACCCTTTCTTTCTACTATTGGTTAATGAAAAAGAAAACGTAGAAATAAGCTTTAGTTCACTTATATATATACAACATAATATTGTAAATAAATTTTATTTAGAAAAAGAGAGTGTTTTTTTAATTTCTAAATTTGGTTATCAATGTGATATAGGAATCCATTCGCATTTTATATTGTACTGGTAAAGAATAATGGTTTGTACACTATTAAGATAAATAGATATATTCTATTGAAAGCGAGATAAAGAAATTTACATTTAAGGGGAGGCCAACAAGCCTGAAGTTAAGGAGATTTCTAGGCCCAATTGAGTGGAAAATGTAATATAAACAAAAGGCAAGGGTTATCCTTTTAGCAGCATCTTCAAGAAAAAGGTAAAATGGAATAAAATATTATCTTTTTATGGGGGTGGTGTATTAGAATCTTTTCATGAGGGGGCTTCGTTCTGACGCTACTATTACCTATTAAAATTAAAAACAAAACCATCCATAGCTATAATCTATCCGCCCACGTGTTGAGATCCAGTTGGCGGTCTAGTCCCTGAGTTCGAACCCACGAGGGTTTGGAAGGTAGGGTTTGAAGTTTCCAGCGCGAGTGCTTACTTGTAAAAGGCAGGAGAGTCTGTATCTTTGTTCGTGGTGTGGCAGTTGGCGTCTCGTCTGGTCTGGTCTGGTTTTGGGTGAGAATTGGGTGTGTTGTTATTGTCAAGAGGAGGGGGAGCAATGTCGGACGACGATCACCAGTTCGAGTCCAAGGCCGATGCAGGAGCCTCCAAAACATTCCCTCAGCAGGCCGGTACCATCCGAAAGAACGGCTACATCGTGATCAAGGCCAGGCCCTGCAAGGTAACCCGTTCGATATTCTCCAGCTAATTTTAATAATGGGTTTATTGATAAATTGACATTCAAGGGTTTCCATAATGTTTACTAGATGAGGAGGCTTGACTGTTAATGTCAAGTCACGGGGATTTCTGTTGATTTGGGTATTTTCACTGAAGTAACCGATCGAAATTAGCAGAAGCCCCAATCGGCGGATGTCCCAATGATATATAACACTATTGCCTGCCTGTGTTCTCCATAAGACTTAGTTTGGCAGGCTTAGGGTAATAATTGACCCTTGCTGTCACTATTCGGAAAACTTCGTTCTTTTTCTTTGTAATCTAATCTACGATGATAAAACCGATCTACAACTGTGAATGTTATCGTTTTAGCTTAGATGATATGTGAGTTCTTTGCAAATATGTTGCCGCAGAGAAGGTTTTCTCTCGTGACAGTTTATCTAGCCGTGTGTGTGAGAGTTAGAGAGAGTATATGTATAGCCCTAATCAGACTCTGTTAGGATGAAGCGTATCAGTAGCAATCTCCAATGATATGAATAAAAATTTCTTCCTCTCTGAATTTATGATGTTGTAATAGAAACAATTTCGCGTTATGTAGATTGTTTAGTTGTCATATGTGATCCTTCCAGGGCTGGTGTCTGTTCCAAAATCTATCTGTTTTGACCCAGCTTTGTAATAGCTTTCTTGTTTTATAAAACCGATGTAAACAAGTTTTTCATGACTTAAGTTCTCTGTTTTTGAGCTGTGGTAATCTTTTATATATGATAGTATGATGGTTATTGAGTTTTGTCATTTCGTGTTTTGTGCTACTTCTTGTAATCGAGGGTCCTCTGCCTTAAGTAAAGTCTCTTGTTTTAGGCTGTGCCGTTTGTTTCAGATTAAAGCAATATTTTTGTGTAGCAAAACTTACGATTGGATCTGCACTGTTGGTAGTCTAGTTCTTTTCTAACTGGTTTTGTGGTTGTCCTTTTTCTTTTTTTATTTATTTTTTATTTTTTATACTTTTCTGTTGTTCGTGGACCTGGGAGATCGGTGACTGCTATGTCCATGAAACATTTGTACCAGGCAGATCTCCCAAAAGGATCACTTCCTGCCGGCTCAACCATGGAGCCTGGCCCTGAGGGTGTTGAGAGAATTGAACCTATGACTGCTTAATAGCAAGGGTGCTTTAATGACGAGAATTTGACCAATTGAACTAAACCTCGGGGCTCTACTAATGTTGTGGATGTTGCATCCATGCATGCACTGTTTCTCTTTTTTTGACAAGGCTTTGTAGATAGCTGAAGATTTTCATGTTACAAGTTTTATCAATCAATGCAGTTAGATGCTTGATTGCATCTGCCTCTGAACTTGTATTTTTGTGAATGTTATATGTCGGTAATTCTTAGAGGGCCTGCCATTCCCTTCTGTTTTAACTGAATCTGCATATGCACAATTAACATATTGGGAAGTTTAGATTGGTAGACAATGCATGTGTACAGTTAGTACTGTTAGTAATGTGTGTTTTGTGTACAATTTTTAACTTTGTTACGTTGAATCTCAGGCTTATTCTGATATTTAAGTATCAGCCTTAACATTATTTGCATGCAATTAAACCATTTTGGGTGTCTAATATTCTTCTCTTGCTCGATGGTTGCCTTGTTTGATGGGGCAGCATGTTGAGATATTTCTGTGTTTCTATAGATTTTCTGTCTTTTTTAAGACTATCGTGGTTCGATAGTTGGAGTTTTCATCAGTTTATTTCAATTTTTAACAATTTGTTGTGGTAATTAAAATACACAGATTTGAACGTAAGATGCAATGATAAGTGGATATCAAACTAGACTCTGTGAATGCATAGGAAGCCAAAATACACCAAACACTGATCAGTTATTCTTTAAACTAAAATAAGGGTTATAAACAATATTCTTATACAGCTGCTTGTTGTGTTTAGGTGGTTGAAGTATCTACTTCAAAGACTGGAAAGCATGGCCATGCTAAGTGTCACTTTGTAGGAATTGACATCTTCAGTGGTAAAAAGCTGGAAGATATTGTGCCATCTTCACACAACTGCGATGTAAGTGGCCTTTACTTATTTATTATTTCTTGGCCGAGACAAGAAGCCTTTCATTGTAAATTTCTAGTAGCAGACAGGACAATTAGATACGTTGATGTCACTGGTTATATTTCCATAGTTTGGTTTTTGGGGCCTGCATTTTCTATTCCGATATGTGTTTGGAAGATGATATTTTTTTTATCTTTTAGGATAATACCAACCATCATCTACTTGTGCAGAAAAATATCATTATATCTTTCCCTTAGTGCCTGCCAAATAGGATTGCCCGGGTAGAAATACATGATATATTTATACTCTGCCTGTATGAGTTAGGCAAATTTTCTATAATCACTATGGACTGGCACTGGGCAGATGGGAATAGACCAGTAACTCTTCCTTTTTTGATTTTGCAGGTCCCTCATGTTACTCGTACTGATTATCAGCTAATCGATATTTCTGAGGATGGCTTTGTAAGTTTCTTTGACTCATCAATTTTGCACTAGTTTTGTTTGTATACTGTATTCCATTAAAAGTGAACAGAAGATTTTAACGTACTTTACTAGGTTATCTTTTGTACATCTCTAGGTTGGCTTTTGTACATACGGCAGTAATAATTCAATAAGTTCGATATTGGCAGACATTGAAGTGTTAACAGCTAGATGGTTGCTGAAAAAAATTCTGAGTGATTTAAAAAACATCATTAGATGCACTTCCTGTCTACCAATATATTGCCCCTTCTCTACTATCATCCTAACATGCCTCCACCCCTCATTCCTGGTTATTACATAGATATTCTTAGATATTTCTTTCTTGAAATGTTTTCCTTATTGTTTGACAACATGCATTCATCTGGATGTTTTTACCCTTGATTTGCCAATAGTAATACTACCAATGACTATGACGTAAGGAGGTCAATTGTTGCCTATTTGATACTAAATGTTAATAAAGTTAAATGTGTCCCCAATTTTTTCCTCTTAGAAAAGCTGTATTACACAACATGGATGCAAGTCAGCTGGAGAAATGTTAATAATGCATCTACAAACCAAAATAGCCTACACTGAAAGTGACAATATGCATAACAGTTCTGGGACTAAACAAGTATACTTCTCACACGGAGAAAATCTGCCTTTCTGCTTGAAGGCAGCCATCTCCTATTAGCAATATTTTGAGAAGGATCCTAGTAAAGGTTATATTTTGTGAAAATTTATATGTGTCTTAGCCTTTAGGGCAAGCACTGTCTAAGGATATAGGCGTCTTAGCCTTTAGGGCAAGCACTGTAGGATATAGTTTTCTGATTATAACCCCACATTTTTATGCTCCAGTTGTAGCCGCCAGACGTCTTTCTTTTCCATGAATGCCAGATAGACTGCATAGAATGACCATATTTGCATAGGTGACAGCTAGTCACCATGCGGGCTATATTTTTTTCTAAGGAATACCTTGTGGAGAAATCCAAGGTATGCTTCCTCACATTTCTGGATGGCATCCCCAGTAAATCCATTGGTGTAGACTAGTGCACCTCACCTGGGGGGGATTCGAACAGGGCACTTCCTGGCATGGAATTAACCAAAAGCCTATTAACATTGGTGACAACCGGTTGAGCTAACCCTTTGGACTACCATGCATGTAATATGCACATACAATTTTATTGATACCTTCAGTATCTGCTTATCAACATTTATGCTTGAGCTTAAGGTTGGGTGTGCTGGACTGGCTTTTATTCTAGATGTAGTGTAATGGCATCCTCTCATGACAGAAAATAAGAGCATCCCAGATTTAGCCATAGTACAGCCATAGTACACAGTGTGGCTTATAAGGATTTTTTGCACAGCAGGAAATTGAAAATGAAAGGGATGTGATTTTGTGATTAATTGCTACACCCCAATAGCAGAGAATGAAGCTTCTGTTGATTTTTCTATTGTAATTGTTGAGATTTTCATAGTATAAACTTGCTGTATGAAACATTTCACATGCCATTTTTGGTTAAAAAATAATTGCAATTTTATTATTAGCCACATGCCATATACAAAAATTCATTGTAAGGCATTTGGTCTTGGTCACATTTGACTTAAGATCATTTCAAACGTAGGTAGTAGGCTAATTTGCTCATGTTGCATGCTAGATATTGCTTGGAAAAGGGATATAAAGACAGACTTCTGAATGTCTCACAATGAGAGGAGGAATTTAGTCGAGATGCTATTTTGCCTTTTGAAAATTGGTTACAGATCTTTGCGCATAAAGTTAATTTTGACATATGAAATGTGCTAAGTTAATAGGGTATGCAGACAAGACAGATACACGTTTTAGAAAATTTTCAATACAATATGGTTGGAAACACCCAATACATACTAATTTTCAATCGGATTCTGTGGAGATGCAAAATTGTCAAAATATTCCCATGTAACCTGTAAAACGTGGTTTTCATGCTTGGACCTTTATAGGTCACATACAGATCCCTGTTGTAACACTTTAGGCATATGGATATATCAAGTGTCAAAGATGTATCTGAGAAGGATTGCGTTCTTATGCTTATCTGGGCATATCCATGGAGGGGGTTAGTGTAGGATCCACTAACATCCTAGGGCAAGGTATCAGGTACAGTTTTGTGATTATCTCGATAACATCCCGATTTTATCTCAAAATCACGATTTTTTGACCTAGCCGATGTTTGCTGATTTTTAAAAATATTTTTATGGTACCTTAATTTTGCTGATGTTTGCTGATTTTTACTGACATGTTCCTGATTTTTTATGATTTTTTGGTTTTCTGGGCCCTTTCTGATTTAACCCCGATGCCGATGTTCGCAACATTGATCAGGTGTTGAAGTTATAAGACTCTAGTTTGTCATTTGAAACTGACCAAAGTTGGCATTAAAAAAAGTGAAATGAAGTTGAAGAATTTTGAACTTATATCAATTGAGCTTTTTTTGTTTGTGTTTTTTTTTGCACGTTGAAACCATGTGACTGCTCAACAGACCAACTAAAATGAATAAACTTCTAAATGAAGTGGAGGAATTGTACAATTTTACTTTCTACTTGTGGAGCCCCGATTCATTAAGAGGCTGATAATGGAAATGGTCAACATTGTTGAGAACTTGAAACTTACCAGTGAAAAATTGCCTAATATGGATGGTTTGTATGCTTTGAGCACAACAGCAGGAACACTGTAAAACATTGAAACTGAAGATCCAACATGTCTGTCCATAAACGTGTCCTTCAATTAATGAGTTTAGATTTTATTGGCAAAAGGCCAAGCCTGGTGGTGAGAATAGTTATGAACGAATTTAGTACAGAAACCATTAGATATTTTTATTTGTGTGTGTGTGTGTTTTTATTAATTTTTTTTCTGTTAATTTTTATTTTATTTTTTATTTTTATTTTTTAAATTTTGGGGTCTATTTTTATTTTTTTCTTCTTCTTTTCGGCATGTTGAAATCATGTGAGTGCTCAACAGACCAACTAAAATGAATAAGTTTCTAAATGAAGTGGAGGCGAAGGAGGTCAGCTAAGAATAGATCTTACCAAAGTAGATGGGGGTCAAGACAAAACATGATAGTCCTCCCCTAAAAGAAATTGTATAATTTTATTGTACTTGTGGAGCCCCGATTCATTAATAGGCTGATAGTGGAACATTTTTGAGAACTTGAAACTTAGCAGTGAAAAATTGTGTAAGATTGGCAATTTGTGTGCTTTGAGCACAACAGCAGGAATGCTGCAAAACATTAAAAGTGAAGATCCAATGTGTGTCCACAAATGTGCCCTTCAATTAAAGAGTTTAGATGTTATTGGCAAAATGTAGTAATGTTAAACAGGCCAAGCATGACAATGAGAATAGTTATGAAGAAATTTGTTACAGAAACCATTAGACAGAATAATTCAAATTGACTGAACTGATATCAACTGAATTTTAAAACAAGGAAGCTTAATAGTTACCAACTGAGAATTTTGATTTCAGATTATATCTGTGAAGTCCCATTGACTCTAGATCCATTACTTCAGTGCAAAATTTATCCTCTGAGCTGCTGTGGAGAGGGATTTGGAGAGCTCTAGTGCGAGGTTGAAGCCACCCAGAAGGATGACCTCCTCAATTTTTGAATAATGAGTGATGTTTGCATACAAGTCTAGGGAGGTTTCCCCAATTTAATCACTTGGGTAGCAAACGATGAGGAGGTACCCAGAAGGATGACCTACTCAATTTTTGAATATTGAGGGACGTTTGCATACAAGTCTAGGGAGGTTTCCCCAATTTAATCACTTGGGTAGCAAACGATGAGGAGGTTGCAGGGAAGTACCAAATGGCTATGTAGATGTCTTTGGAAAGGAAGCAAATGATCTAATCAAAATCTGCATGATCTTGTTAAACTTTTTGATGCTGCCATTTGCTAACACTTGTGGGTTTTGGTGTAATGGCAATCGTGTTTCCAACAGCCCATTTGAAGGGAGTTCTTGACCAAACAAGCTACCCCACTTGAACATCTAGTCTCTTGTTTGCAAGTTGAGAACCAAAGGTAACAAACAATATTTGGGAGTGGCTTGATAGGACTTGCAGGGGTCTCAGTGACAAAAAGGATGCTTGACAACCCAAGAGCATCATCATAAATTATGCTTGGCGATGATCAGAAGGATCCACTATTTGTTTCGACAACCTATTGAGATGTCCTCCCAACCAGGCCTGTCATACCAAGCCAATCATTTGGAAAGTCTGCATTGGGGTTCCCAACTTGTACTGGAGTCTTGAAACACTAGCTAGAGATTCCCAAAGACTGCCCATTTCCTTGCATTCTGTGCTGCCATAACTAGTTCCCTGGAGTGTTTAACCTCTAGGAAGATCTTGATGGGAAGAGAACAACTTTTGTTTTGATCTGAGGTCTGAGTCAACCATCCAGAAAACTTGAATTGAAGAAAGAGAATGGAGTCAGATCCAAGCCCAAGCCCTATCAAGGGCCACAGCATGCTCCTCAATGAATTTAGCCTGTACCACTGCCTCAAGAAGGGGAGGAGCACTATCCCTCCATGAACCATATGTGCCAATGAGTTATCTGTTTGTCTCTTGTTTAAAGGTAGCCTGTTTTGTTTTGATCTCTTGCTGCTTGTTTGTAAGATCAAGAATTTCTGTGTGCAAGGTGCCATTTGGTGGATGAAGAGCTTCCTGTGCTTTGTTGTTCAACAATTTCTTGCGGGATAAATATTGATTTTTCCAATTCAATCTTGAAAGCTCTTTTTCAGCCAATAAGCATTTCTTTCTGCAGTTATTCAAGCAATTTAGCAAAACTATGGACCGGGGAAGCTAAAAGCACTTGATCAGTGTGGAGAATTACTGTGCTGACAGAACCAAAATTGTCACATGTAGGTTGCTATTCCAGTGAATATTCATTCTACGTTTTTATCTTCTGTTGGATAGCTAATGGAATCAGTCTCTTTGTTAGGGCGTTTCTGTGAATAACGCCCATTGAGGTTCCAGCAGATGGAGCTGCTTGTTGCTTATGAGTGGTAACCCTGGCTGAGTGCGAGCAGCTGCCATGTTGGAGGAAAATGCAGGGGGATGGGATGAGTAAGTGTGAGTGGGGGTGTTAAGGATGTGAATGGATGGGGGAATGAAGGGTTGTGTGTGTGAATAGGATGAGGGAATTGGTGGAGGGTGCTTACAGAAAGGAAGGGTGCAGGGAAAGATCGATAGGAGAGGGGGAGGAAATTGTGAAGGGCAGGGCAGAGGAGAAGAGTAGTAAAATTAAATTTGCTCTGTGTAGTTTAGAAGTTATAGTGAGATCTGTGGTCAATGTAAAGCCCTTCCTATGATTCTGCGAGGGTACTGTTCTGATTTGCACCAAAGGAGAGGAGGAGTAATATGGTGCAGGAGAGAAAGGGAGAAGATGGAGTAGACAAGGTAGATGACTCTGCTTACAGTTAACATTTGACTTCTATCATCTATGTAGTTTTTGAAGTTATAGTCTGGTCTTGTGGTCATTGTAAAGCCTTTTCGATGTTCTGTTTGGGCATTGATCCTATTGGCACCAAAGGCAAAGTGTGGTTAATGTGAGGCGAGTTTGTAAAGTAGCATAAAGATGTGATGAATTGACCCTTTTTTGAATGCTCAAAATAACAAGAGTTGAATTTGGTATTTTTGGCATCAAATCAAGCATAAATAATTTTGGATCAATGGCATTTACAGATATCAGATGATTTTACACTATCTGATTGTAGTAGTGGGACTTCAGGTGTTAATCCATTTTCTAGTTTCAGTGAAGATTAAAAACAAATTAATTCAAAATTGCAGTTTCAGCAAAGATTCCTAGGCTTGATTCTGGTGATGGCCAACCAGGAATGGTAAAAAATGTTGAACATCCAGTGTTGATAGACAGCCTACTGCAGGGTACATCTTTCAGCTTGATTCAGGTCCGATTTCATGATCCAGTAAGAATTTGAGAACTCTTTCTCTCTCTTCTTGTGAAGCAGAGAACAGGTAAGCTAAGGAAGTAGCTAAAGGAGCAGTTTGGTTGTGGCACGTTCTTACCGAGCATGTCCTGGTTCGGAAATTAGCATGTATTGACTTAACAAGCTAGTAGAAACTGCAGTTTCCCATTTCTTTGTGAATGCATGTATGCACTTGGGATCGAGGGTGTTGTAAAAGAATGAAGGATACGTAGATTGGGGTTGGCAATGGGCATTCATGCTATTTTTTTGGTGCAATTGAGCTTTGTAGGGAATTGTTATTTTTTTTCTCCAGTTAGAAACATGTATGTTCCCTTTAATTCATATGGAAGCCTTCTTCCCCTTTTTATGTGCAATTGAGCTTTGAAAGGAATTGTTATATTATCTCCATTTAGGAACATGTATGTTACTGTCTGACCAGATGCACCAAGACACATAAAAGTAAAGATTTTGGCAGCCATGTATTGTTTATGTTAGTTTTCAATCACCTTACGTTATTTTTGTGGATGCTATATGTTTCCTTATGCTACTTTGAAATGGTTGCTAGTTGACTGATAATGTTTATATTAAATAATGTGCAGGTTAGCCTGCTTACTGAATCTGGGCAGACCAAGGATGATCTGAAGCTGCCTACTGATGATCAGCTGCTGGCCCAGGTAATGAGTTCAACTGCATATGTTTTTTTTTTTTTGTCAATGTGCAATTTACCCTTGTCTTTAATATTAATTTTCTTATTTCTATTTGCTTCTTTTGACTTTAATATTAGTTTAGCTTATTTATATTCGCTTCTATTTTTACTTTCAGATCAAGGCTGGATTTGACGAGGGGAAAGACCTTGTTGTAACTGTTATGTCTGCAATGGGAGAGGAACAGATTTGTTCCCTGAAAGATATTGGTCCAAAGTAATCATACACTAATGTCTGGAGTCTGGACTGCTGAATCTTGGGCAACTCTCCACCCGTTGATTTCTTTTCTATTAGAATACCAATATTTCTAGAAAATATATCTATATCCTTTATGCACATATGCTTTAGAGGCAGGTGGAGTGATATACATGCCATTGTTTACTAAGCAATCTGAAATAATTCTATGATTCTGTCTATGTAGCATTTGCCATTATCTTTATATGTGAAGACAGGCAAATTAAAACCCTCTTTTTTAATTTACCTGTGCGGGTATTCTTGAGATGCCGTCTTATTATTGATTATTGGTTTGAAGAATTATATTTTTACCAGTTGAATTACTATTGCAGTGATTCTGTTTTTCTGGTTGCTTTTTCTTCTCGTCTTCAATGCCTATGAATCGGATTATTAGTGTAGCACTTACGTATGAAGATGGACCAACAACAGATATATAAACTGGGGTATAAGGAATAAATTAAGCGAATGCCTCGGATTTGGAAAATCTTTGGAATGATGGGTCGTGGGTAAGCAGAATTGTATGTCCTCTCCACCCACCATCTTTTACTCGGGAAGGGATTTGCTGTTATAAAACATGGTTTGTTTCACATCAATTCAGTACGAAAGGATATTATGATACCTTAATTGGGTGTGAGGTTTGAGTTGGGGTTTTAATTCTGAAGCAGGATAAATTATTTCATCATTGTCATGGCAAATGTTGCAGAGACAAAAGCGTAGTTGTTTTTGCATGGGGCATGTGTGTCTCCCACGGGACAGGCCTGTGTCTACTGCAACCAATACTCACATCCTGGTTACCTCCATTACAAATGAAAGTTGCTGTATCCCTATACCCATAGTTCAGTTTTTGTTTTGTGCTTTTACAGATCTGGCTGCATATCTGGTCCTGGTACTGGAAGGATGCATTTAATGTTACATACGCAGATAATAACGATCAACTGTTTTTCGAAGGAATAGAAAGAACTATGATGATGGACTTGCATCTAGTAGAATTTCAAGTTGTATGGTGGGCTTGCATTGTAATTATCTGTGCTTGTACAGATCTAGCTACATATCTGGTCGTGTTACTGGTAGGATCCATTAATCAATGTTACGTATACAGACATAACGATCAACTGTTTTTCCAATGAATAGAAAGATTTATGATGGTGGATTTGCGTTGTAGTTATTCTAATTTCTATCCCAATTTTATCTAACTGTTAAATTGATGGATAGGTTTGTAATGTGCCGAGAGTGTAGTTAGCCTCTTACTAAATTGACTATATTTGCAAGTACACTAGTCTACGTGATTTGAATTGATGATATAGTTTTCCACGTAATTTTCGATGATGAAAGGTGTGCTCTCACCACCTGAAACGCGCTTATAAAGATTAAATAACTAATTAGCAATGGAAAATATTTGGTTGATTACGATTAAGGTTTGCCGGTGTTGAATTGAGGTGTGTGCCTTTGATCGCTTACGTTTCCGGGACTCGCAATACTTTCACTCCATTCCGCTCGAAAGGATGTAAAATGCAATTGATGATCTAATGCCATTTTGGGATATTCTTCCTACAGGCTTTTCACTTTATTATGTAATATAGATTTGACGCATGTTTGAGGGGGGATTTTCGATTCTTGAGATAGAATTTTGCTGTTTATTAATATTCTAAAGTTATTGAATGATGATGAAAAGTGATGGTATGGGAATTTTGACTGATGATGAAAAGTATTTGTATGGGACTTCTATTAGTGTCTCTCTGTCTCTCTCTTAATAAAAGGTTATTGGGAAACCGAGTTGTCTTTAGTGTGACTTTTAGGAGACTTTCTTGGTGGATTTTTCCAATCAAATTTCTTTTAAAGCTGGCAGGAATTCGTTGAAATCACATGTTTGATGGATAACACCTGCGCAATCCAAGTGCCCTAGGGTTTTCTATGTTGTTGAATCCATATAGAGTCAAAAAACCAGTTTAAATAACAGAAATCAAGATTTCACCGCAAATTTTTCTACCAAATTCTAGCACCGGAAATTCCAAAAAGTCGCACTAAAAACATCTCCTTAAGAAACACACATCTCCTTAAGAAACACGACACGGGCTTTTGGATTATTGACGCACAATTTTGGAAGTCGTATGGCTTTTGGATTATTGACGCACAATTTTGGAAGTCGTATGTTTTTTAAAGGGCAAACAAGGCGCCATGTTATTCACCCTTCCTCGGCACCTTCCGCTGAAGCTGCTCCATTATCAAGATTTCAAGGACTGTTTTATTTTAAACTTATTTTGTTGATTGTGTCCATCATTACACACATGCTCACTTTTGGAAGTACTTATTGAGCGGGGTGCGTGGATTACCATTATCAAGATTTCAAGGACTGTTTTATTTTAAACTTATTTTGTTGATTGTATCCATCATTACACACATGCTCACTTTTGGAAGTACTTATTGAGCGGGGTGCGTCGATTCTCTATAGTTTGTCTATCCTGCTCATCATTGTCATGTCTTTTGGCATATGAGATAGCCCAATTGTGAATCAACTATATGCTTGTTTTGTTTGATGTAGGAACTTCTGAATCAGTTTTGAATGTCTCCTTTTTCATGTGCAATGCATAGGAAATATAGTGATGGACGGTCAGTTGCAGGTGCTCATCATAGGGAAGGCCCATGTCAAATCTAGTGATTACCCATTATCTACAAATTTAAATGCCAATGATTCAAGGAGGCAGCTGATATCAATCTGCCTAGTGTGAACTAAAACGTTCGTGCTCAGCTGTAGATGAAAATAAGTTTTGGATGATAGGAAATTTGGCCATATGAAATTGTATAATAAAACCTTATATGTGTCTAGTCTTTCCTTATTTTTGAATCGAACTTGTTTGAAATCCCCATCAGAGATAAATGGCCTTTATATAAGAGTTTGCTTAGAAAGTATCCAACTAGTGAGATACAGGATTAAGAACAATCATAGCTTGCTTTTTATTTAGAGTTTGCTTGGAAAGTATCCAACTAGCTTGCTTGTTAGATATTTAGGATAAGAACAGTCATAATTTGCTTATATTTTCAGCAGGAGAATAGAACCGCCTAATCTCTGAATAAAATAGCATGCTCAAGTAATAAAAGAAAATATGGTGTATTAGTAGTAGTAAATATGGTGTATTCAAGTTAGATGTGTTTTGCTCCACCATTCAACAGCTATAATGTTATTATCGGTTTATTATATATATATTTTTAATCAAATGTAGTATTTTTATTGATGTTTTAAAAATATATTATTAAGCCTCTGTATATACATCATTACCATTAATTTAATGTCTCGTTTTTTTTAATTAATTTTTATTTTATTTTATGACGATTATTATTATTATTATTTTTTAAAATATCTTTTTCCTTTATTATATATATACATCATTACCATTAATTTAATGTCTTGTTTTTATTTTTTTTATTAATTTTATTTTATGACATTTCTTATATAGATAGAAAATCTTCCTGTTTAATCACATCATTAGGATTAGGACCAAATCTTAATGATGTGATTAATCTGAAAGTTTTTCTATCTACATTATGGATCATAAAAGTCTTAGATCTAATATTTCTTATATATATATACATTATCATTAATTTCTTTATTAATTTTATTTTATGACATTCATTTTATCATTTTTCTTTATTAATTTTATTTTATGACATTTTTTTCTTTATCATTTTTCTTTATTATATATACCGTGTGATTTCTTTGAATACCTTTATTAATTTTTATTATATATATATATATATAAAATCTTTTGATTTTTTTGGATGGCCTAATATCATAGGTTCCTTAATAATACCCTTATTAATTTTTATTATATATATATATATATATATATATATATATATATATATATATATATAAAATCTTATGATTTTTTTGGATGACCTAATATCATAGGTTCCTTAGGGTCCTTTATTTAGATCACTAATTATTTATTTATTTTTTCATCTTAAATATTATGTTTTTTTTATTTGATTTTCCATTCAAATTTAAACCATTTCAAATTAATATTAATAGCAATATAATTATGATGCCATGATATAAATTTACAAAATTTTACAATTTTAGGTTTTCAAAATTTGAAAAGATATCAAATGAAAAGATAAGATATTGTATAAAGCATAACTTTTTAGTAGATTGTATAATGAGTCGTTTGCTTAAGTCTTTTTGGTAATAAGTGTTAGAAAGGTGGAATTGGAAAGTCCATGGAATCTTCCCCAAAACCTTGATCTCTTTAAACACCTTGACTAAATCATCTTCCAAGTGGTCATAGAACCCTATGAAGAATTCAATAGGCCATCCCTTTAACCTAGGGCCTTTATCTCTTCTAAAGGTCGCTAGCACAACTTTAAGTTCCTTCTTTGAAGCCTCTAATAAATTGCTTATAGTCTCATATTTATCATAAACCTTGGAAAATAAGAAGAAAGCTTCAATTTCTCTTCAACATTTTCCCTCTAAATCTTCTAAGATGGCTTCAAAGTGAGAAATCCCAATTTATTCATGTCTTGAAACTTTGAGATTTTATTTCCATCTTGTGACTATTACATTTGGGGTTGAGATTAACCTCTGAATATGAGTTTGTTGAAGAAAACACTTATTATTAAAAATTGTTAAAATCAATGAATTTTTGTCATTTCTCCTTTTCCCTTGAAAAATATTGATTGGACAATGCTTTCGATGTCTCTTAATCAATGTCACATCTTTTCATGATCAATACATCTTGCAATGTTTAAACATCAATTAATTGACATTTATGGGAAACTTTTTTGACCAAAAAATATCTTCACTGAGAGTAGATCTATAATGAAACTTCTTATTAGAATGGGTCTAAGCAAAATAAATGAAATTTGATGTTATATTGGAATAAAATGCAAGGCCTTGGAATGTGGGGATTTAGGATATTTACTTCTTTCAACAAACTGTTGGTAAGAAATCCATGATGGTGTAGGAGCATGGATGAAAGAACATGGATTGGGGTAATTTTGAGGTAAAGAATGAGCCTTATCAAAAAATATACTAGCAAAATTAACTTTAGAAGAGCCAATAGGATTCAAGGTGATGATGTCATCCCTCGGGGAAAATATTTTGGAAGGAAAATAAGAAAACCATTTTTTATTGTATTTGTAGGTTATCCCTTTATAGGTCTACTCAAATGTTAAGTGTAGACACCCGTTGGACGCGGAATTCAATTCCACATCCAAAGGTATCCACTTTGCACATTTATGAGTAGACCCACATCAAAAAAATTGAAATACATGAAAAACATGTTTTCAACATGTTCTCTTCATGTATTTTTAATATTTTTTGATGTGGGTCTACTTATAAGTATATTTAGTGACTACTCATTTCAATTCCACATCCAACTAATGTCTACACTTGATTTGAGTAAACCTATAAAGAGATAAACCAAAAATATAATAAAAAATGTAGTTTCTTTTTGATGCTCAGTCAGCTGAATCCAAACCTGGAGTCGAGTAACCTGTCTCTACTTTTATCGCTGGTGGTTATGGATCATCAAATGAATAAACTAAAGAAATTGGCGGATTCCAGGTCAACCTTTCAAAGGGTTGAGAATGCTTACTTGACCTATACCCTAGCCTTCGCTCTAG
The DNA here is from genome assembly GCA_034641835.2 of Pinus albicaulis. Classification (NCBI taxonomy): domain Eukaryota; kingdom Viridiplantae; phylum Streptophyta; class Pinopsida; order Pinales; family Pinaceae; genus Pinus; species Pinus albicaulis. The sequence continues at coordinate 745,652,031 of CM076584.1, read as the reverse complement.
CCCCGGTACAGGTTCTGAGTAAACGGGGTCATCTGCACTCGCTTCTGTATATGGTTGTGTCTTCGCTGGATCATTCACGATATCTGCGGGGTCACTCAAATAAGGAATTGGTGGAACTACATCTGCCTTTGCACCTTGCACTCTAGGGTTCGATCTCAACATGGATCTGTTACTTGAAACTATGCAACTAAATACATGGTCTGGATACGCGGTGCTCTTATGCGTATAGGCTTTGGCCAAATGGGTATAGATTTGGAGTGGGATATAAGTAATGGATATACAAAGTGACTTCTCATTTCAATTCCACATCCAACGAATGTCTACACTTGATTTGAGTAAACCTATAAGGAGATAAACCAAAAATATAATAAAAAATGTAGTTTCTTTTATTTTTATTTAAAACTTTATTATTATTATTATTTTATATAGAAAAATTGTGATTTTCATTATATAATTGAAAATTACATTTCTACCCATGCACCACGTGCATGCCCATAACACTTTTTATGAAAAAAATTACATCATCGACATATTGTTTTCGGAAGCAGTCCATAATAAAAAAGAAAAAGCAGGCTCTTAATATTAGATTATACATTTAGAAATAAATTTATGTTCAAAATTTGCATAGACAAGTATCTAGGAATAAGCTCCCTGAAACATAAAACAAAGCAAAAAATAGTGACCAAGCATGTGGATCCTCCAGCTGTGTTGTAGCCTAATTTGACTCAGTTAAATGTCAAGAGAGGTTCTGAGCAGTTCAAGGTTATTGAGGAACAATTGTTAAAATTTCAAAAAAGACTTGTAATATGCTTGAAAGGAATAACCACATGCTCAATGAGCATTCGACATCACCAGTGCACCAGAACCAAATGAAGCAACAACATTGGAAGTGTAATCTAAGCCAGAGGAGCAACAAAGAGAAAAGCATGCAGGAGGGGTCAAGTTGGGCTCATTCATGCATAGGAGGGTCAAGTCGGGCTCATTCACGTGGACCGATATGCATGTTCAGAACATTGCACCCCAGACAAGGTCGATGCGGGCTCGTTCGCAAGCTCAGGGGAGATCAACACTTCTAAAGATTGAATAAAGCTCATGAAGGAATGCGGAGTTGGAGAGCGGCGATGGTAGAAAGCAGAGAAATTGGCTAAGACAGAAACACTTAGAAGATTACCAAAGGAGGCAATCAGACTGTGAGGATCGAATCACAGATCTGAAGGGGAAGAGACCAATGACAAAGATTAAATCGCAAACCGCAAATCACAAGTTTTAAAGAATAAGTGCAGAGGTAAATGTTAAATTCGCGAAGTGCGATATGCAGTGATGTGGCAAGGTGACATGGCAGCGATGTGGCAAGGTGACGTGGCAAGATGTTGTGGTAGGTGATGTGGCCCCAATCCCACAGATCACAATTGATGCATGTTGACGTGGTAAGTTGACGTGGCAATGATGTGGCAAGGTGATGTGGCCCTGGCGCGCATGCCACACATTGCAAGTTTTAAAAGTTAAGTGTAAAGGTTTGAGTTATAATCGCCGAAGTGCGATATGCGATGCGGTGGGGCCCTATCGCAAGTCTCAAATCGCAAGTTTTAACAAACAAGTGCAGAGGTAAGAGTTAAGTTCGCTGAAGTGCGATATGCGGTGACGATGGGACTCGATCGCATTCACAAATCGCAAGTTTTAAAAGATAGCGCAAAGGGTTCATGTCAAAGTCGCCGAAGTGCGATGCCAGGTGGGACTCAATCGCATAGCGCACATCGCAAGTCTTAGAAGATAAGTGCTAAGGAAAAGTTGAAAACAATCGCATGCGAAGTGCGTTGTTGGGTGGATGCAATGTGGTTTCAAAAACAAACTCCAAAGGTCTTCAAATTTGGAGGTAAGGCATTCTTGTGTTAAATCACATCCGAGGAAAGGAGGATTATAACGTAAAGTCGGTGGAACGCTTTGATAAGGGAGGAAAGTTTCAATGCGGGCAGAGAGACTTGGGTAAGTGACTAGACGCAGAGCAAAGCGGAAGAGAAGACTAAACACAACAGGCACGCATAGAGGAGGCAGAGTCGAGTAGCAGGGGACATGATGACAAGCGTTTGAAACACAAAAGCATGGGCAGAGTCTGGTGGAGATGCGTTTATGCAGACTGTTAGGACAACACAGCCGAAATGGAAGGAGACATATCAACAACAAATTAGACTCAGCAAAGGGATTATATTCCAAGTGTATTTTGTTTTCTTTGATTAAGATCGAAGCCACAATGGTGTCCTCGATTGCAATGTAATCAGTAGTGTAACAGTGTAGGCACTTTAGGAGTTTCAAGAAGCTCGAGTAGTTACAAACTGCTCTTGTTTGTATTTAAGCAAGGAGAAAGAGTGAAGGAGGGTTTCGATTTCTGGACCTCTTGGGGATTACATTTTATGTATTATTCCCCTGGTGACTCCACTGATGATGGTTTTGAATCAAGATTTATAGGTATCAGAGTTTGAATCTTTTAAAGGAAGTTTTATTTTTCACAACGAGTTTGATGGTTTATTTTCCCTTACATATCAAGAAGATTTTTTCCTGCTTTATATCCTCAGAAGATTATAAGGCCCAAAATGTACATTCTTTATTGGAGAAAGAAGATTTTTCCTACGATTGTAATATTGATCTTGATGCAACCTTATATGAGAGGATATATGAATGTTGCATTACAATTCTTGAATATTTTTGTTAAGAGTTGGCATTATTGAAGAACATCAACGTTATGAGGAAAAAACCTTAGATTGCTCTTCCTGGCCTAAATGGTTTTCAATAGAAAACAACAATCAAACTTCTCACATGCAACCTTAAATTGAGGAGTCAAACAGTGAAGGAAGCTGCCCTGTTCGAAGAAGCCCACATCAGCAAGATGTTCAAGAAAAGGAGGCAGCCAAAAAATTGTCTCATCAATTCTATGATCCAATGGATGACCATATGAAAACTTTCTTTTGTCAGCAACAAGCATTTATACAAAGGTATGTGCAAATATTTGTATCTGGAAAACTTTCATGGTACCTCCCTATTGTGATCTTCAAATTTCAACAGTATGAAGTCATTAGGTCTAACATGCAGATGTTGGGTTGGTGCCATTGGAACGCTGACTTCACCTGATTAAGTTCAGACATAAATGCACACGTCGGAGTTGTGCATAAATAAGCTCAAAAGTTGAGAATTTTTAGTTGTAGTATTTCTAGTTCAGTGTTATGAGTTTAAGAATAAAGGAAGAAGTCCAAAGTGTAGCAGGTTTCGGGGGGATTTCACACTAGATCAACTCTCATTCAGGATTGACTCCATGCCCAATAAAGGCTACTGATTTACAAGTTGTATTTGACTCCATGCCCAATAAAGGTATTGGGCTACTGATCTACAAGTTCTATTTGACTCCATGCCGAATAAAGGCTATTGATCTACAAGTTCTCAACACTTTATTACGAAAGTGTTGTCCCCAATTGGAGCCAGATGTTGTAGCTTAATCTGACTCAACTAAAAGTTAACAAAGGTTATAAACAATTTAAGGTTATTGAGGAATAATTCTTAAAATTTCAAAAAAGCCCTGTAATATGCTCGAAAGGATAACCACAAGCTCAATGAGGATTCGACATCACAGGTGCACCAAAACCAAAATCAAGGAAGCAACAACATTGGAGGTGTAATCTAAGCCAGAAGAGCAGAAAAGAGAAAAGCGTGCAGGAGGGGTCAAGTCGGGCTCATTCACGTGCATAACAGTTCAAGAGTTGGACCGATGGGCATGTTCAGAACATTGCACACTGGACAAGGTCGAGTTGGGCTCGTTCACAAGCTCAGGAGATATCAACACTTTTAAAGATTGAATAAAGCTCATGAAGGATAGCGGAGTTGGAAAGCGGTGACGATAGAAAGCAGAGAAATCAGCTAAGACAGAAACACTTAGAAGATTACCAAAGGAGGAAATCGGACCGCTCGGATCGAATTGCAGATCTAAAGGGGAAGAGACTGACGACGAAGATTAAATCGCAAATCGCAAATCGCAAGTTTTAAAGAATAAGTGCGAAGGTAAATGTTAAATTCGTGAAGTGCGATATGTGGTGACGTAGCAAGCTGACGTGGCAAGTTGACGTGACAATGATGTGGCAAATAACGTGGCCCTGGCCCGCATACTGCACATCGCAAGTTTTAAAAGTTAAGTGTAAAGGTTTGAGTTATAATCGTCGAAGTGCGATACGCTATGCGGTGGGGCCCTATCGCAAGTTTTAACGAGCAAGTGCAAAGGTAAGAGTTAAGTTCGCTGAAGTGCGATGTGCGGTGATGGTGGGCCTGATCACATTCGCAAATCGCAAGTTTTAAAAGATAGTGCAAAGAGTTCATGTTAAAGTCGCTGAAATGCGATGTACGATGCCAGGTGGGACCCGATCGCATAGCGCACATCGCAATTCTTAGAAGATAAGTGTTAAGGGAAAGTTGAAAACAATGGCATGTGAAGTGCGATGTCGGGCAGATGCAATGTGGTTTCAAAAGCGAACTCCAAAGGTCTTCAAATCCGGAGGTAAGGCATTCCTGTGTTAAATCACATCGGAGGAAAGGAGGATTATAACGTAAAGCCGATGAAACGCCTTGATAACGGAGGAAAGTTTGAACGCGAGCAGAGAGACTTGGGTAAGTGACTCGACGTAGAGAAAAGCGGAAGAGAAGACTAAACACAACAGGCACGTGCAGAAGAGGCAGAGTCGGGTAGCATGTGACATGATGACAAGCGTTCGAAATGCAAAAGAATGGGCAGAGTCAGGCGGAGATGTATTTATGCAGACTGTGAGGACCGCACATCTGAACTGAAAGGGGACACATTAGCAACAAATTAGACTCAACAAAGGGATTATATTCCAAGTGTATTTTGTTTTCTTTGATTAAGATCGAAGCCACAATGGTGTCCTCGATTGCAATGTAATCAGTGGTTTAACAATTTAGGCAGTTTAGGAGTTTCAAGAAGCTCGAGCAGTTACAAAATGCCTTTGTTTGTATTTAAGCAAGGGAGAAATAGTGAAGGAGGGTTCCGAGTTTTGGACCTCTTGGGGATTACATTTTGTACTTCTTTTTTTGACTGGAAAATGAAAGTAGCAGTGAGTTTCCTGCAACTGTTGATGGTGATTCGTATTTCTTGTGCCATTTTATGTCCCTTCTTTTTTGAATGTAGTGAAGTAATGTAGTAGGCGGTCTCTTAATTATATCTGTGAGTAAGAGTTAAATAAATTTAATTTGCGCTCCTTCACTAACTTTTATCTCTTCACCAATTCTCTCCGAAAATTTAAAGTGGTAGATTCTGCTCCTCAACATATCATTTTGAGTTTCCCCTCTCTTCACAAACTCCTAATGAAACTTTAAAGCAATAGATTCTGTGTTTACAACATATTATTTCGAAGTTTCCTCTCTCCCCATGAATTTCCTCTGAAAATTTGAAGTGGTAGATTTTGCTCAACATATCCTTTGGAGTTTCCCCTGTAGTTCTTCTTTCCATTCAGATATCAGCAGTGAATGGCATTTTGAAATATTTTATTATTCCAGATCATTAAGAGTTTTAGAAAACTAGTTCCCAGAGGAATAGAACAAAGACCTCACGATAAAAGCATTTATGTGACACACTTTTAAAATGTTCTTAAGCATTGATTCTTTTCACAATCGAGGGATTGTCTCTTAAGATACAACATGCTGCAGGCCTTCAACGAAAGGCCGATGATAGTACTCATATAAGTCGTCACCTAACTTCTCCTATATCTTCCAAGAACCTAAATTTTGTTCTACACCACCTTTTGACATAGCATTAGCAATGATGTTCCTTTTCCTGTAGACATGACAACATGAGATTTGGTCAAAAGCAAGCATCAATTGGGAGATTTATTCAAGAATCGGGATTAGTTTATGCATGTGACATCTGGTAACCTCGTTGAACCAACTTGTTACAACAAAATAATCTCCAAAATTCTATATCCTCCCACAATGCTTTTCTATTGAAAACAAAAGGAGAAGTTTAAGACTTTGAAACTCAAGATAATTATTTGTCCCCTTGCCTAGCCCACTTTGAGATTTAAAACAATGATTTTTAGTCAAATATAAAATAGCGCCACCCCCACAATCGCCCCCTCCAGATGCCCCATAAAAAAACCCCAAGGATAAAAGTGGTACACTTCTTCAATGACGATATTCCTGGACCTGGGGAAGCATAATCATTTGGTATTAATTCATAGACATTAATGGCTTGTGCTACCACTCTCTCAGGGCTTGAGGCTTTGCTCGAAAGATGTCCCTATTACTTGCAAGCCAAATGCCCCAACAAATAATAGGAGGAAGGTTCCTACATTTTTCTGGAGTGGTAGTATCCCACCTTGAATGCCAGACTTCTATGCATGAAGGGCCTTGCCACCTAGAAGTTAAAAACAAATGAAAAAACACAGTTTTCCACACTGCATTAGCATATTATCACTCAAAGAAAAGATGGTATAATGTCTCCTCAACATCTGTACACAAAGTACACTAGTTTGGCTCAGCGAAACAATGCTTCTATAAGTTGTCCCTAGCGGGAGCCTTATTTTCCAAAACGTACAAAAAAACCCTTGATTTTGTTGGACAACCCAACCTCCATAATCTTCTCTACCACCATGCTACCTCCTGAGGCTTTGTTCCAACCACAATGAACTAGTAACCCAACTTTGGAGAATGTTTCCTACAGAGGAATGAACCCAACTCAATGAATCAACCCGGTCCCTAAGTCCGAAAAAAGAAATATTAAGGGCATTTATGTAGGTAGGCCATTGACCTGAGAAGGCAATTGGGAAATTAAATAGTGTTACATTTACTCGACCTTGTGCCTAGATTGAAGATCTTTCTGGGTCAACCACCCGGTTTAGGGTATACCTCCCATTTACTTTTAAATACTCGACCAACTCCAGAGGCAGTAGATGATTTTATCCACATCCCACCATAGGATCAATGCCTATTCTGACTCTTTCCCTTATTCCAATCTTCCACGCCAGGCCCTCAATAACATTGAAAAAGGCTAAGATTGCCTTCCACGCCAGGCCCTCAATAACATTGAAAAAGGCTAAGATTGCCTTCCATACCATTGAAACATTCAACATGTGCTTATTAGGGAGCCTAACCCAGTTTTCAATAAATAACGAATGAATATATTTTCTGCTAACCACTTGAGTCCATAAGATGAAAGAGGATACTAGTATCCAACCCACCTTAAATGTTAAGGCTTTAGAAAAGGAAAACAAAATTTTCAGTACCCAACCCCTCCATTTCTTGGGTGAAGTGATTTTATCCCATTTTACCTAAGGAAATGCTCGACCATCCTTGGAACCCTTCCATAAGAATCTATAGTAGATATGACAAACTTTATTCAGGATCCCTTTTGGTATCTAGGATAAAGACATCCAAAAAACAAGGATGTCATCCATGATAGATTTGATGAGTACCAACCTTCCCGCTCTAGAGAGCCACCTGAAGCTCCACACCTTAAATTTTTTCTCAATTTTTATGCTTAGCCATAACCAATCCATTTTTTTGTAGTCGTTGGGCTTCAAATGAAAGCCCAAGTACTTTAAAACTTCATCAAAATTTATGGTGTGAAAGGAAAATAGGTTTTGAGCATTTAAGAGCTCGTCCCTAGACAAGCCCACCTCAGTTAGAGATGATTGCTGGAGATTGATCATCATGTTTGTAGCCTTTCCAAAGAGGGATAACAACTACCAACAAAAATAATAATGGCGATAATGGGAAACCCTCGCAGAAACCCCTTTCAACGTGAAAGAAAGCAGAATTAGAGCCATTTATGAGCACAACAAAGGATACTGACATGAAGACACTTAACCCAATTGATAAAGCTCACCTCAAAGCCAAGATGATTCATTAGTGTTCATATATAGATCCAACTAAACCTATCATAGGCTTTGGAAAAAGAAATTTTAAGAATGATACCTTTTAATCTCTTTGTTTTTGAGACTGTGAAGGCCCTCGTGTGCAACCCCAATGGCCTCATGAATCTGTTTGCCTTTTAAAATAGAAAATTTCTCCTTTGCAACATGGTCAAACAAAACGAACTTCATTTAGTTCGCTATAATATTAGCGATAATCTTATAGATGAAGTTCCATAGAGCAATGAACCTAAAGTCATTAAAGGTGTGAGGGGTGCTATACTATGGGATCAAGGCAATACAAGTGGAATTGAAAGACTCATAAATTAAAGGAAATTTCAGTGAAAAAGTGGCCTCCTAAGAAAAAATAATAACATAATAGTTAAAATAATAAAATAAGAGTCATGAATTTTTGAGGGAAAAGAATAAAACTATTATTATTATTATTATTATTTTTTGACTTATCTCCTTATAGGTTTACTCAAATTTCAACTATAGACACTCATTGGATGCGGAATTAAAATCCACATCCAATGAGTATCCATTATGCATACTTTTGAGAAGATCCACATTGATGAAAATTGATGATACATTAAAAAAACGAGTTCGAAACACTTTTGTAAAGTATCTTCATTTTTCGTTTATGTGGGTCTGCTCAAAAGTATGCATAATAGGTACTTGTTGGATGTGGAATTTAATTCCGCATCCAACGAGTGTCTACACTTGAAATTTGAGTAAACCTATAAGGAGATAAGCCAAAAAAAATAATTTTTTTCTTTTCCCTCCAAAATAGTTACATGTACCTATTTTTAAATTTAAAGGGATTTTGATTGGTTTACATATTATGACATGGAAATTACATGAAAATTTCATGGGCACTTTTACGTTCAAATTTCCTCTAATTCATATGCCCTGATCGTCTGCAATCTTCAACTACCTTCAAGAGACCACCCTCTAGAAAATGAAAAAAATCATAAAATTATTCCATCATCCCTCCATCAGGGCTCAAACTTTTATCTCGTTGAAATCTATGAAGGACCTTATGCAATTCTTCCATTGACATTGGTTCCATGAGGGAGTGATTAACTTCATTATTTGCGAAACTGGGGAAATGATGGGAAAATGAAATCGCCTCGACAAGAGATGTTGCCTGGGGAGCCTTGAGAATATTACTAAAGTGATTAATCCATAATATGGCAAGGTCGTAAAATGAATATACTCTTCCACTGTTTGGATCATCCAACGCCCAGATGGTATTTATAGCTCGTCATCCCTTTGAAAATTGTTAGAAAAACTTTTTGTTTACATCCCCACATTTGAGCCATATCGCTCTGCTCTTTAACCTCCATGACTCCTCCTCCTCCATGAATTTTTTTTTTGGAAGCCTCTAATTGAATTATTCTTTTCTTTGATTCCTCCGATTGATAACCCCCTCCTTCTGCAGTTGTTCCAACTCAAGTTCCAATTTTCTAAGGGTTTGAGTCATCCCTTTGTTTTTTATCATGACACCATTCAATCATATCCTTTTTAAGTCTTTTGATATTTGCAACAAATTGGGCTGAGGTTGAGCCATAATTATTAGGAATAAAAGGGATCCATTGGTGAACAACAAGATTGCGAAAATATTTGTTCTTAAGCTAAGTTGAATTGAATTTGAAAGGGCCCCCCTGTTTGTTGAATCCAACTTTCTGTTCCAAGAAAATACGCTGGTGGTCTAATTGACCCCTTACAAAAACCCATTGAAAGAAGAGAAAGATCCTTTCCAGAAGAGATTCAACTAGGAAAAAATGATCAATTCTCCAGGAAATGATCGCATCTCCCGTTCTTCGATTTCTCCATGTTGGTTTATATTTAATGACATCAACATCCTATACTTTGTGAAACTCTAGGAGGTGCATGAAAAATTATATAAGAGGAGTGGCATGAGCATGGGTACCCCAAATTTCTGACGCTCCTACGGAGAAATTCAGGTCACCTCCCATAGTCACATTATCAACATTCATATAAGATCGTGCCATTAACCCTTCCCAAAAAGTGTTTTTGTCTTGGAAAGGTTCATAAATATTCATAATATTCAGCTCCATCCCAATTTCAACTATAAATATATCAACTCCAAAAACTCCAGTTGACCCCCATGAGATGACATGTTTGATACTTCTTTGATAAATACCTATCGCTAAACGTCCTGATTTCCACTTGCGTTAACAACCACAAAAAACCACCCTGGGACCATGGATTCTAACATTCTTCTATCACAAATTTGTTTGCTAAAATTTCTTGAAGAAAGGTAACATCAAAGTGCTATGACTACAACAACCACCTTAGGGCTAGTCTTTTAGAGGGACTAGCCCACCCTCTACATTTGAAAGAAAGGAAAATCATTCGGCCACCCCTACCAAGACTTGCACTACTCTAAGTGCCCCAACGAGGGATTTTTGCATGCCATCAACAACCTCTTACCTTGCTTTAATTTTAGCTTGGTACATGAAATATTGTCTGTCCCAAGGGTTTCTAGAAACCATGGGTAGAGAAGAGGAACCCAACCCCCCTATAACCTCTGAGGATTCCTTGAATCTAAGTTTCAACCTAAGGTTATGGTTATCAATAATTATTCTTAAAATTTTCATCGATAGGGTCTTACATGTCATTCACCTAGGTTCCATGTTGTTTCAGAGTCAAATTCATGAAATTTATAAAAAAACACACACGTGGTAAGTTTTACACTTATTCTAAACCCACCTTGAGTCTTGTCATATCAATCAAATCCATCCCATATCATTTAGTTTTTGCTCCCATGCTTTCAAATTAAAATAATAATCCACTTGTCAGTGTTTCACCATTTCATAGCGAATTGTATGGCAAAAAAAAAAGATTTCGCTACGAAATTGCCTAACAGTTTTGTAGCGGATTTGTCAGCAATTTAACTGTTTTGCTATGAAACTGGGTTTTTCTGCAGGGATTGAAGGAGTGGTGTGAGATGTCAAGTTTATGATGGCTAAAGACAAAGGTGAGGTCAAAAAGTTAGTTATCATAATATCCAAGCATGCAAGGTCGTATTTTCTGTAAACATTGCCTCTTGTGGTCACATGTGTCATAATTTTCCCTCAAATTGTCAAATTACTTTTTAAACCTTTCCCCTAAGCTTCTTTTTGTCATTCATTGTCCAAATTCTTGCATGAAAAACATCTCAGTGTCACTTTTGGAGTGCTGGTTCACCACGCAAAACAATTTGCTGTCTAGTTTTGATTATGCGGGTGTCACAAGCAAGGAGGCAACGAGAGTATACATGACCAATGGCATCGAAGAAGAAGGCAAACAAAGAAGGTTAATGTGTGAGGTACAAGCCTATGGATTTGAAATTGTTAAATGAAGATCCCAGTGATATGGAGGCCTTCAGGAAGGTTGGTTCCCTACAGTTTTTTCAAAAGCTGGAAGGTTTTCATGCTCAGATATCCAAAGACTTTGCAACAAATTTCACAAGGACAACCTCAAAGGTTGGTGTATTAAACCACACAGTGTCACCTGGTGCTATCTCTCAAGCTACAAAAATACCCAGAGGTTGTGAGGAATGGTTCAAAGGTTACTAAATTCAGAATGCAAAGATGTTAAGAATTTCTCAAGTAAGAGCACAGAGGAGCTGACATGACAAATGGAATCCCCAGGGGTTATATGAAAGAAAATTACGCAAAACTGCTGTTGGTGGTCCAGAAATACTTTACCTACAAAGGGATATTTCACATGGTTGATTCTGATCATTTCAGACTCCTCCTGCATTTTTTTGGTAAGTAACCACTTGACATACCTTTATTTTTATTTAGAAGTTCGGGGAAGATGTCAGATAAAGTCCAGGCCAAGGATGAGGGTAGTGAAACGTCAGTTTTTCACCATGGCCTGATCAAATTGTTAGTTCTGGAGGAATTAAGAAGGTTAAACATAGATTGGGCCTCTTTTCTTTTCATGAGTGGATATGAAGTAGACTCGGTGACACCAAAGAAGATTTCAAAACCAAAGAGCACTCCATATCTAGTTGTAATAGAAGAAATCAATGAAGAAGGAGGACAACCTTCCGTGGAACCAATGGACATTGAAGTTGAACCTCTACAAGAGACTAATATCCCTCAGCCATCACTTGCAAGACAAAAACAGAGAATTAGTAAATACAACAACATAAGGGTAACAAGGAGCCAAACGCTTGCCAAAGGAAACCTGGAAGACATCCTCCAGGCAATAGACATTGAAGAATCCCCAATTATACAGGTAGAAGACATTGAAGGATATAGAAGAAAAATGCAGAAAGGTAAGACTATTAAGTAGTTGGATTTTGTAGGGGAGGATGCTGGTTTCATTTTCAAGCTAAGAAAGCCAATGACCAGGTCACAGTTAGCAAAGGATGCCATAGAAATCAAAAGAGCAGAAAATATTAGTGAAGGTAAGCAGCCAGAGAACATCATAGACATATCTCCAGCAATAGAAGAGGTCTTTGTACAAAGGAAAGGAAAAGAACACGTTGAAGAAAAGACTAAAGTGAAAATCTTGTAAGAGAAATTAAGAGAGGCCAAGGAAGAAGTAGTTGAAGTCAAGTTGGAATTAAAAGAGGCCAAGGTGGACATACAACTAATGGAATATTTCGAGAAAGAGATGAAGCAATAGCTGGACAAGTATGATAAAACTTTGTCAAATGCCAAGAAGATGCTGAAGAGAAGTCTTCCTCTGAGGAAGGTGGAAAAAAAACAAGGAAAATGAATATAGTCAGAGAGAAAAAAGCTCAAAGGGTAGGTCAAAGAGTTGGAAGACCAAATGGACATGATCCAAGAAGAACTGAAGAAAAGAGGGCTGAAGATTAGATTGGTAGATGAACCTGATGTCCAAATTGTTGTTGCTGAAGATGAAGTACCCAAGGATTAAGGAGTTTATCTAAAATATTTTTGTTTAAGTTTACAGCTTGCATGTAACACCAATTTTAGTTTAAAAGATGAGTTTTTGAAGAAAATTACCAAATTTTCATTTTCAGCTAGATTAAGCAGTGTCGTAGTGAGGCCCAGGTTTGAGGGCCGAAATTCGCTATGAAATTTATAAAGAATGATTTTATTTAGAAAATCAGTTTGATGGAGATCCAAGGAGGGAAATTGATGGTATTTAGTTATTATGACCTGACAAACACTTTTTTATTGGCAGAGGGAGTAGAAAAGAAGGTTAAATGGCAGAAGTGGACACACTACAAAATTTCGCTATGAAACTGCCTAAACTCACTCTATTTTTGTAGTGAAATATTTTTTGAGAGTTTTAAAGGTTTGAATAACATATGGAAGGACAACCAGCCACCTGGAGACATCCAAGCAAACAGTGGGCCATCCCAGCAGAGGTCCATTACTTGGCAGATGTGTCACTCATCCAAATAAGCATGAAGATAGAGTTCTAAATAGTGTTTATCTTTTCCTAAAAAATAGGACACTTGTTTCTTAAATATTGGGGTACATTCATGTCTTAGTGATGGAGAATGCCACTCGAGCATCTCATCCTTATCCATGTAATTGTCCCAATACTAGAGAAGTGGATGAAATAAATGTAAAGAAGATTCCTATTATAAGAGTAAGTCTTTAGTGACTAGGTGTCTTTTTTGGTTCCAGAAATGCAGTTTTTAGTTATGATTAGGCACACCTCACCTTGACTGATCAGATTTCCCCAAAGATGATTAGGGCCTAGACCTCTCATTGGTGATGATGATTGGCAGGGTACCAGACCAGCCTCCAAGGGACCAGAAGTTGGGGAGGTATTGCTCGAGCCAATGGGGTACACCTTGATTGATTGATCGGTGTACCTGAGGGGCTGGCTGATGGATGGATCGAGGTACTCGACAATTGACCTAACTTGAGGGTCTGGATTACTTGAGGGGGGCATATCAGACTTGTTAGCTTACTTGACTTGAGGGGCACCTGACCTTTTGGGAAGGGGGCTAGCTGTTTAATGCCCTAAAGGCTTACTCCTTGCTTGGTGTTTTCGCTGACCTGATGGGAAGGGGAAGGGGGCTAGCCGTTTAATACCCTAAAGGGGACTCTTTTTAGGTTGTGTACTTTTTAAAGTCACGGTTCGATGATCTAGCTAGCTGGGTAGATCCTATGTAAGCAAAAAGGGTCTATTTATAAACAGAAAATCGAATGAGAAGGGGTTGGAGAATTATTTTGACACTACTACTATTGTAAATCTTTTATATCAGTAATAGACAGACAATGAATGTTTTCTGCTTCACCTGATATTCTTGAGATATTTCAATGAATTTATGTGTTTCCTTTTATCTTATTTCCAATATCTTGATGTTAAATTACTCAAAATTCATGTTATGCATGCTCTGAATTCCTTTTAGCATTGAGCTATTGATTATCTCCATGTGTTAATGTTGTCCTTTCATTGAAAAAGAAAAAGCCTCAGTTTCCATAAGTAGATATACTTGTCATTGAATTCCTTTTACTGACTCCATGAGCCCAATGGTAGTGGAATATTTCCCATTTTTCACTTGCAATCAAATACACCAAGACACTCACTAAGTTAGCCATATGTTTTAAGACCTAATTGAGAAAATCATTCACTAAATTGAGAGAGCACTCTCAGGATGAAGAGGCTAATCCTCAGTCAAAATTTGGTTTGAAATAGTTACTCTAAGTTGTCTGGTGGAGCAACCCATCAAGACCAATTTAGAGATAAAATTTTGGTGCGTCTGCCGAGAGTCTGAAGTCATATTTTCTGAAGTTTGTGTTCAAACAGTGAAGCTAAACCCTTGTAGGTAGCAGGAGCTCAAAACATTTCGAGGCTACAGAAACTACCTTGGTGACTCCACTAAAAATATTCATGCTCAAAGGTGGTTTTGAGAAAAAAGATACACAAGTAGAAATCCATATCCTAACACACCTACAATTGTGGATAATCCAGAGAGGATTCTCAGAGGCATTGGAAGCAGCTCTTCAAAATCAGGTATTTCATCACATTCAAGAGATTTTTCCTCTGAAATTATTTGAAGTCCTGAAGATAGGCAAATTGATGATAAAATTGAAGAAGTTTTGTTTAGGTCTAAGACTGAAAATGAACTGAATGATATAATACTAGACCTGCAAAGACTAGGCATTGACACATCATCCCTAGTATCTAAAGAAGAAAAAGAAGAATTCCGGAAAACAGTCACATGAGAGTTGTTGTTCGAGAGGGAGTCTTTTGAAAATTTAAAATAATTAGATCCATTTGAGTTCCCGTTGAAAATAAAATTTGGTATACCTTTGTCTAAGTGGAGTTCATTTGTATCTAGACTACAAATACCATCCACATCACCTCATAATAGCTCATCTTCATCTACTGTTTTCCCAAAACACCATAAATCAATCTCATCTGCTGTCCTTCCCCATACCACAGTTCCTGTCATCATGGCTGGAATTTTCCCTCCTCCTCCTCCTGTTGGACCTGCAAGGTATGCTCCACTTGTCCTCCCTGCTGTTCTTCATGACCTCCCAGATGGACACTCAACTAGAATCAAAACCTTTGGGAGTGAATAAGATATATTAGCTGAGGAACATGTGGATCAATTCAATGATTTCATTGATGGAGAGGAGGTAGACCATGAATATGTAAAAATGAGATAATTTTCACAGAGCTTCACTGGCAAAGTAAGAAAATGGTTTAAGGCCCTAGCTCCAGCAAGTTTGCAAAATTGGGACTAGCTAGAAGATAGTTTTTTTGACCAAGTGGGGGAGTAAGGTGAATCCAATGCAAGCCCTGACAGAATAAATTTTTTTGAAAAGAGCCTTATATGAATTTGTCCAAGACTTCTCTAAGAGGTTTAACAAAGTCTATAATTCCATACCTACTCATATTTATAAACCTCCTCCAGGAGCTGCTCAATTACACTATGCAGAGGCATTTGATTATGAATTTTCCATCTTGCTTAGGGAAAGATAGTCTGCTTCTCTAGCAAAAATGCAGAATGATGCAGTAAAGGTAGAAGTAAACATGATAGCTTCCAAGAGGTCTAAGATGGGAAAATCCAAATTGAAAGAAGAAGAAAAACCTTCATCCTCAGATGCTAAATTTGATTCTATGTTGAAGACTATGGAAAAACTCATGGATATACTTGTTCTTGGAGCCACTCCCTTACCTCATGCACAACATGATACACAGATCATAAATCCACAATTTAGGAGGCCTCAAAATCAGCAAAGACAAAGAGAAAACAGAAATCCGTCTGACCCACAAGTGAGGCCTCCCTTTCAACAAAATTTACTTGATGAAGAGGAAGCTCAGCGTGAGTTTCAAGAGGATATTATCCACTGTCTAGATGAAGATATGTCTGGGATGTTTCTAACTAAGGAAGAGCATGATGGGTCTGGTCATGATTTGAAAAAATATGAGGGACAATCTGATTACCTAAAGGGTTATCAACATGCCATATTTGAAATGCAAAAGAAATACAATTTAAGAAACATAAATTTTCTCATCACCACAAACAAAAATCACCCAAAAAAGGATGTTCCTAAAGCAGCTGAGCCAAATAAGGACCCACCACCTCCACCCCCTGCCAAAGAAGTTGAAAAAGCCACATCTACTTTCAGTCTAGAGAAAGAGATCTCTAAAATTAAGATTCCTGTCCCCTTTGGATAAATTATCAAGGTTAATGAATACAAAAGAAAAATTGTCAAGATGTTGAATTCTCAACCAGGATTTTCAGATATCCTTAATCTACAAGAAGACCATCCTACCATTTTCCTAGGACCAATGGTGGAAGATGAACATAATGAAGATGTCCCTCCCTTTTATGTCAGTCTAAATATTCATGATATGACTTTTCACAATGCCATGTTAGACTCAGGGGCTTCCCACAAACTTATGCCTAAGGTAATCATGGAGAAGATGGGTTTGGAAATCAATAGACCTTATAAAGATCTGTTTTCTTTTGACTCCAAGAGATTTCAATGCATAGGTCTTATCAAAGATGTTGTTGTTGGCTTGTCACAAGTGCCTGCTAAAACAATGGTGATGGACATAGTGGTACCTGACATCCCTCCAAAGTTTAGCATGCCCTTATCCAGATCTTGGGCAGCTAAAATCAAAGGTACTATGAAGATGGATATGACATATGCCACCATTCCTGTTTTTGGTGAGCAGAGAAGATTGTATAGGGAAAGTAGGATGGCATACATGGTGAGCAGTAAAGATAAGCCCCAAAATTTTTCAATTTATGCTGTTGAGACATAATTATGATCATCAAATTTATTTAATGAGCTAACTGATGAAGCAAAATTGAAGGGAAAACAGAAAATCAACAAGCTGAAAATCAAGAAGGTGTTGAAGAAAAAGTAGAGGGCTGGTGGCTTTTTCACTTTCATGGATCTGCTAGAAGAGAGGGGGCTGGAGCAAGCATATGGATCACTACTCTTGATGATGAAAGTAAGTTTTAATCCTTTAAACTTAACTTTGATTGCACCAACAATATGGCAGAATATGAATCTCTGTTTTTGGGTTTAGAAATTTTGAAGAGACTAGTTGCCAATAATATATTGGTGTGTGGTGATTCAGAGTTAGTAATCAAATAACATGAAGGATCATACCAAACCAAGGATGTAAGGATGAGGGCTTACAGAAATATGATTATGGAAATGCTTGAAAATTTTCAAGAATATGCCTTCATTGTGAAAACTAGAGACCAAAATTCAGTGGCTTATTTTTTAGTTGTCTCTGCAAGTTTATTTATCATCCCTACACATTCTACTAAGAAGTATGAAGTTGAGGTCTGGCATAGGCCAACAATTCTTGATAATATCATTCATTGGAAAGTGTTTGAGGATGACCAACAAGTCCAAAATTTCCTAGAGTTAAAGGAGGAGTTTGAAAACATACAAGTGGATCAATAAAATATGTTTGTTGAAACAAAGGTCAATTCTGAAGTCTTGCAGTTGAAAAATAGTTGTATACCAAAGGGCTTTATTCCTCTTGATTTTTTTTGATCAAAATGATGTTTTTAAATCTCCTAGAATGCAGGCTGATGATGAGGATGTATAAACTTGAAATCTTGGTAAAACAACGCCTAAAATGGTCAATATTTCTAAGTTTCTTTCTATGGAGATGAGGCAGAAGTATGTGGAGATGATGAAGAAATAAATTGATGTTTTTGCATGGAGCTATGCTGATCTAAAAAGGTATGATCCTAGTATTATGAAACATACTATTCCTATCAAAGAGAATGAGAAACCTTTCAAACAGAAATGGAGAAGAATTAATCCTTTGCTCATGCCTATGATTGAGAAAGATATTAAGAAACTTTTTGATGCAAAGATCATTTTTCCTATAAGGTTTTCAAAATGGATTTCTAATTTGGTACCTGTCAGAAAGAAGAGGGGTGAGTTCAGAATCTGTATTGATTTTATAAATTTGAACAAGGCTTCTTTGAAGGACAACTATCCTCTTCCCAAGATGGATCAGATTTTGCAGAATATTGTTGGCTCTCAAAGAATGTCCATGCTGGATGGATTTTCAGGTTATAACCAGATATTGGTACATCCAGAAGATCAAGAGAACATTGCCTTTACCACACCATGGGGAACATTCATGTACGTCAAGATGCCTTTTGGTTTGATGAATGCAGGGGTGAATTTTCAAAGAGAAATGGATATTGCTTTTTTTGAGGAGAAAGACAAATTAGTCGTGGTATACTTGGATGACATAATTGTGTTTTCAAGAAAGGAGGAGGATCACTTGAAACATTTGGAGAAAATTTTGCAGAAATGCAGAAAATTTGGTATCTCTCTTCTAACTAAACATATTTTTTCTCTAACTTTTGGAAAATTGCTTGGACATATCATATCAGAGGATGGGATAAGGATTGATCCTAATATAGTTAATGCAATTCAAAATATATACCTTCTAAGGAATAGGAAGGAAATTCAGTCCTTTCTTGGAAAGGTAAATTTTGTTAGAAGGTTCATCCCGAACTTTGCTGAGATTTTCAAAGATATTACCAAGATGTTAAAGAAGGGAGCTGATATTAAGTGGAATTTTGAGGCTAAGCAATAATTTGAAGAGATAAATAAATCCCTCACTTAATCCCGAGTGCTTATTAGTCCAAATTTCTCAAGTGAATTTCTGGTTTTCACATTTGCCTCTGAAAATACCATTGCTGGAGTTTAATTGTAGAAAGGACAACAAGGTATTGAACAACCTATTTCATTTTTTTAGAAAAACTCTTGCCAACTCTGAGTTGAAGTATAATATTTTGAAAAAACAGGCATATTCTTTGGTCAAAGCTCTTAAAGACTTCAGAATTTATATTTTGCATTCACATGTCATTGCATTTGTACCTAACACTCTGGTTAAAGATATTTTGACACAAGCTGATCTTGATGGCAAAATAGGGAAATGGATAGATACTTTGCTAGAGTATGACATAGAAATCAAGCCTACAAAGTTGGTGAAGAGACAAGGGTTAGCAAAACTAATGGCACAATCCAACTTTGAATGTATTTACATGAACTTCATTGCAGAAATTTCAAAGCTGTTAGAAGAAGAGGAAGAGTTGGTACCTATTGAAGAGAAATTCATTTTGTCTAAATGCTATAGTGATATAATCTTTGTCTTACATCATCACAAAGCTCCTCCAGAGTTGACCTAGTCTAAATCAAGGTTTGTAAAGCTGAAGTCATTAAGATACTGTATTGTGAATAAGAATTTGTATTGGAAATATACCGGTGGGATCCTTTTGAATTTTTTGCTGGAAGATGAAGTTGAAAAGGTAATTGAAGAGTTCCATAAGGGATATTGTGGAGGACACCATTACTGGAAAGCCACATCCAAAAAAATACTTAGAGCATGCTACTATTGGCTTACTATGTTTAAGGATGTCTTCCAAAAGATCACTGCATGCCATGGATGCCAAATTTTTGATGGTAAGAAGAAGCTGATTCCTTTACCTTTGATGCCAATGTATGTTGAAGTGCCTTTCCAACAATGGGGGTTGGATTTCATTGGTGAAATACACCTAGAATATTCAGGGTAGCATCACTAGATGTTGATAGCCACAAAATTTCACTAAATGGATCGAAGCAATCCCATCAAGGCAAGCCAATGATTCAGTCATCATTCAATTCTTGGAGAATAATATTTTGTCCAGGTTTGGTTGTCCTATGAAGATTATTACTGTTAATGAAAAAGATTTTAAATCCAAAAAAATAATTAGATTTTGTCATCAATATCATATAACACTTGGAAATTCAACAACCTATTACCCCCAAGGTAATGGCCTTGCAAAGTCATCCAATAAAAGTATAGTGACGATTATAAAAAAGGTGCTGCAATAAAACAAGAGATCATGGCATCTGAAGTTGAAATATGCTCTTTAGGCTGATAGAGTCTGTACAAAGAGATCCATTGGTACATCCCCTTATGAATTAGTGTATGGAGCTCAAGCTATTTTTCCCACTTCTTTGGGAGTTCCGGTAATTAAGCTGCTTCAAGGACTTGAAGAGGATCCAAATGCTATTCATAGAAGGATAAACCAACTTATAGCCCTGCAAGAAAAAAAAGAAGATGTATATAAAAACCATCAAAAATCACAAAATAGAGTGAAGAAAACATTTGACAGTAAAGTTAACGAGGAAAATTTGCAGCTTCAAGATGTAGTTTTGAAATGGGAAGCCAGAATTGAAGAAAAGGGGAAGCATGGAAAGTTTGAAAATATCTGGAAGGGACCATTTGTGGTAGCTGCATATCATGGCGACAACACTTATCTGCTTCAGGAAATGGGTGGACAGCTGTGTGTAAGAGGACCTGTCAATGGCAGGTTTCTGAAACATTACTTGTTATAAGTTTTTGTACTAAATTTAACTCCATTGTATATATTTCATTTTCTGGTACGATGTTTTGCTAATAAAGATAAGCACATCATCAAGCTTGAGCTTGAGGAGAAGGCCATAAGAGTTTTAAGAAGGCTTTGTGAATTTCAAAAGTTTTGTTTTCATCAAAAGAAGGCACTGAAACTACATATTATTTACTGTACCACAGGGGCACACCATCTCCAATGGAGCCACTGTTATCACTCATTAGTCTTAAAATTTTCATTGATAGGGTCTTACATGTCATTCACCTAGGTTCCATGTTGTTTCAGAGTCAAATTCATGAACTTTATAAAAAAAAACACGTGGTAAGATTTACCCTAAGTCTAAACCCACCTTGAGCCTTGTCATATCAGTCAAATCCATCCCATATCATTTAGTTTTCGCTCCCATGATTTAAAATTAAAAAAATAATCCACTTGTCGGTTTTTCACCATTTCGTAGCGAATTGTATGGAAAAACAACAGATTTCGCTACGAAACTGCCTGATAGTTCCGTAGCTGATATGTCAACAATTTAACTGTTTTTGCTACGAAACTAGATTTTTCTATAGAGATTGACAGAGCAATGTGAGATGTCAAGTTTTTGATGGCTAAAGACAAAGGTAAGGTTAGCAAGTCAGTTATCTTAATCTCCAAGCATGCAAGGTCATATTTTCTGTAATAATTGCCTCATCATTTTCCCTCAAATTGTCGAATTAATTTTTAAACCTTTCCCCTAAGCTTCTCTTTGTCATTCATCATCCAAATTATTGCATGAAAAGCATATCAATGTCACTTTTGGAGAGCTGGTTCACCACGCAAAACAAATTGCTGTGTAGTTTTGATTCTGTAGATGTCACAAGCAAGGATACAATGAGAGTATAAAGGATTAATGGCATCAAAGAAGAAGGCAAACAAAGGAGGTTACTGTGTGAGGTACAAACCTATGGATTTGAAATTTTTAAAGGAAGATCCCATTGCTATGGAGGCCTTTTGGAAGGTTGGTTGCCTACAATTTTGTCAAAATATACAAGGTTTTCATGCCCAGATATCCAAATACTTTGCAACAAATTTCACATGGACAACCTCAAAGGTTGGTGTATTAAACCTCACAGTGTCACCTGATGCTATCTTTCAAGCTACAAAAATATCTAGAGGTGGTGAGGAATGGTTCAAAGGTACTAAATTTAGAATGCAAAGCTATGAATAATTTCTCAAACAAGAGCACAGAGGAGCTGACATGAAAAATGGCATCCCCAGATATGAAATAAAATTATGCAAAACTTTTGTTGGTGGTCGAGAAATACTTCACCTGTGAAGGGAGGTTTCACATGGTTTATTCTTATCATTTCAGTCTCCTTTTGCATTTCGTTGGTAAGCAATCACTTGACCTACCTTTATTTTTATTGAGAAGTTTGGGGAAGATTTCAGATAAGGTCCAGGCCAAGGCTGAGGGTAGTGAAACATCAGTTTTTCACCATGGCATGATCAAATTGTTAGTTCTAGAGGAATTAAAAAGGTTAAAAAGAGATTGGGCCTCTTTTCTTTTCATGAGTGGATATGAATTAGACTCAATGACACCAAATAATATTTAAAAA
The DNA here is from genome assembly GCA_034641835.2 of Pinus albicaulis. Lineage (NCBI taxonomy): Eukaryota > Viridiplantae > Streptophyta > Pinopsida > Pinales > Pinaceae > Pinus > Pinus albicaulis. Next base: position 745,629,691 of record CM076584.1, on the reverse strand, counting down.
CCAAAGAGAACTCCATCTCCAGTTGTAATAGAAGAAATCAATGAAGGAGGACAATCTCCCGTGGAACCAATGTACATTGAAGTTGAACCTCTGCAAGAGACTAATATCCCTCAGCCATCACCTGCAAGACAAAAACAGAGAATTAGTAAACACAGAAGCAGAAGGGTAACAAGGAGCCAAACCCTTGCCAAAGGAAACTTGGAAGACATCCTCCAGGCAATAGACATTGAAGAATCCCTAATTGTACAGGCAGAAGACATTGAAGGAGATATAAGAAAAATGCAGAAAGGTAAGACTGTCAAGAAGTTGGATTTTGCATGGGAGGATGCTGGTTTTGTTTTCCAGCCAAGAAAGCCAATGACTAGGTCAAAACTGGCAAAGGATGCCAGGGAAATAAAAAGAGCATAAAATATTAGTGAAGGTAAGCAACCAGAGAACATCATAGACCTATATTCAGCAACAAAAGAGGTCTTTGTACAAAGGAAAGGAAAAGAACACATTGAGGAAAATACTGAAGTGAAAATATTGCAAGAGAAATTAAGAGAGGCTAGGGAAGAAGTAGTTGAAGCCAAGTTGGAATTAAAAGAGGAGAAGGTGGACAGACAAATAATGGCTGATTTTGAGAAAGAGATGAAGGAGCAGATGGAAAAGTATGATAAAACTTTTTCAAATTCCAAGAATATTCTTCAGAGAATTCTTCCTCCGAGGATGGTGGTGAAAAACACAAGGAAAAGGAATTTGTGGTTACAGTCTAAGAGAAAAAATCTCAAAGGGTAGTCAAAGAGTTGGAAGACCAAACGGACATGATCTAAGAAGAACTGAAGAAAAGACGGTTGCATATTAGATTGGTAGATGAAATTGATGTACAACCTATTGTTGATGAAGATGAAGTACCCAAGGACTGGGGATTTTATCTAAAATATTTATGTATAAGTTTACAACTTGCAGGTAACACCAATTTTGGTTTAGAAGATGATTTTTTGAAGAAAATTACCAAATCTACATTTTCAGCCAGATCAGGCAGTTTCGTACTGAGGTCCAGGCTTGAGGTCTGAAATTTTCTACGAAATTTCTGAAGAATGCTTTTGATTTAGAAAATCAATTTGATGGATATCCAAGGAGGTAAATCGATGGTATTTAGTTATTATGACTTGAGAAACACTTTTTGATTAGCATAGGGGGCATAAAAGGAGGTTAAATGGCAGAAGTGGACACGCTACAAAATTTCACAACGAAACTGCCTAAACTCACTCTGTTTTTGTAGCGAAATATTTTTCAAGAGTTTTGAAGGTTTGAATAGCATATGGAAGGACAACCAGCCACCTGGAGACATCCAAGCAGATAATGGGCCATTCCAGCAGAGAACCATTACTTGGCAGATGTGCCACTCATCCAAATCAGCATGAAGACAAAGTTTTAAATAGTGTTTATATTTTCCTAAAACATAGGACACTTGTTTCTTAAATATTGGGGTACATTCTTGTCTTAGTGATGGAGAATGCCACTCAAGAATCTCATCCTTATCCATATAATTGTCCCACTACCAGAGAAGTGGACGAAATAATTGTAATTAAGAGGCTATTAGAAGAGTAAGTCTTTAGTGACTAGGTGTCTTTTTTTGTTCTAGAAATGCAGTTTTTAGTTATGATTAGGTGTGAAAGTCATGGTTCGATGATCTATCCAGCTGGGTAGATCCTATGTAAGAAAAAAGGGTCTATTTATAGACAGAAAATTGAATGAGAAGGGGTTGGAGAATGCTTTTGACACTACTACTATTGTAAATCTTTTATATCAGTAATAGATAGAAAATGACTATTTTCTGCTTCACTTGAGATTCTTGAGACGTTTTAATGAGTTTATGTGTTTCCTTTTATCTTATTTCCAATATCTTGATGTTAAATTACTCAGAATTCATGTTATGCATGCTATGAATTCCTTTTAGCATTGAGCTATTGATTATCTCCATGTGTTAATGTTGTCCTTTCATTGAAACATAAAAAGCCTCAGTTTCCATAAGTAGATATACTTGTAATTGAATTCCTTTTACTGACTCCATGAGCCCAATGGTAGTGAAATATTTCCCATTTTTCACTTGTAATCAAATACACTAAGACACTCACAGAGTTAGCCATTTGTTTTAAGACCTAATTGAGAAAATCATTAGCTAAATTGAGAGAGCCCTTTCAGGCTGAAGAAGCTAATCCTTAGTCAAAAGTTGGTTTGAAAGAGTTACTCTAAGTTGTTTGGTGGAGCAACCCATCGGGACCAATTTAGAGATAACAGTTATATTGGGGGAATGAATCCAAAGAGGTCTATTGATCCTTGGAAAGGGAAGGTATCAAGGAAGCTCAACTCACGAAAGCAAGGCAAATATAACCAAGGTACTGAACCCATAAAATTATAAAATCCATTGCATGAAAGATGAAGGGATTGAGAATAAAAATTTCGCCCCATAGTAAGAGAATTGAAATAACTGATGAGATTAGATACAATATGGGGAAGTGAACAAGTACCCGTCATAAGAGAGCCTGAAGGATAAGGTTTTTTCTCCTTTGAATCCAACCCTGAAGCTTTCATGCCACCAAACCCTGATCGTGAATCTTATTCCATCGAAGAGGGCTCAAGCACATTTGCTTGGTTTTTTGGTGAATACGTTTTCTGGGATGATCCTTTAGAAATTGTCTCCTTGTTTTTACCTAAGGGATCCTCTCCCTAAATCTTTCGACCCTTCCTTCTTCTAAAATGGAGAGTACAATACTTTAATACATGGCCCACGTTATGTCACCTTAAAAATTTGGAAAGTATTCCTTAATTTTCCAATATATTTCTATTAGCATAACCATGGTCGGTGATATTCAACTTCTCTATTAGTCCCTCTTGCAAATCCAAATTTACCAGGAATATGGAAATGACCATTCTCCCATTCACCTTGTAATATCTATCTGCTTCAATATAATAACCCAAATTATCTCGTATTAACTTGAAAGTGTCCTTTGACGAGTGCTGAGGGGCAGTCGAGGAAGCCTCGCCCACACTGGACCATATGCTAGCTTTTCCCTACTAGTATCAAATAGAGGGTTCCACCTCTTAATTAGGGCTAGAGTCACATCAATGCTCTAAGGTTTTCTGAGAACCCAATTAACATATTAGTGAAATTTAGAATGAACCATCCCCAAGAGAGGATTTTTACCTGTAAATTTTTTTTGAGCTCCTTCTCCCATATAGCCCCAATCCATTCACAGATTGCCTACAAATTGAAAATTATATCACGAGCACGACCAAAAATTACCCTTTCCGATGTTTCCATGACTTCCCCAAAACACACACTTTCACCAAGAGCCAAATTCTCAAGATTAGACTTGAACTTAGTACACTTCACCTTATTCATCTTTTTACCTATCTACAAGAGGTCCTCAATCCATGGCCATTCCGTTAGGGTTTCTTCTGCCTGTACATTCCCTCCTTCGTGTCCCAAATATTGAAATCAGGTGCTCGTAAAATTTGAAAAACCCTCCAGGTTTTTCCCTCCTGATACAATATGACCCTTACTGATATATTCTACCTCTCTATGAGAACTGCTTAACCCTAATGATCTCTTCTCAAAACATTCATGAAAAACACTTGAACATGAATAAGTACAACCATACAAACCTAAGTCATTCCATACATGTTCAACACCAAGAAAAGGCTCTGGGAAGGAACCCTCAAATGAGATTTCCAAAATATTACTGTGAGTGAGGTCCACACTTTCATATGAAATAGGAAATCGAAACCTTAACTCCTTCTGCCCCTCCAACCCACCTTTCATCCAAACCATATGCAACCACTATGGTCGAATCCAGGTTTGGGATAGATGAAAATATTTATGAGTCAAAACCATTAGAAGTCGCCCATGCCTTTAGCTTAGATCCCTTAGGTGGAAGATGAGACCATATGGATACGTTCTTATATGGGTTTGGGATGTAATCCACATCCTCTTCCAATTTTCCGCCTTGGAAACCCTAAAACTCCTGTGACTGCTAGTAGTCACATGGAATTGTTATGTGGTATTTAAAATAATAATAATAATAATAACCAAATATTATTTTATTACTTTAACTATTATCTTATTATTTTCCTTAGGAGGCCTATTTTAGACCTTAAAATTCCCCTAATATAACATAGTAATCCTTCTGTCAACTGAAAAGTTGCATAGGGATGATTAGGGATGATTGGTAGGAAGAGTTTCTACAAATCTAATGAATAGTTGTTGCAAAATAAGTTATGTACTACTATAGATTTCATGAGCTATATAGAGAGTAAGATCTAGTAAATGGATAAAAGAGATGATGAGATAAAGCATTAGTACCACAAGTCAATGTGGCATTTTCTTGTTGATGGTTGTTACAAAAATATCCAAACCTTGCTATAAAAACTTCATGCTAGTCATAATTAAGTGAAGGACATCAAATAAGGAGGTAATGAAACCTCAAATCCAACCATTGTGTCTCATACCTCCTCAAATAATTCATTTCCAATTTAGGCCCGTTTAGGGCTACATTAAAATTGGGGTATGAAAGAGGTTTCCTTTTCTTCATATAAGTAGACACGACATTTGTTGACAACCAGATAAGGCACACAACCTTTTTTTATTCTTCTATCACATTTAATGAGTGTACATTCATGAGCATGGCATATGTGGGCAAAAACATGATGCTTTTTTAATAGATTCAATACTCGTTTATTACCATGGGAGGAACATAATCTGACCCCTCACCCCTAAATTGGATGATATTTTTGCATATTTCAAAATTTTCCTATATAATATTCCATTAGAATTAGTATGAAAAGGAAGAAGTGAAAGATTTTAATTGGATGTCCCCTAAAGAGGGGTTGGGGTTCCATTTTCTTTTCTCACAAATCAAACACTCTTGTTGATACAATTTACATAATAAATTCTTGTTCTCTTCATCACACACAAAGTACAATTTGTAAGATTGATCAATGGTGAGAATGTTAGAAAAATTATTTGCAACTAGGGAATAATGCTGAAAACTTATCTATTGATTCTTTAAGAAAAAAACATATATAAGTGAATACAATCTACACATCAAGGCTTCATAAACCAAATTGTGCATCTTCTCTTTGTCTAATTTTCATTGATTAACAACTCTTAGGGATTCTTGAAGACCTTGTAATACTTTATAAGGATACTCACATGTTTTCCTTGTTTGGGCCTAGTATTTAGCTCATTATTCTCAAAGTTTATGAATAACTTAATGATGTGCCCATAATACTATCACACCTTGACGTAATGACTCAACAAGATTCCTTTAATTTGTCACTTTGGATCTCAAATGAACAATTTGAAATATTATGATAAGGTTTGAAGCATGAAATTTTGCATTATAACCTCTCTTTTAGTTGCACATTTATATATCACATCTTCATATATGTTTTCCCCCATGTAATCTCCGTTTGTTATTGGCACCTCCTCAAATTTTGATTTCTTGAAACTCTTGCAACATTTTCCAAAATTGCAGATAATCTCCTCTTGTACCTCTATTGCAATTTCTATGGTTTATATTGTATTATGACGTTTTTATGTCTTCATGATTCCATTCCGTGGACTATGTGGGTGACATGTCGTGAACACGATTTGTAGCATAGCTTGTTTCATCAACTTTTGTATCAATACCAATGGTAGTAGGTTTTGTAGTGATTTCAATTTCAATAGATTTTGTATCAAATTCAAATTTGACTATAGCAACATGTATTCGATTTGGATCCATAGCAACGTATTCAAGCCATTTTTCTACATCATTAACACCACCTTCATGTGAAATATAAGGTTGATTTTCTATTGCTATCGTACTACATTCTCTTTGTTCCCACAAAAGGTATTTCTCTATCTCTCAAATCAAAGTACCCATGTTTAGTTTGGGCATCAAATGTCCTTTTTATTTTCGGCTAGCATAATCCTTTATTTTTTTTCCACAGAAAAGAATCACATTTTCATTACTAAAAATTGGAAGAAAACACCTTCCTGAGGTGCCCAAGGCATTTCATAAGATTTAATGTTTAACAGTCTAAAACTTCGTCAAATATTGACCTTCCTTGTTGTATGAGTTATATCCACACCAAATCTCTAAATTTTTGTATCATTAAAAAAACATAATTTGAGCTACTATATCAAAGTAATTAATCATGGAATTCATATTCCATGATCCTATTTTTACATTCATTTATGCAATTTTGAAAAATTGACCCATTCATTTACTATGAAAAATCTAAAAGTTTAGACAAATATCATAAAAAATCCATTATGGACCTATAGTTTTTGAGTAGTACCCTCCCGAAAGTATGTATATACCATCATGCCAAGATATAGGATAATTCCTTCTTTGTATAGTTGAATGGTCATTTGGTTTATCTCTTTGAAGACAAGGCAATCCTAAAATTGTTGTAAGCACCCTCTATTTCTTTACCCAATATGTGCTCTAATATTCTGAATATTTTCATTACCCAAGATGATAGAATTTTGCATCCAATTTACAATAAGCATTGAGTGGAAATAGAGTTGAATATCTCATACTGTTAAACACCATGTTGAAGCACACACATGGTGTATGAGGAAGAAGAATGCACACACAAGAGAAACAACACAATGAAGGATAAGCGTGAGGCTTTCTTATTTTCCATTATACAAAGATGTACATTTATAGTGCAATGGTGTGACTCTTGGTTTCACATTCCAAGGTCACTTGGACTCCATTGTGGCTTTTCGCATTCCACACCTACCCATGTAGGATTAGGTGTTCCAACATCCCCCCTTAATCCGAAGGGGTATGTGTGAGTCCAAGAAAAGAGTTGTAATACAAATCTGCAAAGTATACATGGCAGCACTTGGGCTGAATCAACTCTGTGAAATGTTGGAAAAAAGAGGTGGTTTTAGGATGACCGCAAACACTGGAACGCAATACATGTTGCAGTTCCCAGAACTCTTCCAAAACTGGCAAGAAGCTGAAGGCTTCTGCTAGAGGAATTGTCCCTCATAAAAAAGGGAGACCTTCGACCTAAAAGAAGGGAGGTCTACTACTTGTGGTGGTTTTAGGTTGTCCACCAACCAAAGATGATGGTTTTAGGTTATCCACCAACCGAAAATGATGGTTTTAGGTTATCCACCAACCAAAGATGATGGTTTTAGGTTATCCACCAACCGAAGGTATGCTCATGGGCATCTGTGTCTCTGGCTACATCTCTGAATCCGGAATGATGAATTGTGGCTCAGGCTCGCTTGAACTGCTGGCTACAACTCTGAACATGGAATGAGAGATTGTGGCTCAGACTCGCTTGATCTGTCGTCGAAGCTTGTACATGACCACCATTTTCCCCCATGTCAGGGACAAGGTGAGATGATGGCGAAAACTCAACTGCAAGTTTGCTCAATATCTGAGAACATGTTCTGACATGCGACTTAAACATCTTCTTGGCTGCTGATGCCCATTGCCAAGAAGCGATCCATCTAAGATGAATCTTTGTTCTTGCAGGAGGCTTGTTTCTGAAGCATCTATTTGAAGAATGGTTGTGCTGACCACAGTGCTTGCATGGATGAAGATAAAAAAAATGATCTTTCATATGGCCAACTCGATCACAGTGTTGGAATTTCACAATCTGTTGTTGTTGTGGAACAGGATCTGGAACAGCTGCAGGTGAACTGTCATACAAGAATCCGGTACTCTGAAATATGATGGGCTTGGTGTAGTCTGGAGTATGAAAGGACACATCCTTGTCATATCCAAGACCAGTTCTATGCTTGTTGTGGACAAGCTCTTCCTAAGGTCTGATGATGGGCTTAGGAAGTGCAGGCTGAGTGGCTGCATCTGCATGTACATTTGCTCTAGTACAAGGAACTGAATGTGGATCAACTGCAACTTTACTGACTTTCTGCTGATGGGAGTCTTTCTCAATCTTCTGAACAGAAACAGGTTCAGAATGGTGACTCTTTTGCTGAAGTTCTTCTTGTTGGAGCTGAGATTCCAACTGCAAAAACTCGATCTTTTCATGTGCATCTTGCAAACAACTTTGAATATTACAAAGAGCATTCTTGCTCATTTTTATCACATCATCAACATTTGAATGAATGAGGTCATTCAACAACACTAATGCCTCATTGATTTTGGCCATTTCAACAACTTAGGCTCAAAAAATGAAAGGGTGTCGGCTTCAACCGAAAATGCACCCGTTTACAATGTGATGCAACAAGAAATACAAATGACTCAAGATAATTCTCAAGTTACAAAATCTGCTCCTCAAATGATGGAGGGCAATCAACAATTTTTCAACAATCTCAAGTACTGATTATGAATGAAGATGCAAATTCCACTCACAATACAATGTCAATTCAATACAATAGTTCTGCAAAATATTTTGTAAATGTGCAGCTGAAAACACTTGTGCAAGAGGCCTTTGAGGCAGCTGAATTTTCTTCTTCAAATAGCTGTTTTCAATGATGGCAAACTTGTATTCAAATGTGAAATTCTTCAAAAAATCACCCTTCAAATCAATGCCACAAATCACAATGTAAAATCTTCAATATTCAGTCCATTTTCTTCATATGTCAATTTCTCTTTTTTTGCTGTTCAAATCTTCTTTCTTTCCTCTCTCTCTCTGCTGTTTTTTTTATTTTTATTTTTTTAATTAATTAAAAAATTAATTATTTGGGATTAAAAAAAATTGAGGGGGGGATAATAAAAAAGAGTATTATATGGAGTGGGTTTGTTAATTGGGGGAGGGAGATTAATTGGGATGGGAATAATTAAAAATGTGGAGAAAGGGATTTTAAATGAGAGAAAGGGATTAATTTTAAAATGGGGGAATTTAAAAACAAAAAATCGATTTTTATTTTTTTATTTTTATTTTTATTTTTTTTAAATTTTTTATTTTATTTTTAAAAAACGTGGAAGGAGGGGAATGTATTGAAATGGGAAAGGGAATTAATGAAATATGGGAGAATTAATGATATGGGAGAGAGAATTAAAAAATGGGAAAGGGAATTAATGTAATATGGCGGAATTAGTGATATGGGAGAGCGAATTAAAAAATTTAAAAAATCGAAATTAGAAATTGGGACGTGTGGTGAAAGGGAGGCGGAGGGACGTTGAGTTGGGAGGAGAGGTTAGGGTCTGCGCATGGGAGGGAGGGGCGTATTGTATGCAGGGTGGAGCAGGGGAGCGATGTGAGGGGGTGGGTAGGTATGCCACGGGGTAGGGCGAGTAAGTGCAGACAGGAATGGAATGGGTAGTCGAGGGTTTAGGGGGAGCGGGGGTTGGGCAGAGGGTGGCTGCCGTGAGACCAGGGGAGAGGCGACGATTGCAAAGGAGCGGTGAGGTGGGTATCGGGTTGGAGGCCAGTGCAAGCAGGGAGCGGGCCAATGCAAGCCGGCGGGTAGCAGTTATGAGCGTTGGTTGATTGAGATGGGAGCGTAGCGCAGAGAGATGTGAGCTTAGTGTGAGCTGTAGAGTTTGAATAACGTGTGAGGGATAGGCACAAGGTAATGAGCCGTAACGCTGTTTGGGAACGGTGAGTAAGGGATGTTGCGTAGAGGTGCAGAGTGAGCGGGTAGGGAGCGTAAGGTGAGCATTGAAGTATGGCCGAGAGATGGGTAAAGGGGCGCGGTGTTGTGGAGTGGGAGGAGCGGCAGTTGGAGAGGGCCGATCCCTGTTCAGAGTTTTTTTATTTTTTATTTATTTATTTATTTTTATTTTTAATTTAAAAACAACAGAGCAGAGAGTAGGAAATCTAGCAGCAGAATTTTCAACTTTGAAAGTAGTAGAATTTTTCTCCTTTCAAATACACAGCATATTTTTTTCTTCAAATGTATAGCAGAACAAATCCAGCAGCAGTAGAAAACTCAGAAATTTTCCAGTAATCCAGCAACAGAAAAATATGTAGTCCAGAAGCTCAGAAATTTTTCAATGAAAACCCCAGAATTTTTCAGAATATTATAGCAGCAAAAAATCCAGTAGAAACTCAGAATTATTTTGCAGTGAAACCAAAAACTTCTTCAAAAACCCTCTTTAAATATCATTTTCCAGCAACTCTTTAAAATGCAGAATAAAAGCAGAGATTTTTCAATGGAAAAATAAGTAGTGAGAAAACCTTCAGATGCACAAGGCTGCGTTTCTCCAAACCAATTTCTGAATGCTGCCAAGGATTTTGAATGCTGCTCCTTCTCAAAACCAATGCTGCTCTTCTTCAAAACAAATGCCAGAATGCTGCAGAATCACTGAATGCTGCTCCTCTTCAAAACACCTTTGAATGGCAGCAAAAACTCTGCTGCAAAAACTCTCTAAATGCTGCAAAAATGCCAACAATTTTTGCAGAGATACACAGGCCATAAGCACAAATGGCTCACTCAATTTGGATCAGGGCCAGCAATTGCCCGCTCTGATACCATGTTAAACACCATGTTGAAACACACACATGGTGTATGAGGAAGAAGAATGCACACACAAGAGAAACAACACAATGAAGGATAAGCGTTAGGCTTTCTTATTTTTCATTATACAAAGATGTACATTTATAGTACAATGGTGTGACTCTTGGTTTCACATTCCAAGGTCACTTGGACTCCATTGTGACTTTTCGCATTCCACACCTACCCATGTAGGATTAGGTGTTCCAACACATACATCCTCATCCAAAACCAATTTCAATAAGAAACATAAAGCTAGGAGATCAACCAAGTTGTTTTTGCCTTTTTTGCAATTATATTAGAATGTGATATAATGGACAATTAAGAAACATAAAAAACTTATGATCCCACAAATATTATCCTCATCCTACTAGACACCATACAAATTTCTCTAGAAATAATATTTATCCACCTATAATTCACCCACAACCCTTATATTTGTACGTCTCAAGGCCTATTTATAATAATGTAATAGAGAAAAGACTTGTGAAAAACTCTGAAAGGTTTTTTGGATCTTCTCCTCAAATAAACTATTGTTGTGAGCCAACCATGTAGACCATATCACTAATAATGGAAGTTGTTTTATCTCCTTGAGGTATGGATATGAGAACTAGGGACATAAACATGAATTGATGTGATTTCCATGCCACAAATATCGATGTTTAAGCCAACGATCAATATCGCAACAAAATCACTGAATAAATGGACATGTAATAAATAGATGTGGAATTGTTCCTTACTATTATAACATAAATAACATATGATCGACCTGGAATTGTTGTTTCTAAAACAAATCCCATGTTGTCTCCTTAATCTTGAATACTAGTCACATGAATATGCGACAATTATGTGGAGCCTCCATCTTCCATAGTTATGTCCATCACAATTGCAGACTAATTGTGCTTCCATCATTTGTAGTCCATAACCCAATCGGGCGGAATACACCCCCCTCACTTTCTTAACTTTCTAGAAAATTTTGGTTGCTCTCATAGGTGCACGTTTCATTTTCTCAATGTTGAAATAAACCCTTCCAATTTTTGAGTGCATTTCTCCCAAAATATCCAAATAATTTGCATTTCCCTATCTCTGTGACCATAGGTGAAATGCCTCTAAACAATAAACTAGGTGAGAAAATTAATGTCGTTTTTTGCAAGATGTGTAACCAACTAAGGATATAATAAGACATTGTGACCACATCCCATAATGGAATTTTATTTGATTTTGACTTAGGCACCATTACCAACTTTCTAATCTAGGAACAAGACAATTTCAAGAAATGATTGTACCAATTCTTTCCATTGTGAGGATCCTCCCTTAAACACCTTTTCCTCTTGTTGAATCTAGTCAATTTGTGTATCAAACGCCTCATATTTTTTAATAATTATTTTCTACCATAGTCAGTCTTGTGTGATTAGGTTCCAAAGTGATATATTTACTAGGGAATATTTAATGCTAAATTATCCTTTGACCCCCAATCACATTTCCCTTCAACTTTTCCAATAATCTCTTGTTCACCCAACGATAACCTTTTTGTTCCATTTCCCACCATAATAAATTTAAACACATCCTTTAATTTTATCCAAAAATCCCTTTGGAATGTGGGTGAGTATACACCATACACGAGGATAGATTCCAAGACAAATTTCACCATGATGAGTCCCTCTCCTTTGGATATCCATTTATTGCACCAAATATTTATCTTGTCTTTGACATGGGATATCAACCATCCCCAGTCATGTTTCTTGTAACAACTGGGTTTGATAAAGTATTTAAGTATTTAAGGCAATATTAAACCTCAAGTGTATTAAATTGAAAAATATCGTGTGTAGAAATTTATTAATACTGATAGTATTGCCGGATTCTCCTGATCTAACAAATTAATCTTATGTTAAATATAGAATCCTTCCACTTAATTCTTTGTGGAAATTAAATCGCCAATTGCAAACACATGAAGAAAATCAGTCGCACATAAACACAATTGTTTAACGGGAAAGCTTAAAGCTAAAAAACCCCAACTATCATATATTATGTATATCAATGGATCATGTAATAATCTCATACAAAGCTTAGTACATCAAGCTCTCAGTACAATCAACAATCATTACACACTGTCATGCAGAAATTTGCATATCTATGCACCAATTTCTTGCCTCCTCACAACCTGCCTCCACTGCGCAATCCTTGTTGAAGAAGACCTCTGAATGAATTCGAATTGGCCTTGCCTTGACTGTGCAATCCTCATTGGAATCTCCAATGTGTGTCAGATGTATTGAATGCATCACTATAGTCACAACAGATAGTCCATCTCACCCTTTCACCTATCTCTCCACTTGGTCTCCACTGGAACTGACATGCAAGTAGTCAACTGCTGTATTTTTTCAGTTGCAAGTGAGTCTCTAGTTATGAATTAATTAAATAATTAATTCACTAAACTCTCACTAGTGTGTCTTCAGTTAGAACTAGATACAACTAGCACAACTGAGTTTAACTCACTTAACTGAGGTAAATTGAATAACAACTCCCATAACTACTCTTCCAACTTTGTCACAACTCTGCCACTTCAGTTCTAACGAGTCCTCCATGCATGAGTCACAAACCACCCTAGGAATTGTGTAATTCCTTCAGCCCACTGATTTTCCAAATCTGTTCACTGAAATAAAGTGCTCCAAGAGAATAAGTTGATATTTATTGTTGGATTATTATTAAGGGCTAATAATAATCGACATGCATCTATTTTTAAATTGACGATCTATAAATAGACTTCGACCAATATTCTAAAAATATAATCTCATATATTTTTCACTTTTGACCAACCATATACTAATAGCATCCTACACCTTATAGAATATGCTCACCATGTATAAAAATAGACATACACCTAAAAAAAACTTGCGGGCCCCTCTTAGTGAAGGTGCTTAATTTTCGCTAAGCTCATCATCTTGTTGAATCTCAACACTCCCTCTCAACAAGATAGGGATTATCCTTCACTTTGATCCTGCCTCTATGGTATTCAAATTTGATCCTACTGAGTGCCTTCGTCAGAATATCTGCATCCTGATCTTCCATAGGAATGTACTGAAGCAACATGATCTTCCACTGCACACAATCTCTGATATGATGATTCCGGATATCAATATGTTTATATCTATCATGAAACACAAGATTAATCGAGATTTTAAAGCAACTCTGATTATCACAATGTATCACTATAGGATCTAAATGAGAATCGAACAAACTGACTAGGATCTTCCTCATCCAGATAACCTCACATGTAGCTTGAATTGCTGCCATGTATTATGCTTCCAATGAACTGAGTGCCATGGATATTTTTTTCCTGCTGTACCAAGAAAATACTGTAAATCCGATACTGAAAACCCCTCCTGATGTGCTCTTTTTGTCCGTTGGGCTGCCTGCCCAATCTGCATCTGTGAAGCCATGCAACTTCACCTCATCCGTCTGTCTGTACCATAAGCCATACTCAGATGTGCCCCTGAGATACCTTAGGACATGATTTCTATCCTTCCAAAAGAGCTTGGTAGGCTTAACCATCGCTTGAATAAGCTGGTTCACCACATAGCATATGTCCAGTCTTGTATTAAATAAATACATGAGCGAACCCACAAACTGTCGATAAACAGTGGCATTCACTACCTCTGCCGATGTAGCATCCTCTTTCCTCCAATTTCCTGGAAGAGGAGTATCCATGGGCTTGCAGTCCTCCATGTGAAACTTACCAAGTATCTCCCGAGCATACTTTCCTTGAGACACAAACAATTCACCTTCTCGCTGCCATATTTCCAATCCAAGGAAATAATGAAGGAGGCCCAAATGCTTCATCTCACACTCCTTTGCAAGATCTACCTTGCATGAGTGTATCAACTACTCATCACTTGTTAGTATTAAATCATCAAAATAAAGAACAATGATTAAAAGCTTACCCTCCACCACAATTTGGTATAGGTTTGCATTCGCCTCACTCTTGGTGAAGCCAAGTCCAGTGAAATAGTTGTCGATTCATGTGTACCAAGCACAAGGTGCTTGCTTTAGCCCATACAACGCTCTTTTGAGTCTGCACACATGCGACTCGTTGCTTAAGATCTCAAATCCTTCAGGCTGCTCAATATACACATCCATATGATGAATGATCCAATCCATTTGCGCTGAGAGAGCAAGGATGGTCCTTATGGAAGAATGCCATGCGTTAGGTGCAAAGGTTTCTTCATAATCAATCCCATCGATCTGTGAGAAGCCCCGGGCAACAAATATTGCCTTATACTTCTCGACGCTCCCATCAGCAGCTTGCTTTACCTTGTAGATCCATCTTGAACCTACCACTAATTTACCCATTGACCTTGGAACAATCTCCCAAGCACTGTTTCTGACAATGGAGTCATACTCCTCCACCATGGCATCTACCCATGTGGGCTCCTGCGCTGCTTCTTCAAAAGAAGATGGCTCTGTCACGATACACTTAATCATAAGAGCCATGTATCCAGTAAATCGGTCAGGTGACTGTCTCTGTCTACGCTGTGATGTAGGGACTCCTACATTATATGCCGTATCAAGCTTCAGTCTCTCAGCTTCTATGGTACGCTTTCTGCCTGTTCTAATGTTTGGTTCTCCATGAGTGGACTCCTCCACTCCATGAATCTCCTCATGTGGCTGATCCACATCTAGAGGCTCATCTTTGGGAACAAGTAGCTCCTCCTCTGCATGCAAGTGTAGCTCCCTCTCAAGCAACAACTTCATGGATTTCACCTCATTTAATTTTATATCTCGTCGCACCACAAACATCCGAATGTTTGGAAAATACATAGGATAATTATGGGGTGTTTCTGTGTACCCCAAAAATATCCCAACTTTTGCAGTTAGCTATAGCTTCTTCCTGGCGTCCTTTGTCACATGAATGTAAACAGATGAGCCAAAAAAATTCAAATGAGAAATATCAGGCTACTTACCAATAAAAGCTTCTTCAGTTGTAATCATGCCAATTACTCTATGAGGACAATGGTTTTGCACATAAACCACAATGTTGCATGCTTTCGCCCACAAGTGCATTGGTAGGCCCTAGTCATGCAACACCCACAATCGTTCTGTTCTTCCTCTCCGCGACCCATTCTGCTATGGGTTATGAGGCACTATGAGTTCTCTTCGAATTCCTTCTTTGCTACAGAAGTCTTTAAATTCATTCAAGATATATTCACCACGATTATCGCTCTGTAGAGCCTTCACTTGCTTCCCCGACTCTTTCTCCACCAATGCTTTAAACTCACAGAACTTTGAGAATGTTTCGCTCTTCTTCTACATGAAGAAGATCCAACATCTATGAGAATAGTCATAAAAAAATATAACATAATACCTGTGTTTTGCTGTTGAAGCAACCGAGAAAGCTCCACACACGTCTGTGTAAATTCTCTCCAGGATCACCAAAGCACGGTTCTCATTCTCATGAAAGGTGGTCTTCACAAACTTACCCATAGTACATCCCTTGCACTGATATGACTGCGCAAGAATACCCTTGGGAAGCCCAGTAGAAATTTTTGAGCTCCAAAGATGTTCTTTCTTCCACCACATTCCACTCCATTTCCTTTGTCCATTATTAATCACAGGCTCAAATGATCAGTAGAATTGGTTAAAATTGCTTTAAGAATATATATCATGACTAATTTGCTATGTTTTTATGATTTTGTCATTGTAGTACTTTTTGAACTAGATCTAGCTACATAATGCAGACATTCTGTAGCTAGTTTCCGATTCTGCAACTATCTTCATGTCTATGCAGGTTCCAGGTGTCATCTCAGAGGAAAACACATATGGTTGTATTCCACATCATTCCCTCATCATTTGTTGCTCTCCACGAAGTTTGAACGGAATTCTGTAGGCGGTTATGTACGTGGGAACTCAAACTAGGAGAGAGACTCCTAATAGGACAAGGACAGTCCAGATGTCCTTAATTATATTACGTGACCACCATCAGAGTCCTAGTTTGGTTTTTATTTGGAAAGATAATTATCCCTAGGTTATCTCAAGACAGTTATGTAATTTTGTTACAAATATGGCTCGGGAAACCGAGGGACAAGGTTAGATTTTGTGGTTGATTGCTAGATTTCAGAAGTCCGAAAACACTCTGTTTTTGAAGTAATTTCTCTTTAATGAAAGAAGCATCACTTCCTTGAAAGCGTTGAGTCAATCTTGAAGTAGATTTCGTGCTACTCCGGTGGTAGAGGGCCCCTGCTACCTGAGCAGCCTTGTTTATACGATTTAGATAAGTATTTTAGTCTCGTTTTCATTTCTAGCTTAGGCAAGTTTCTGAAGTTTATGTTCATACTTGTTTACATTAATTATCACAGCTAGACTTACTCTTATAAACTCTTCCAAAATATCATCACGATGAATAAGGCATAGCTGTGGTGTTGTAGGTTTTAGTTGCATTTCATTTCGAATTTTATGATTTATTCTTGTTTACACTAAGTGTCACAACCGGTCTTACTCTTACAAACTCTTCCAAAACATCATAACAATGAACAAGAAATAGTTGTGGTGTCTTAGATTCTAGTTGTATTTGCTTTCAATCTTATGTTTATGTTCAATTGCATTGAATAATACAACCAGACTTGTTTTACAAAATCTTCCAAAATATCATTCCTATTGAACGAGATGGGCTGTAGAATTCCATAGACTAGTTGCATGTTAATTTAGTTATAGCACTCCGGAGGTTGATTGCATTTAGTTCAACTCTGTCACTACATTTGCAGTTTGATAATGGAATTTTAGTTTAACTCTGTTCACTGTACTTCAAGTAGATTAGAAGCACTCTAGTTCAGTCTCAGTTCATTTTGTTTCAAGAAAAGATTAATGGCATTCTAGTTTAAGTGTAGTCACTGCATTTTAAAATTGATAGACGGCTTTCTAGCCTAGTGTTATCCATTGTGTTTCAAGTAGTGCTAGTTGTCAAAATTAGTCTCTCGGCCTTCATTATTTACAACTTACTTTTGTTCTGAATTTATATTGATACATCATCAAATGAACAGGGGTCAGTAATATCAGTTTAAGGCTTTGATCATTCTGCAAATATTTTACAAATTCACCTATAGCCTTTTTCCCAAGCATTATTTTAGAAAATCTCAAAACTTCTGAATAAGGCCTAGAAGTGATAAGTCAAGTTGTAGAATAGGGTAACTTCAGCATCATAGGTTAATCTAGAATAGAAACCTTATTGTGTTACAAATAATCATTTTGTAATATTGTGAGTTGATTGTTTATTTAGGAGAACTTCATTTACACTTAACTTGTCCATTTCTCAAGCTCTTCCAACACACTTTTAATGAATGAATTGGATAAGTTCAAGCTCATGTTGTGATTTATTTTCTTGCAATGAAGTCATTATCAAGCTTTGCATTTGTTGTTTGTCATCCATAGTTTAGGCTTTGTTTTGTTTTAAATAACCAATAGCTTCTTTTCACCAGCACTTAGTTCTTTCCCTTTTCAAACATAAAACCATAAAACCAAAAACATCATAAAACACTAAACACAATGTAGTGAGAAAAAAATACCTAGGCACATATAGTGCACCACACTTCAGCAGTTTACCAACCCTGGTTGACAATTAATGAACTCAATTTAGGAACACTAGGTTGAGCACAAACATTTTGGCGTCGTTTCCGGGGAAGTGTAACTAGGTAGCCTTGTTTCTTAACTTCCAAAAACAATGATATGCGTAGAGAGAGAGACTCAAGGGGTAGATTCATAAGAAGCAGAAGCAAAAGTTTGATTCCTAGAACACCACTTGTTTCACCTAGACCAAGAGCGAGTACACCTCCAACTCAGACCCACACTCCATCCTTTACTGATCCTAGACTTCCAGAAGACTTAAGATCAGATATTCCATTAGAGAGACCTTCCACTTCATCCATTGAACCTGTCTTAGGAGAAGATTCAAGGACCCTTGCTAGAGATACAAACTTTTCCACTTCCACAGAAGAATCATCTATGGCAGAAGAAGGGGGAGGAGGAGTATTTAATGGAGAAAACACATTATTTGGAGGGGGTAGAGGTAGAGGTAGAGGAGAATGAGGTAGAGGTGCAGAAGGAGAAGGAAGTAGAGGGAGAGGTAGAAGAGAAATGGGAAACTCTTTTGGGTTTCCTATAGTAGATGAAGAAACCAATACAACTATGAAAAACATTTCACCCTCTGTCCTTCCAAACTTCTATGGAATTAAAACTGAAGATCCTGAAACCTTCCTATTTGAATTTGAAGTCCTATGTAGAAATTATGACTACTTACAAGATGCTAAAAAACTTAAACTATTTCCTTCAACATTGAAAGGAGCATCATTGAAGTGGTTTATGAGTTTGATCAACAGTTCTATTAGAACATGGGAAGATATGAAACAAGCATTTCTAGAGAGCTATTTGGATTATTGTATGCCAATCAATCATAAGGAGGAAGTGTTTAAGATGTTACAAAAAGAAGATGAAAACCTGGAAGATTTGTTGGAGAGATTTCATTACAACATCAAAAGAGAAAAAATAGAGAACTTAGACCAAGACACCTTAAAAGCTCTCTTGTTGAAGACAATTAGGGATGAATGGTTGGATATTCTTAACATGATGGGAAAAGGGGATATATCTCAGCTCACATTACCTGTAATATCTGAGTTATGTATCAACCTTTCAAGAGGGAAATCCAAAACTGTAAAAGGTCCAAGAGACCCTGCTCTTGCAAGGGCAAGTAAGTCTGCTTCTGGGACAGTGAGTAGGGCAGAGATAGGGCATATGCTTGATGAATTCAAATCTGACATCTTAGGGAGTCTTAGTGAAAAAATAGACACCCTTAAGTTACAAAACAAGAAAAAAGCTGAATCTGATGCCTTAGCAATCTTTTGTCCCAAATGTAGAAGGAAGCATGCCTTGAGAGAATGTCCTTTGGATGCAAAAGTTGTAGAGACTTGTGTAATTTGTTCAGAAAAATATGAAACCAAGAAATGTCCTTCACTTCTTTGTCTTAAAGCGGTCTTTCAAGAGGAAACTCCTACAAATTCCACAGAATCTCTCAATTTTGTCTCTAGAAGGCCTTGGCAAGGACCTCAAACACAAGGATTCCATGATCAAATGTATAACCAACCTCCACCAAATTGGAATTCTTGGCAGCAACCTTGGCCCCAATTTCAAAATCAATCTCAAATTGGGCACAAGGAGCAAAAAATCCCTATGGAAGATACTCTCAGTACTATCAGTATCCACCATCCTATCCACCATACCCACATTTTCTCCTCAAAGTCCTCAACAAAATCCTCAACATAATCCTCAGAACCCACAACATCAAAATCAACCACTTCCATTACCATTTCATCAGAAATCAAATCAGTTGCCTGCTCAACCCATACCAAACCCCAAAAATAAAAATCCTCAGAATACATACATGATAGAAGGCCAACAATTTCCAACTTATTTAATTACTCCTCTAGACCTTAGTGATGTTCAACTTAAGTCTGGAAGAATACTTGAAAAGAGGAAACCTTCTGTGATCATACAAGAACAAGACAACTCTGAGGAAGATTCTCTACGGGAAAATAAAAGTCTTGAAGAAGACACATCTTTTCAGGACCCAAACATTGAAAAATAAAAACAAAAAGAACCAATCATTTCAACTCCTGTATTAGAGAAACCATCAACATCCACTTCTATACCTCCCTTTCCAGAAAGATTACAAATTGATAGGGGTGTAGAAAAACAAATTATGGTGCCTAATTATGATTTCCTAGATGAGCTGAGAAATGTTTGCATTAAGATTCCATTATTACAAGCTATCAAGGAAATTCCAATTTTAGTAAAGATAATAAAGGAGTTGAGCATGAAGAAAACAAGAAAAAGAATAAGATAGACAAAGAAAATTCAACTGGCAGGAAAAATAGCAGATATCATGATGGGTAAGATTGCTATTCCAAAGTATCTAGACCCAGGAAATCCAGTTGTTAAAATTCACATCAATAGAATTGAGATCCAAAACACACTCATTGATTTAGGAGCAGCAATCAATATCATGAGTAGACAAATCATGGATAAACTGAAACTTCCTAATCTTCTATTTACACCCACATTATTACAATTAGCAGACAGATCTGTGATCAAACCTGATGGGGTAATAGAAGATATTCCAGTGTCTCTAGATTCTTGGGAGTACCCTGTGGATTTCATGATCCTAACTCCTAAGAATAATCTAGGAGGGCATCCAATTATATTAGGAAGACCTTGGTTAGCTACAACTGATGCTTTCATTAGTTGTAGATCCGGTGATATGTACATCTCTGATGGTAGTTCAACTAAGAAATTCACTTTGTATCCTCCAGCAAGGACAATTACATATTTAGATGATACTCAATGGATAGAGGATGAAGAAGACTTACAACCTCTCTTCACAATTTCAGAAATTAGTGAAGATAGTCAAATTCTGAATACTTTAGAAAAATTTGAATCCTCTTCAGAATACAAACATGAACAATTTCAAGAAGAATCCAACATTGAGTTTTTTTCATCAAGACGGATGTCTCTTTATTCTATGGATAAATTTGGCAGCTCTATAATTGAGATATTTCCAGGCAAAACTTTAAACATAAACAAGAACCTAGAAAAATCTCAACAAGAAGAGCTAGTCAAGATCTTACAGAGACATTCTTTTGCATATGCATGGGAGTACACTGATATGAAAGGGATAAGCCCCAAGACTTGCACTCATCACATCTACATAGAGGAAAATTGTAAACCAATCGGACAACCTCAAAGACGGATGAATCCAAATCTTAGGGAGATTGTTAAAGAAGAATTGCATAAATTGTTGAATGTCAACTTTATCTATCCTATTTCAGATAGTCAGTGGGTTTCTCCTTTGGTAATTGTGCCAAAGAAAAATGGTAAATGGAGGGTATGTATTGACTATCGATAATTAAACAAAGCTACTCTTAAAGATCATTTTCCCCTACCTTTCATAGATCAGGTGTTAGATACCTTAGTTGGAAAAAAGTACTTCTCATTTCTAGATGGGTTTAGTGGTTATAATAAAATTCAAGTAGCACTTGAGGACCAAGACAAAACCACATTTACCTGTCCTTGGGGTACCTATGCTTACCGAGTATTGCCATTTGGATTATGCAATGCACCTGCAACATTTCAAAGGGCAGTATTAGGAATCTTTTCAGATCTAATACATGATTGTGTAGAGGTATATATGGATGATTTCACAGTTTATGGAAACACATTTGAAGAAGCCTTAGCAAACCTGGAAATTTTTTTAAAAAGATGTAAAGAAGCAAATCTTTCACTTAGTCATGAGAAGTGTTTTATGATGTTTACTGAAGGAATTGTTTTAGGACATCACATTTCAGGGGATGGGATTAGAGTTGATGAGTTAAAAGTTGAAGTCATCTAACTTATCTATTCCAAGTTGTCAAAAAGATGTTAGGAGTTTTCTAGGATTTACAGGATATTATCGAAGATTTATAGAAAACTTCACCAAAATAACATCTCCACTCTTCAAATTACTTACCAAAGATTGTGAATTCAAATGGAATTCTGATTGCCAGTTAGCTTTTGAGACCCTGAAAACAAAAATTTCTGAAGCACCTATTTTAAGGGGACCTAACTGGAAGCTACCTTTTCATATTTCAACAGATGCCTCAGATACAGCTCTAGGAGCAGTATTGGGACAAAAAGACCTGATTCCTTATGCCATCTACTATACCAGTAAAAATTTGACTCCTTCAGAGTTAAACTATACTATAACTGAAAAAGAGTTTTTAGCTGTTGTTCATGGCATAAACAAATTCAGACACTATATAACAGGCTATGAAACTTTTGTTGACACAGATCACTCTGCAATTAGATACTTAATGAACAAATCAATTACTAATGGCAGAGTCATAAGGTGGTTATTGATTTTACAAGAATTCAACATTATCATTCTAGATAGGCCTGGAAAACAAGACTCAGTAGCTGATTTCCTATCTAGACTCCAAAACATCAAAGATGACACTCCAGTTGAAGACCAATTTCCTGACAAATATATTTTTGCAATTTCTACTCAGACTCCTTGGTTTGCTGACATTGCTAATTATTTAGTTTCAGGGAAATTTTCTTCAATAATGAATGCAAGAGACAAAATAAAAATCATTTATGACAGTGAAAAATATTCATGGGTTGCTAATGAATTGTACAAGACAGGTCCAGATTTTATCATTAGGAGATGTGTTCGGGAAGATGAGATGCCTGAGATTCTCAAAGCATGTCATGATGAACCTTGTGGTGGACACTTTGCTGATAAGAGGACAACTTATAAGGTCCTTCATTTAGGATATTATTGGCCATCCCTTTTTAAAGATGCTAAAGAGTATGTCAAAAGGTGTGACAGTTGCCAAAGGGTAGGGAAACCTTCTCCTTCGGGTGAGATGCCATTGCAGCCTCAGGTACATATTGAACCTTTTGAAAAATGGGCTTTAGATTTTGTAGGACCTATTAGTCCTCCATCAAGACAAAAGAAATATATATTAGTTTGCACTGATTATGTTACCAAATGGGTAGAGACCAAGCCATTACTTTCTGCTACTGAAGCATCTGTAGTTAATTTTATTTTTGAGGATATTTTTACTCGTTTTGGTGTCCCAAGGAAAATTGTTACAGATCAAGGAGCTCAATTTACATCAAGGCTAGTGGAACAAATGATGGAGAGGTACAAAATCAGGCATAGAAAATCTACTCCTTATCATCCACAAGCAAATGGTCAAGTGGAATCTACTAATAAGGTCATTGAAGGAATCCTAACAAATATTGTTCATTTACATAGAAGAGATTGGGTAGATAGGCTTCCTGAAGCCTTGTGGGCCTATAGAACTACATGGAGAAGCACAACAGGCCATATTCCTTATGAACTTGTTTATGGAAAGCAAGTTTTGTTTCCCATAGAGTTCCAGATTCAAACTTTCAAAATGGCAGTTCAGCTAGGACTTGATCTAACAGAGGCACAAAAGCACAGATTGGAGCAGATTAATGAATTGGATGAAATCAGACAAGATGCAGTTCAGAAAACAAGTATAGTCCAACAACAAAGGACTAGATGGCATGATAAGTACATCAAAGAAAAGAAGTTCAAAGAAGGTGACTGGGCTCTCTTGTTTGATTCAAAGTTCAAAGATTTTCAAGGTAAATTCCAAACACATTGGCTTGGGCCATATGAAATTGTGAAGATTTGAGTGAAAATCAGAATCTTTCTGACACTTTAGCTTTTCAAATTTGTTTTTCTGCAAGTAGTTGTTACAAAATCATAAGTGCAGATCCATTTCACTTATGGTCCATTTCATTCCACTTCATTTCATTCATTCATCCATACTCCATTTCATTCATTCCTCCACACTTCATTCATCTCACTCCATGGTCCACCTCATTTCCATTCCAGATTTTTAAAGTTTGATGTCTTTCTGCAATTGAATAATACATATCATGAATTGCGGACCACTTCTCATACTTCACTCCATTTCATAAGTTGTGATCCATTCCACTCCATTATTCACTTCATTCATATCCCATTATACCATATTTCATCATCCATCTTCACTCATTCCATACAACATTCCACTCATGCTCCAAACCTTTCCATTTCATTAAGTTCTCTGAGTACATTGTAATCAATCGGACATTGGCGGTGGTCTGTGACCGGACGGACATTGTGCGGCCCCGGAGAGATGCGAAGAGCTGTAGTAATCACACGATGCACAATAAAACGATCACCTGTATCCATGACAACAAGAAAAATCAAGAGTTGAGAACAAGAATTAATAGATTTCAGCAAAGGGAAGACAAAGCATAGAAGATCACAAAGAAAAAAAGAGGAAAGGCAAGGTAAAAGTTAAATTGTGACATATCATGACAGATTTTAGTATGATTAAGTTATGAATATTCAAAAGTTGTTTTAATTAATTTTGTTGATCATGCCTAACAAACCTCCAGCAAAACTTTGGATAAAACTCCTTCTGTTCCACCATTTCAGAACCCAAAAATCCATATACGATCATCATTCAAAACTTCAAAAAAATCTAAACGGTTAAAGTGCTGAAGTGATTGGATTAGTCACGCTCTTAAGCAAAGCATTTAATGATGATTTTGAATTGGCAAAACAAAAATCCCTGCGGTATTTTCTTAAAATCTCTCCAAACTCATACTTCATCATCCTCACCTCGTTATATTCGTTCATGATATATATCATTCTTTCCATGCGCCAACTCTTAACCATTTGTGTAAACATTTCGGCAGGTAAACAACCATTGTCACTTGTGAACGGTATGATTGTGAAGGTTGGAAAGAGAAGTGATAGGTCTCATAGTAGTGAGCAGTTGGCACTAAGTACTTGGAAGGTTATCCCAAGTCGGAAAATGTTGTGACAACAGGGGTGGTTGCAATTCTTTGGCATTAAATTAGGTTTCCACAAAGTGACAAAAACGTTGCAAGATCCTTCAATGGTGAGAAGTGGAATAGGAAATACCAATTCACTATTGGTAACTTCATTGCGGAGGCAATAATTCCCAGAAAAGGAGAAATGTGGTTCAAGAATAGAGAATTTCATAACGAAGCATGCAAGCAGATACTTAAGTCACCAGGTATGGATGTTACCATTTTTAAAAAGGGTATCCCTAGCTCTACACTGAAGAAAAAATGGAGGAACATGTTGCTTATCTTGCAAAAATTCATCACTTGTGAAGGAAGATATGGTACTTTCTATGTTTATCTTATTCGGTTGATAATACATTTCCTAGAAGAAGAACTCAATTTGCCCTTTTTCTTGCTTCATAATTTAAAGAAAATGGCCTCAAGTGTTCAAAAGAGAGTTCAATTTCTAGAAAAAACCTTATACCAACATGGTTTAGTCAAAATTTTGATTGAACATCACTTGAGAAAAATGGGAGATAATTGGGAAGAATTCTTAGTGAGAAATCACTTTGAAGAACCCAAGGAACCTCCACCTGAAGACAAACCCACAAAAAGCGAGCGGAAAACCTCAAGGCGGCTTGGTAAAACAATGCAAGAAAACGGTGAAGAAACGTTTCGAAGGTCGCTCAGTTGAAGCGACAAGGAAGAAAGGATAAGAAAATTTTCCCGGAGAGAAAGGAGAAGGCCATCTCAACGAGGAAAGGGCCTAATCGTTAGAGGATATTAAACGAGTTAAAAAAATAGGTCATCGCACGAGGATGAAGAAACACCTACGGAGATTTTGATGGAGAAGAATTGTCTGAAATAGACCCCGCACAGCAAGAAATTTACAACTATGTTGAGACATTAGAGAAAAGAGCTTCAGAAGGAAGAGACAAAACTCCTAGTTCACCAAAATCTGCAGTTGATATCCTAAGGAGGGATAAATATGAGTTAGAAATACTCAAAAAACATATCAAGAATGAGAATGAAATTATGAGAGAGCAAGTTAAACTGAAAACTGATATGAATTCAACTCTGTCTTTACAAATGAAAAAGTTACACAAGGCTAGTGAAAAATTGAAGAAGAGATAAAAAGTTAACCAGGGCACTCACAAATTTGAGATTCAAGTTAGTCATAAGGAAGCCCAGAAGGCCTTTGTTTGCCAGGCAAAAACGGTGAAGGTTGGATTTCCTTGCGAGAGGTCGAGTTCATGGAATAGTTGCATGAGGACATGCAGATGTGATGGGGATATGTTGAGCTCCAAGATGTTCTTTCTTCCACCATTCCACTCCGACTCACTGTCCATTATTAATCACGGAGCTGAAATGATCGGTGGTTAGTTGTTCTTTAGAATATATATCATTAACTTGCTATGTTTTTATGATTTTGTCATTGTAGTACTTTTTGAACTAGATCTAGCTACAGAATGTAGACATTCTATAGCTAGTTGCCGATTCTGCAGCTGTCTTCATGTCTACGCAGGTTCCAGGTGTCATCTCGGAGGAAAACACATATGGTCGTATTCCACATCATTCCCTCGTCATTTGTTGCTCCCCACGAAGTTTGAACGAAATTCTGTAGGCGGTTATGTCCGTGGGAACTCAAACTAGGAGAGAGACTCCTAGTAGGACAAAGACAGTCCAGATGTCCTTAATTATATTACGTGACCACTATCAGAGTCCTAGTTTGGTTTTTATTTGGAAAGACAATTATCCCTAGGTTATCTCAAGACAGTTATGTAGATTTGTTACAAATAGGGCTCGGGAAACCGAGGGACAAGGTTAGATTTTGTGGTTGATTGCTAGATTTCAGAAGTCCGAAAACACTCTGTTTTTGAAGTAATTTCTTTTTAATGAAAGAAGCATCATTTTCTTGAAAGCGTTGAGTCAATTTTGAAGTAGATTTCGTGCTACTCCGGTGGTAGAGGGCCCTTGCTACCTGAGCAGCCTTGTTTATACGGTTTAGATAAGTATTTTAGTCTCGTTTTCATTTCTAGCTTAGGCAAGTTTCTGAAGTTTATGTCATACTTGTTTACATTAATTATCATAGCTAGACTTACTCTTATAAACTCTTCAAAATATCATCCACGATGAATAAGGCATAGCTGTGGTATTGTAGGTTTAGTTGCATTTCTTCAATTTTTATGATTTATGCTTGTTTACACTAAGTGTCCATGACCGGTCTTACTCTTACAAACTCTTCCAAAACATCATAAAAATGAATAAGAAACAACTGTGGTGTCTTAGATTCTAGTTGTCTTTGCTTTCAATCTTATGTTTATGTTCAATTGCATTGAAAAATAAAGCCATGCTTGTTTTACAAACTCTTCCAAAATATCATTCCTATTAAACGAGATGGGTTGTAGAATTCCATAGACTAGTTGCATGTTAATTTAGTTATAGCACTCCGGAGGTTGATTGCATTTAGTTTAGCTCTGTCACTACATTCCCAGTTTGATAATGGCATTTTAGTTTAACTTTGTTCACTATACTTCAAGTAGATTAGAAGCACTCTAGTTCAGTCTCAGTTCATTTTGTTTCAATAAAAGATTAATGACATTCTAGTTTAAGTGGTAGTCATTGTCTTTTAAGATTGATAGATTGCTTTCGAGCCTAGGTTATCCATTATATTTCAAGTAGTATTAGTTGTCAAAATTAGTCTTTCGGCCTTCATTATTTAGAAACTTACTTTTGTTCTGAATTTATATTGAGACATCATCACATGAACAGGGGTCAGTAATATCAGTTTAAGGCTTTTATCACTCTGCAAATATTTTACAAACTCACTTATAGCCTTTTTCCCAAGCATCATTTTAGAAAATCTCAAAACTTATGAATAAGGCCTAAAAGTGATAAGTCAAGTTGCAAAATAGGGTAACTTCAACATCATAGGTTAATCTATAATAGAAACCTGACTGTGTTACAAATAATCATTTTGTAATATTGTGAGTTGATTGTTTATTTAGGAGAACTTCATTTACACTTAACTTGTCCATTTCTCAAGCTCTTCCAACACACCTTTAATGAATGAATTGGATAAGTTCAAGCTCATGTTGTGATTTATTTTCTTGCAATGAAGTCATTATCAAGCTTTGCATTTGTTGTTTGTCATCCATAGTTTAGGTTTTGTTCTGTTTGAAATAACCAATAGCTTCTTTTCACCAGCACTTAGTTCTTTCCCTTTTCAAACATAAAACCATAAAACCAAAAACATCATAAAACACTAAACACAACGTAGTGAGAAACAAATACCTAGGCACATATAGTGCACCACACTTCAACAGTTTACCATCCCTGGTTGACAATTAATGAACTCAATTTAGGAACACTAGGTTGAGCACAAACAGAAATATGCTGCAAAATCTTCAAGGCACCATGGTGAAGATGGCCCAATCTCCTATGCCATAATTTTCCCTCATCTCGGTTCACCACTTCTTCTGCTTTGCCCATCATTACAGCGCAACCATCTACCTCCAGCTTGTAGATATTCTTAACTCGAATCCCTATCCTCTTGGTTTTACTCGTTGTTTTATGTCATAGGAAGGATTTTCCCTTGCTGAAAACAACGTCATAACCTCTGTCCTCCAACATTGCAACCGAGACCAAGCTCTTCTTCAGACCTAGAACATGCATAACATATTTCAACAGAAATGGTTTACCTGGATCCCTCTCAAAGGTAATGGTTCCAATGTCGGTCGCACTGTATCTACCATCATCGCCCATCTCTATATGCATTTGGAGATCCTTCTCCTCCAAGTCACTAAAAAACTCCTTGTCTCCTGTCATATGGAAGGAAGCACCACTATCAAGATACCACACCGATCCCATTGCGCTTGAAACCAAGCATGCGACCAAAGCGAAATAAATTTCAAATTGCAAGGCTAAGGCCTCACTCGCTGCAACTCCAATAGCCTTCTTGTTCTTCTTTTTCTGTGGGTAGTTAGTGGCGAGATGCCCATGTTCGTGACAGTGAAAACACTTCACTTTGGACAAATCCAGGTTCTTGACTTTAGCCTCGGATTTTGGATGGGATCTATTCCCCTTTCCTTTCCTTGCTTTGGTATCCAAAGTGAAATTCTCTTCATCATCATTCTTCGATGAGGAGCCATCCCTAGTACTTCGCCTTATCTCCTCCTGCACAAGATATGACCAAAGTCGCTCCCAACCTAGCAGGTTCTCCCATCCATTGACAGAGTCTTCGTAGCTATGCCAACTCTTTGGAAGCCCAAGGAGAGCCAAGCTCACCAAGTCATCATCTGAAACTGTAATTCCCACACTCCCCAGCTCATCCCTACATTGGACAAACTTCGTGAGATATTTTGGAATACTGTCGCCCTTCTCGATTTTGATTTTTCTGAGCTTATCTTTCAGCGCCAACTTCCTATGGTCACTGTTGCTTTGGAAAAGATCTGTCAAATCCTTCCACATTGCAAATGAATTGGCTTTCCCATGAAGGCTTGACACAATATGGTCTTTCACACATTCCAACAGAATTCTTCTCGTCTTCGCTACCTTCTTTTTCCATGTGCAAGTAATGCAGCATCACTAGAAGTAGGCTTAGGAACATCGCTCGATGAACTCCTTCAGTCCATTATCTTCAAGAACCGCCTCCATCCTATCCTTCCAGGCTATGTAGTTCGAGTTACCATCAAGGGAATACTCCAACCGCAACCCATTGAAAGCCATTTCAATGAATAATCAACTATCGCACCAAGAAATTTCTACAGCAAATTCGAATTGTCCACCAGCACAAAACTCAACACCGCTTCAAGTTTGCAATCTCCAGTGATTAACACTTCTCTGATACCATGTAGAAATTTATTAATACTGATAGTATTATCGGATTCTCCTGATATAATAAATTAATATTATGTTAAATACATAATTTTTCCACTTAATTCTTTGCTGGAATTAAATCACCAATTGCAAACACATGAAGAAAATCAATCGCACATAAACACAGTTGTTAAACGGGAAAGATTAAAGCTAAAAAACCCCAAATATCATATATTATGTATATCAATGGATCATGTAAT
Source organism: Pinus albicaulis (assembly GCA_034641835.2). Classification (NCBI taxonomy): domain Eukaryota; kingdom Viridiplantae; phylum Streptophyta; class Pinopsida; order Pinales; family Pinaceae; genus Pinus; species Pinus albicaulis. The sequence goes on along the minus strand of CM076584.1, from coordinate 745,599,745 downwards.
AATCTCATACAAATCTTAGTACATCAATCTTTCAGTACAATCAACAATCATTACATACTGTCATGCAGAAATTTGCATATCTATGCACCAATTTCTTGCCTCTTGACAGCCTGCCTCCACTGCGCAATCCCTGCTGAAGAAGACCTCTGAATGAATTCGAATTGGCCTTGCATTGACTGGGAAATCCTCATTGGTATCTCCAATGTGTGTCATATGCATTGAATGCATCACTATAGTCACAAAAAATAGTCCATCTCACCTTTTCACCTATCTCTCCACTGGGTCTCCATTGGAACTGACATGCAAGTAGTTAACTGCTGTATTTTTTCAGTTGCAAGTGAGTCTCTAGTTATGAATTAATTAAATAATTAATTCACTAAACACTCATTAGTGTGTCTTCAGTTAGAACTATATACAACTAGCACAAATGAGTTTAACTCACTTAATTGAGTTAAACTGAATAACAACTCCCATAACTACTCTTCCAACTCTGTCAAAACTCTGCCACTTCAGTTCTAACTGAGCCCTCCATGCATGAGTCACCAACCACCCTGGGAATTGCGTAATTCCTTCAGCCCACTGATTTTCCAAATCTGTTCACTAAAATAAAGTGCTCCAAGAGAATAAGTTGATATTTAATGTCGGATTATTATTAAGGGCTAATAATAATCGACATGTATCTATTTTTAAATTCGTCATTTATAAATAGACTTCGCCCAATATTATAAAAATAGAATCTCATCTATTTTTCACTTTTGACCAACCATCTACAAATAACATCCTGAAACTTATAGAATATGCTCACCATGTATAAAAATAGACATACACCTAAAATAGCCCGCGGGCCCCACTTAGTGAAGGTGCTTAATTTTCACTAAGCTCATCATCTTGTTGAATCTCAACATCATGTAATACTTGTCACACACAAAAATCCATAGGGGAAAAATAGGCTGAAGACTTATCATTTGCTACCACACAAATCACTTTGTAAAAAGTGTTAAAATCATTGATAGTGCACATCCATCTAGAGCCAGAAAATTTGCAAAGAGTAATACATTATTCACAAAGAGTGAGTGACGTTGAGGCCATCTCCAAATCCAATACCTCTGACCCGTCCATTCCTTTGGACCTCTACTATTGACCTAAGCCATTTATCAATATTATGAAATAGACAAAGGTGATACATCCCATTACACAATTTACCACATCCTTTTAAAAACCGACATGAATAGATGGTAGCCAAATATATAATGAGATAATCCTATTATAGGCTTTAGAAAGGCCTAGATTGATTATCATTAGAGGATTTTTTTTTAACTTTGATTATGTGAAATCACTCTTGGGCCGCTCCATGGGCATCATGAATATGTATTCCAATTAAAAAATTGAATTAAAGTTTGGAATTAAAATTAGACAATAAAGGCTTAAGAATAAATATCAAGATTTTATAAAAAAACTCGTATAAGGAAATGGGATGAAAGTACCCAAAATTATTTGTATTTTCGTTATTTTGAATGAGGGAAATGAAGGTTGAGTTAAAATAGGATAGAGTTATTTAAACCAGCCTTCTTCAATAACTCACAAAATATCCCGTCCTAGGAGATAAAAACACCAAATCAACAAGTCAATGATCCATTCTTCTGAGCTTGGACTTCTGCATTTTTGAAATAGATGCAAAATCCTTCCAACTCATATAATATACTCAAATCATATAGTCTAACATTGTGTTCTAGATCCACCCATATAGGAAAGAAATAACAAATGAATATAATATATGTAATATTGGTATCTATAGACTCCGTAAAGATATATAAGAAATGGGAGACCCCATCACTACCAGATCATGGAATCCCTCACCTTGGACCTATTTAGAATCATGGAGTCCCAATTGTGTTATCAATATTTTTTAGGTTTTCATATCTATGGAATAAATCCACATTTTTATCCCCAAGGGACAACCATACCACTCTACTCTTCCTCCTCCAATTTTCCTCCTTGTCCCTCATGAGTTTATTCCTTTTGCCTTCTAAAGCCAATAAATTTTTCTGCTCCATGACAGAGAGGATCTTAGAAGGATAACTATTAATTAATTATTATTCAATATACTCTTCTAACGCCTTCAATTGGTCATCCCTTGCTTTATGCCTACAACTAGATTAATTTTAAACCAAGTCTTTAACTTTAAGTAATGCATTAGCACACTGTGTATTAAGAGAGTGCTTGTTTGGGAAAATAAGTTGTTCGATATAGGATGAAAACATTTAGTAACCACTCACACAACCATATAAAAGATCATAACACTAATATTTTGTTGTGGTTAAAACCCTCTAAGAGAGAACAATCCATGACCCTGAGTGACAACCACACCGCTCTTCTCTTCATCCTCCAATTTTCCTCCTTGTCCCTCAAGATTTTAGTAATTTTTCCTTCCAAAGCCAATAAGTTTTGCTGCTCCATGAAATAAAGGATACTAGATGGATAGATCTCAATTAATTATTATTCAAACTACTCTTTTACTGCCTTCAATTGTCCATCCCTCACTTGATGCCTACAAGTAGGCAAATTGGCAACCGAGTGTTTAAGTAATGCATTAACACATTGTGTACTAGGAGAGTGAATGTTTGGGAAAATATAGTATTTGATATAGGATGAACACCTTCAGTAACCACTCACAAAACTAGATCAAATATCCTAACATCAATATTTTATGTTGTTAAAACCCTCTACGATAGAAATAATCCACGATCCTGAGGGACAACTACACTGCTCTTCTCTTCATCCTCCAATTTGCCTTCTTGTCCCTCAAGAGTTTAGTCCTTTTGCCTTCCAAAGTCAATAATTGTTTTTGCTCCATTACAGAGAGGATCCTAGATGTATAACTCTCAACTAATTTTTATTCAATCTACTCTTCTAGTGCCTTCAATTTACCATCCTCGCTTGCTGCCTACAAGTAAACAAATCTGCAACCAAGTTTTTAAGTAATGCATTAGCACATTATGTACTAGTATAGTGCTTGTTTGGGAAAATATAGTATTAGATATAGGATGAAAAACTTCAGTAACCACTCACACAACCATATCAAATATCATAACATCAATAATTTTATGTGTTTAAAACCCTCGAAGAGAGAAACAATCCTTGACCCCAACCAACATGGCCACATGAGGTGATTTTATTAATGCAAAAGAATTTTTTTATGAGAGAGAGTTATGAAAATTGATCATAAACAATTTCCCTCCATAATATTTAAATATATATCATGGAACAATCATGTGTTAAGCCACAAATCAATAGCCACTAGTACTTAGGACAATTTGAGTCATTAAATCGCTCTATTTCTAGAACATATTGTGACTGTAGGATTACAATGCAAGTAATGCATGTTAGGTAAACAAATTTTTACCTAATAGAAACATTTAACCAAGTGGAACTTAAATAAATCCTAAATTTATAAATATACTAACAATTATTATGAATATCTTGTACATTTTCCACCCATTTTTAATAAATTCCTGGAAGTCTAGCTCCCTCAACCAAATAGGGTTTAACTTGAAAGGGGCTTGAGGATTTTTATCATTTTTATCTAAATTCAAAAATATAATAAAAGGCTAAGAACCACCTTTGATACCCAATACAATGACCTTGCACCCTACTAAGTAGTTGTTTACAAGGAATTGATCCAGTTGTTTGTATACCCCAACAAATCCTATGTGCTTATTACACCACATTGGTTTCTTGACCACTGGATCCAATGGTACCAACCAACGAATTATGTTTGGTGAATGAAAAAATATTGATTGTGGATCTAGCTAAAGCATAGTCTTCCCACACCTAATATCGATTCAAAGGGAAGTTGAAGTCACCTCCAACTATAAAAAAAATCACCTTAAACACCTGAATAGAAAAATCTTATGCAAAACATCCTATCTTTGAAGATAGGGGCCATATAAATTCAAAACTGAGATTTCCAAATCCATTTCTTTTATTCTGACCATTATGCACATCCCTGAACAAATAGAAACACAATTCAAGGGTGAGAAAATTATCCTCCACATAATAAGCAAACCTCTTGACAAAATCCCTAAGAGAATTATGTTTTCATAAAATCAAATATCCTTTACACATTGTTTCATACACCAAAAGAATATCATATGCATCCTTCTCTGCCAGTCTATACATGAACAACGTTCGAGATGGGTTGGCGAAATCTCTAGAATTGAATGCCAAAACTTTCATTTGCAACCCCCATAGAGGGAATTTTGTATCTAAGGGCACTTTCTATTGTCATCCATTTACTTTGTAATATTTTTTATCCAATTTCTCCTCGTGGGATGACCTAGTGTTTGGTACAATGGGATGTTATCCCCTCCACTCGATTTCAAATCCCACGGGGGGCATATTTGGTCCATTCTGATAAGGGTCAAGGAGTAGGATCCCCCACCCTCATGTAGTCTTGGCACTTGCTAAGTCATAAATTCCTAGTATATCTGGGTTATGAGCTGCTGGAGATACTCTTGGTGTTCTAGTGGAAGCTGTTAGGTTTGATCTTGGGCCCCACATAGATTACTCCATGGAATTATTGATTCACCATGATAAATAAAGAAGAAGAAAACATTTTTCAATCCAATTTTATTTGTGCATGTGATAGGAAAGATTGTTTAAAAGTAAACAAGAAATGTGTGTCTAGTTTAATTTTCCCTTAATTAATTTGGACAATAAATTGTAATCTTATCTCATAATCACTTGTAATAGTTAACTGAGTGTGATAGACTCAATTAGCTCATGAAATTCGAGTTGAGGCTAGTTGGTGAGGCATTTAGAGTGATTCTGTTTGTTTTAGAGTTTAAGTTGCAGTTAGTGTATTAGTTTAATGCATGAGAAATTAGTTAACTCAATTAAGTGAGTTAAAGTCACTCTAACTAGTTGTAACTGATTGTTACACTAGTGAGAGTTCAAGTGGATTAAATTAGATTTAATTCACATGCAGTGAGTTGTCAAGTGACTGGTGATTTACTATTAATAGCTACATGAATGTCAGTTCTGATGAAGACCCAGTTGAGACAAAGGTTAAAGGGATGTTATCTGTTAGTTGTATTATGAGTAAATTTTTGGCACGCAATTAGAAAACCATAGGATTACCCATGATGTATTGCACAATTTCGGAAGGTTGAATTTCTTAATTAACAGGGATCAATTGTTCTTAGAATTGCGCAAGGCAGGCAAGCTGAGCAGAGGCAGGAAATTGGCTAAATTTTGGTCGATTTTGTTTGGATTAGTGTGAGACAATTGGTAGAGTGAAGGAGATTCTTGTGAGAAGAGTGCATTTTATTGTTTCATGATTCCTTGTTTGATTATACAATAAATATAGAGGGGTTTTGAACAACAATATTTCCCCAGAAAAAAATATGTGTTGTGCGATTGATTTGCTTCTTTCTCTTGCTTGGTGTGATTGTGCGATCGTGTTTATTTTTCACAAATATTGTAGAAGGATTCAGTATCTTGTTTTATTATATTACATGATCAGATTGAATCCATTGGTGTAATTTATACATGGTATCATAACATCAGAAATCACTATAGTGGAGAATAAATTGAGTTTGTGCTGAACAACATTCAAATTTGCAAAAATATTCTTTGGTGTGACAGGCAGATCAAGATGGCTTTCAATGGATTAAGTTGGAATATGCACTCAAGGGCAGTTATAATTATATTGCATGGAAAGACAGAATGGAGGCAGTTCCGGAGGACAAAAGGTTGAAAGAATTTATCAACACTGATATTCCAAGGCCCGCAACAAAATACGCTGCTCTTCTTAATGCTTGGAAAAATAAGGTTGCAAAGGCGAGGAGGATCTTATTAGAAGAAGTTCGAGATCACATTGTCTTGAGTCTCCATGGAAAGGTGACTCCATATGAAATGTGGAAGGCCTTGACATATATGTTTTAGAACAGTAGTGACCACAAAAAATTGGCATTGAAGGAGAAGCTTAGGAAAATCAAAGTGGAGAAAGGCGAAACTATTATGAAATACTTGATCAAGTTCATCCAATGTCGAGATGAGCTTGGAAGTGTCAGGATTACTGTAGCAGATGATGACTTGGTGAGCCTAGCACTTCTAGGCCTTCCCAAGGCCTGGCATAGTTATTAGGACTCTGTCAATGGGAGGGAGAAGTTACCAGATTGGGAGCGAATTTGGTTGGATTTGGTACAAGAAGAATTCAGGAAAAATACCAGGGATGGATTCTCATCCAAGACAGATGATGAGGAAAATTGCGCCTTGGTTGGTAAGGAAAATAAGGGGAAGGGAAAGAAATCGTATTCCAAATCTAAGACTGGAAAATAAGGAAAGAAGCGTGACATGTCTAGAGTGAAATGTTTTCACTGTCACGAGAATGGACATTATGCCACTAATTTTCCACAGAATAAGAAGAACAACAAGAAGGCTTCAATATCTACAGCGAGTCTTTGGCTTCACAGTTCGAGTTGGACTTCTCACTCATCGCATGCATGGTGTCTAGTGCGATGGGATCAATGTAGTACTTGGATAGTGGTGCATATTTCCACATGAAGGGAGACAAAGAACTCTTTAGTAGCTTGGAGGAGAAGGATCTTTAGATGCACATTGAGATGGGTGATGGTGGGAGGTATAGCGCTACCAGGATTGGTACAGTTAATTTCCAGAGAAAGTCAGGTAAACCTTTCTTATTAAAATATGTCATGCATGTACCAGGCTTGAAAAAGAATTTAGTTTCAGTTGCTATGTTGGAGGATAGAGGATATGATGTGGTTTTCAGTGAAGGGAAAGCATTCCTTCATCACAAAGCCACATGACAGGTTAAGAATATTGGGGTTCGTTTTAAGAACCTCTACAAACTTGATGTAGATGGCAGCGCAACATTGATGAGTAAAGTAGACAGAGTGGTGAGCCAGGATGAGGGTGAGTTATGGCACAGGAGATTGGGCCATCTACACCTTTGAAGGTCATGCAAGAGATTTCTACGGGGCTTCCAATGGGTACTCTTGCGCAAATAAACACATGCAAGGGATGAACCATGGGGAAGTATACAAAGGCCACTTTTCGCGAGAAGGAGAATCGAGCAACGAAAATAATTGAGAGAGTTCACTCAGATGTGTGTGGACCATTCTCTACAACTTCTACAACAAAGCACATGTATTATGTGATTTTTATAGAAATTTTTGGATCTAATTCATGCAGAAGAAAGATCAGAAGTTCTCAAATTTTTGTGAGTTCAAAGCACTGGTTGAGAAAGATACATGGAAGCAGGTGAATTCTCTAAGGAGCGACAATGGTGATGATTACATATCTAATGAATTCAAGAAATTCTATAGCAAAGAAGGAATTCATAGAGAGTTGATTGCGCCTCATAAACCACAACAGAATGGGGTTGTAGAAAGAAAGAACAAAACAATTGTGGGTGCGACATGAACTATGTTAAATGATCAGGGCCTACCGTTGCATCTATGGGCAGAGTCATGCAACACAGTGGTATTTGTGCAAAACCATAGTCCTCATCGGATACTTGGAATGAGTACACCAGAGGAGGCTTTTTCTAGTAAGAAACTTGATGTTTCATATTTTAAAATTTTTGGCTCATCTGTATATTGCCATGTGACCAAAGATTCCAGAAAGAAGCTATAACCAACAACATAGATTGGGATATTTGTGGGGTACACTGATACTCCCCACAACTATCGGGTGTATCTTCCGAACAGCAAGATGACAATTGTCAGACGAGATGTAAAATTTGATGAGGAGAAAGCCATGTGGTAGTCCCTTGAGAGGGAGCTTGATTTTTATGTAGATGAGGAACTTTTGGTTCCAAAGGATGAATCGCAAGATATGGAGCAACCACATGAGGAGGATCATGGAGTGGCAGAAACCACTCATGCAGAGCCATCCACTAGACATGATAGGAGGCACCCCACAAAGGCTGACATATTGAGACTTGATGCAACAGAACATGTAGGAGAACCTAAATCACAACGCAGACAGAGACAGTCATCAGAAAAATATATTGGATACATGGCTCTTATGAGAAAGTGTATTGTGACAGAATCATCCTGATGCAGGAGCATTAGCTCTCAAATTAAATTAAATTTTTTGATTAGCCCAAGGAGGGTTAAAGTTGTAAATATTGTAATAATCTTGTAAAATGTTTAAATTCCTAGAAAACATAGGTAGGGGATATTCTAGTTGACTTTTGTAAACATATCCATAAAAAAAAGGGATATTAGAGAGGATATTTTCTTTTTATGCTCAAGAGATTAAATTAGTCATAAATTAGAGATAGAAAGGATTTATTTTAATAGAGTTTGTTGCAAAGTCATAGGAGTCGATTGTCAGAGTTGGATAAGCTCTGTTGTAATTATAAATTCATTGTAAGCCTCGAAGGAAGGCATAGACCAATTAAAAATAATGAAAATTAGGTCAGAGAGGAGAGGCCAATTTAAAAAAGGAATAAATTAGGTCAAGGATAGAGTAGAGAGGTGAGAGACAGAGAGGATTCTGTAGAAGACAGAAGGCCATGTAAAAGGCATGTCAGGCTAAAGCTAGATTGTAAACAAGTTTTATTTATTTATTTGTATATGTACATTTATTTAATTAATGAGGAAATCGAATTCATTGTGACTGTGTGCCATTCCTTTTACATGCTGAGTGATCCATAACTGAGAAATTATGGTTTATGTGTGATAAACCATTTTGAATGAATTGTAATTGAATGTATAAGTCTTTTTGAGAGATAAAAGAATTAATGGTTGGGTAGAATATGTATGATTCCAGTATGGAGCAATTAAAACTGTGTGTAGGTTGAATGAGAAGTAAATTTGAATCCTAGATTCAAAGTTTTAATACAGAATGGTGTTCTGTATTCTGGCTTGAAATGGTGAGAAAAGGTGTACAACAAGCACAATAATTCCAAGTCTGAGTGAATAACATAAGTTAAAGCTCAGGAAGGAGTAGCCGTGGAGGAGACAAAGTTACAGAGCAGCCGCAGTTGAACAAACAAGCGAAATGATTAAGGCATAAAACCATTAGAATAATTCCAATGGAAAGAATGGAAAATTCTGATTAAATCGCAAAGATCAGCTTGAAGATCGATGGTTTAGATCTCATCGCAGATTAAATTGTGAAAGTGCCAAAGTGGACACGTGTCGGGTGGAGGATAAATGCGCATATCGCACATCACATGCGATATGGTATAATAGTTAATGGTGGAGTTAAAATTTGCGAAGTGCGATGATGTAAGTTTGCGATTTGCCGAAGTGCGATAGTATTAAATTGGCGAAGTTGCGACAGGTGTAATTTTGCAAAGTGTTGATGAGGTAAATCAATGAAGAGCTGATATTCAATATATGTTAGAATTGCCGATGTGCGAAATGTTATATTAGCCGATTTGCGATGAAGCCTTAAGTTATATTGCGATGCGATGTGATCACATATTGCATATGATAAGAGGAACCTTGTTATTGCTATGAGTTAAAACTTGCGATCTACGAAGTGGCATGTTCTGCGATGCCACGTATGCGTTGTAAATTAAAGAAGGTGGCCACGATATAAAGGTAAAGCGTATTGTTGGTAATTTGATCTTTAAACCCGATAAAAATTTTATTAAATTTTCCACGTGCGTATATGGAGTAGAATTGAATCTATAAAGGTTTATGTGGGTAATAAGCGAGGTTAATTATGCTAACCCTACCATCATTCGGTATCAGAACACGAGATTTATGAAGATGCAATTTTTGCTGCTTCATTTTTGGTATTGGAGCCGGTTAAAGCTCTTTTGAAGGTTAAAGCCAAAGGTTGGTGAAAGATATTTTTAATTAAAGCAGAATTGTGTAGAATGAAAGTGTGATTGCGGAAGAAAGAGGAGATCAATAAAGAAAATGTGCTTTGCAGAAAATTGACAGAAATATTGCAAAGAGGAGATCAGGCTATTTGAATCTGAAAAGAAGAAGGCATGGCAGAATATGGGAGTAAGTGATACTCTTAAGAAGAGTTTGTAGAAGCATAAAGAAATCACGTCGATGGTTGTTTTCTTGTGGAGAATGGAGATTCTCTCGAATGTGAAGAGTGGATGGAGACTACTTGTGAAAAAATGCAGGTATTGTTTTATTTAACTCTGATTTGAGTTTTCCAGGATAAAATACAAATTGAAGATTGATAATTGCAGCTAATGAAGTATCTCAGCAAAAGAATATCAAGCCTTAAGAAGCAATGATGAAGGAAGCTGATAAGATTTTTTGAGTGAAAGAAGAGTGTGGCGAGAACCTAGTATTTCATTATGATTGAAATAAAAGAGGACAATTTTGTTCTCAAAAGTACAAATGAGTTGAAGCCTAGAAGGAGCGGAGGAGTGCTCAAAATAAGGTTCCAGATAGGGGACTAATGTTACCAAAAGACCAGGTACAGAGGAGAGCTTGGTGAGATAAGTTGTAGTAGGGAGGACTTGATATTGCAGAGGCTTAAGTACAACTCATAATGAGTGAGGAACTCATAGATATAGAGGTGAATATGACTACTGATAGTCATAGCAGAGGTTTTGAGAGAGACCACAATAGAAGAAGAGTGAAGAAAGATGTCAAAGCAGATGGCATGGATGATGAATATGACAGAGAAAAGGCTGAGATAAGAATGCAGCGTAATTTGTTGATGAAGTTGTTCAAGAGAAGTAAAGAAGACCAGAGGTATGGTTACATAATGAGAAAGAAGGTGAAATGAGACAAGCTACAAGAGAAGAGAGAACAATAGGTGAATATGCAATTAATAGAGGAGCTGAGGAAGCTTGAGCATATAATGGATGTTCAATTGAGGATGGAGAAGCTCAAAGGAGTGGAGCTACAACAAAATGAAGTTGTTGAAGAAGAATAAGTTTCTTTTGAACTTGAAGATGGAGGAGTGATGTTTGAATCATTAGTTGAGGAAACTGAGGCTTATGATTTTTAAATTAATAATTTGTGGATGTTTGCAGGTGATGTCAAAGAAGATGAATAAGAGAGACAAAATTTGAGTTTTGAGACAGTTAGATCATATGGAATATCATACACAGTTAAGAGGAGGTATTTATTTTTAGCATGCTGTAAGGGCTGGAAACAACAGAAGTTTGACTCATTATGATGACCAAAAGCAAGAAGAAGAAGTAAAGGATACCAAGTACTCAAATGATATTCTTGAGGAATTTGAGATGAATACCATTGAATATTTTTTGAGTCATGTAGAAGACTTGGAACAGAGAAATAATTTGATGACAGAATCATCAAATAAGACTATTGGGTCTTATGGTTTTAAAAATGAAAAATTGTGTGATTGCAGGTTTTGAAGATTTTGCAGGTAATAGATAGTCACTGGAAACTGTCATAAAAATGGAGGATGAGGCTATGTTATCTCATGAATAGAGCCAAAGGAAAGCACATGCAAAATTGGTTAGTAAATGGGAGAAAGAATTGGAGTTACTGGAAAATTGGTTGAAAGCACCAGTAGAGAAGAAATAACATGATGAAGAATGCTAAGAATCTACAACAGAGGAATAAAATGTTGACAAAGGCAAAGAAGATTTCATGCAATGTAAGATTGCTGGGGTATGTGACAGTGGTAATTCTGTCATGGAAAAGAAGAGAATAAGACATTGGAATTTATTATATGTCTTTGAAGGATGTGGAGAAGAAAAGAAGGAAACAAGAGTTTTGAAACTCATACACAAGGGAAAGGACAACAACAAAATAGTAATTTGGACAGAGAAATATAAAATTTGATGAAGCTTATGAGGAAGAAACATAAGGAAAGGATCTACATGAAGATAAGACAAACAATTACTAGTATGAAAGGCTGAATTGTAACAAATGTTGAAGGAAAGTTCAATGGAGTGTTACAAACGTAGGTATGGAAACCAGGAGAAGAAAGGAAGAACATAAGAGTACGTGGACAACAGTTGAAAGGAGCAAAGAGATCACTGAAGAATAAAGTATGGGATCCAGGTGGAAAAATATTGGAACACATGATCTGGAGATCATGATTCTTTTTTACTTTGGGAGTCTAATGCAGGAGCATTAGCACTCAAATTAAATTTAATTGTTTGATTAACCCAAGGAGGGGTCAAGTTGTAAATATTGTAATATTCTCTTGTAAAATGTTTGAATTCATAGAAAGCATAGGTAGGGGATATTCTAGTTGACTTTTGTAAACATATCCATAAAAAAAAAGGGATATTAGAGAGGATAATTGCTTTTTATGCTCAAGATATTAGATTAGTCATAAATTAGAGATAGGAAGGATTTATTTTAGTATATTTTGTTGCAAATTCATAGGAGTTGATTGTGAGAGATGGATAATCTCTATTATAATTATAAATTAATTGTAAGCATTGAAGGAAGGCAAAGACCAATTAAAAATAATGAAAATTAGGTCAGAGAGGAGAGGCCAATTTAAACAAGGAAGAAATTAGGCCAAGGATAGAGTAGAGAGGTGAGAGCCGAGAGATAGAGAGGGTTCTATAGAAGATAGAAGGCCATGTAAAAGGTGCATCAGGCCAAAGCCAGATTGTAAACAAGTTTTTATTATTATTTGTATCTGTACATTTATTTAATTAATGAGGAAATAAAATTCATTGTGACTGTGTGTCATTCCTTTTACGTGCTGAGTGATCCATAACTGAGAAATTATGGTTTATGTGTGATAAACCATTGTGAATGAATTCTAATTGAATGTATAAGTATTTCTAAGATATAAAATACTTAATGGTTGGGTAGAATCTGTATGATTCCATTCTGGAGCAATTAAAACTGTGTGTAGGTCGAATGAGAAGTAAACTTGAATCCTAGATTCAGAGTTTTAATACAGAATGGTGTTCTGTATTCTGGCTTGAAATAGTGAGAAATAGTGTACAACAAGCGCGATAATTACAAGTCTGAGTGAATAACAAAAGTTAAAGCTCAGAAAGGAGTAGTCGTGGAGGAGACGGAGTTGCAGAGCAGTGGCAGTTGAACAAACAGGCAGAATGATTAAGGCATAAAACCCTTAGAATAATTCCAAAGGAAAGAATGGACGATTATGATTAAATCGCAAAGAATAGCTTGAAAATTGATAGTTCAGATCTCATCACAGATTAAATTGTGAAAGTGCCAAAGTGGACACGTGTCAGGCAGAGGATCAATGCGCACATTGCACATCGCATGCGATATACAATTAACGATGGAGTTAAAATTTTCTAAGTGCGATGAGGTAAGTTTGTGATTTGCCAAAGTGCGATAGTATTAAAGTGGCAAATTTGCAATGGGTGTAAGTTTGCGAAGTGTTGATGAGGTAAATCAATGAAGAGCCGATATGCGATATATGTTATAATCGAGAATGTGCGAAATGCTATATTAGCCGATTTGCGATGAAGCCTTAAGTTGCGATATTGCGATGCAATGCGATCGCATATCGCATATGACAAGAGGAACCTTGTTATTGCTATGAGTTAAAACTTGCGATCTGTGAAGTGGCATGTTCTGCGATGCCACATATGCATCGAGTAAATTCAAAAAGGTGGCCATGATATAAAGGTAAAGCGTATTGCTGGTAATTTGAGCTTTAAACCTGAAAACCATTTTATTAAAGTTTCCGCGTGCGTATATGGAGTAGCATTGACTCCATAAAGGTTTGTGCGGGTAATAAGTGGGGTTAATTCCGCTAACCCTGCCATCACATCCTCTTTTGAGGAAGAAGTACAGCAACCAACTTGGGTTGACGCCATGGTTGAGGTGTATGATTCCATCGTCAAGAACAGTGCATGGGAAGTTGTCCGAAGACCAGTCGGGAAGTCAATGGTTGGATCTAGATGGATCGATAAGGTGAAGCAGGTAGTAGATGGGAGTGTGGAGAAGTAAAAGGCTATATTTGTAGCCTGGGGATTCTCATAGGTTGAAGGGATTAACTATGAGGAGACTTTTGCACTAGTTTTATAGTACTCATCGATTAGATCTATCCTTGCACTCTCAACGCAGATGGGTTGACAGATACATCAGATGGATGTGAAGATTGCATTTCTCAATGGAGTTATTAAGGAAGAAGTGTACATTGAGCAGCCAGAAGGTTTTGAAACCTTTGACGAGGAGTCACATGTGGGAAAACTCAAGAGAGCACTGTATGGGCTGAAGCAAGCACCTCGTGCTTGGTACACTAGGATTGACAACTATTTCACCGGGTTGGGCTTCATGAAGATTGAAGTGGATGTGAACCTGTACCAAGTTATGGTTGATTGTAAGCTTTTGATGATTGTACTTTATGTATATGATATTATTCTGATAGGTGATGAGCAGCTCATAACTTCTTGCAAAGAGGATATTGTAAGAGAGTTTGATATGAAGGACATGGGAATAATTCAATATTTCCTTGGTTTGGAGATATGGCAGCAGGATGGGGATGTTGGGTATGTGTTCTATTCTTTCCATGATTAGTCACAAGCGTTGGGGGGGGGGGGTTTGGGTGGCGGGGGGTGTATGTTGCTTCAGGCGTAGTAGGGGGGTTACAAGGGGGAAGATAGCCCGCCCTACCGGGTTTCGGGGTAGTGCCTTGGGAAAATTTTTTGGACCCTATTTTTTAGTGGGCTGACCTGCCCATGGTTTTGTGCATGGGTTTGCACATGGTTTTGGGGCATGAAGGTTTTTCCCCCCTGGTATTTTGTAGATCCAGTCAAGGGAACTACGGTTATGTTCTAATCCAGGGTTAATGGATTGGGGTTTATAAATGCTTCAGCATGTATATATATGTGTGTTGTAACACTAAAAGAAACATAATGGAAAATCAAGCTGGTAGTCCTGATTTGGGTACTAGGGGAAAATATCTGTGCATATCTGTTTTATGTTTTTATTCTCTCGCTATTGTTTATTTTATGTTTTAAAATTCTTTTGTAGATAATTTTTGTACAAGGTTAAAAACTACATTTGGTATCAAAGTTATTTCGGCTTCAAGGGGACGCCTTTGCCACTAAGGGGTTTTTTGCTCGGGCCTATGGCAGACCTTGTTCAGTGGGAGATATGCGGGATCAATTCTTGCGGCGAAAGAAGATGGTGAGTAGTGGAAAGATAGAGATCGAGAAATATAATGGTCAGAGTTCTGAGTTGTGGAAGCTCAAGATGAAGGATCTGCTGGTGGATAAATATCAGTGGATCGCAGTAGATCTGGGTACTAAATCAACAACAATGTCAGATAAAGACTGGAAGAAGTTGGATTGGAAGGAAAAGATCATAACACGATTGTGTGTCTCATATTCGGTATTGTTGAATGTATTTGGGGAAGATACGAAAAATAATTTGTGTGACAAGCTAGGGACTTTGTACCATTCTAAGTGTTTGGTGAATAAATTTTTCTTGTGGAAAAAACTGTATAACCTGAGGATGATGGATGGAGACTTGGTGATAGAGAATTTGAACGCCTTCAATACTGTGGTAATTCAGTTTTCATATGTTGATATTAAAATATTAGATGAAGACAAGTGCAACGGTTTGTTGTGTTCTCTACCAGATTCGTGGGAGAGTCTGGTTATTGAAATATGCAGCAATACAACTACCTTGAATTTTGATGAAATTTTCTTAGCCTTTCTATCGAAGGAAATGAGACAGAGAAATACGGAGGGCTATAATGGAGATGCCTTATCTGTACAAGGAAGGTCCAAAAACAAAAACAAAAATAAGTTTTTGAGTGGGAAATCTAAATCTAGAGGGAAAATAAATATCCAGGAAAGTTTGTAAAGGCATGCTGGAAATACGGAAAGGAAGGGCACTACAAAAAGGACTGCAGATCTAAAGCTCCTGAGAAAGGAAAGGGATCTGATGATGCTCCTTTTGTAGAGGCAAAAACCATCTCAGATGATGGTGGGGATGTGTATTTGGCTTCTTCTTCAAATACACATGTAGATCATGAGGCATGGTTGATTGAATTAGGTGCATCCTTTCACTTCACTCCCCATAAGGAGTGGTTCTGCGAGTATGAGAAGTATGATGGTGGTGATGGCTTATTAGGGGATGATAGGAAGGCCAAAATTTTCAGACGTGGAAAAGTCAAGTTGAAGCTGCAATTTGGAAGGATTAGAACACTTGCTGTTGTTTTTCATATTCTTGCATTAGTGAGAAATATGATTTCTGTAAGCAAGATGGATGATGCAGGTGTAAAAACAATGTTCGAGAAAGATACCTGCAAGATGGTTCGAGGAGCACTGGTATTAATGGGGTGAGTTCAGATTGGAAATCTATACAAAATTTAGGGCAACACTATTATTGATGGGTGCAACAGTTATGTGGTTCCTAAAAGTGGAGCGGAAAGCCTAGCGGTCTCTAGAGAAACGACCATGCTATGGCATCAAAGGCTTGGACATATTGGATATAAGGGCCTTCAGATACTGCATGGTAATGGTATGGTAGAAGGTATATCTAATTTCTATCTGGATTTCAATTTTTTTGAACATTGTGTATATGGGAAGTAGAATCGGGTGAGTTTTCCTTCTAGTGATAAGAGGGCGAACAAGATATTAGAGCTTGTGCACAGTGATGTGTTTGGACCTGTGTCAGTTCCATCACTGGGTAAGTCTGTGTACTATGTTTCATTCATAGATGAATTCTCAAGGAATACATGGATATATTTCTTGAGGAAGAAACCTGAAGTCTTTGACAGATTTAAAGAATTTAAGGCTCTGGTGGAAAACCAGACAGAGAAGAAAATAAAGGTGCTAGGGACAGATAATGGTGGAGAGTTCTGCAAGAAGGAATTTGAATAATTCTATAAGAAGTGTGGCATAGCACGACAGAAGACTTATCCATATGAACCTCAACAAAATGGAGTTTCAGAAAGAATGAATAGAATTTTGATTGAAAAGGCAAGAAGCATGCTTAGTGCTACCGAGTTAGGACATGAATTCTAGGCAGAGGTAGTGGAGACTGCATTTTACCTGGTTAACAGATCACCTTCATCAGCGTTGGAGGATACGAATCCACATGAGGTATGGAATGGTAATAAACCCTCTCTTTCACATCTGAGGGTATTTGGATATGATGCATATGTACATGTTCCAAAGGAGAACATGTTACGTGGATTAATCCCTCTTGCGGACAAGAGTGATCTCCCTAGTACTCAGCGAGTAGCTAGAAACAAACATCCATTTGGAATCCTTTTTGTCTAGATTAATTGCATTTCAGAATTATTATAAGAAATTAGAGAGGACATGCCCCTACGTTGAAATCCAAACGTTCGATGTAGTCTTTTCTCCCGTCGCTCCAAAGTGGCTTCTCCAATAAGTAGAACCTACAATCAAAGACATGACAAAAGAATCAAAGCATCTGCAACATATAATAATCAAGAAAATATAACCCAACTTAGTGAGTAAGGAGTCTAAGTATTGATGTTATTTAAATAAGCATAAGAACAAATAAGTGAGAAAAAGAGATCCATATGTGTTATCTTGAATAAAAAGAGTAATCTTATAACCTGATGCCTTGATGTCGTACAAATTTTTCCTGGGGTCTTGAAAATTCGTTTCTCCTTCAGTTTGATAATCCTTCCTCTCTAAATACCAGCATGGAGTTATGGAAATAAGGGTGTGATCATTACCATGCCAATAACAACTCACTAGTGTAGAAAGTATGTACTCTTGGGAATTCTCTTCAGCAATTCATTTACAATCTACCCTTCAACCTAAAACTTGAGCTCAATTTATAGGGAAATGGAGGTAGTTTCAGTTCCATGAAGAGGGGGATGGATTCCTCTCATGAAGGGATTTGAGCTACATCGACCAAGGGATAAATTCCATGAGTGGAGGGATAAAGCTTGAGCTAATTGCGACTCTAGAAGCTTCTAGTTGGGAGAATATTCGACTAGTTAGGCTTATAGAATTTAATTTTTCTTTTATTTCTATTTTCGCAGGGGGTGCGCAGATAATAGTAGCAAAAAGTGCGAGGGTTTCCGCAGTTTATTGACCAAACAACAGCGCATGTGCAGGGATAGGCTAGAAAAACCGCGAAGGTAGACTTTTAAATGTTTTATAGATATTTTCTCCAATTCCAAGACTTGATTCAGGAACATTAAGGTTTTTTACTTCTAAGGGAACATGTGATAGGTGGTGATAGACCCATATGAACAGTCAAATTTCATGGTGAAAAAATGACGTGTAACGGGTTTCCCCCTAAAGTGCGAAGTCTGAGGTTATTCTAAAGAGTGAAGTGCTTTGTCATTCTGAGGATTAGATTGGAGACACCGGTCAAAAACTTGTAAAAAGATTCAATGAAAACACACACACACACACACACATATATATCATTGCTGAGGTAGGCATTCCCGTACTCAGATCAAAAATAACTAAATGTTCTGGTACATATATGGTTTCAATATTACATCAAAAGTAGACACGATATGGGCACATCCATCTGTCATAAGTAGTCTACTGTATCATGAAAAATAAAAATCCTCGTAGCCTGGATGGTGGAAACTAGATCCAAGGTCTTGATTTCTGCTTCTCAAACTAGTACGAATCTATCCATGCAATTGATTGTGTCGAATTCAAGCATGGTAGAAAGAACTTGATTACCAGTCAATGATGTGAACTATTAACAAGTGTGAGAGAAACCACCAATAATGAAAATGATTCTCAAAGTACTCCAGTACAATCTATGAAGTGTGAATGAATGATTTGCAGTCGAACACTCATAGAATCGTTTGATCGAGGGTCAATGATGCAACCTATCGTCGAAGGTGAGAAAACTACCATTAGGGCATGCAGATCCCAAGGTACTGATAGGATTCTAGATCAACTTTCTAGATGATGAGCTGATGTAGATAGAAAGTGACCCGTCGCAGGAAAGCCCACGACATGAAACCATTAGATCAAGTTTTGAAGAAATATTTGCAAGGACTGACTCAGGGATGGTTAACGTGAATGGAGACAAATGTTTGCAATGAATGGTTTATTTTAACTCTCTCTTGAACACATAACGACACCTAGATGGTTTGGCAACATTTTACCTAAAGCTAATACCCAGAAACCGGCTGAAGACTTTCATTGTGGTTCAATTAAATGTTAGACAAAGGATTTCCCAACCGAGGTACAAGTGTGACAAAGTGTCGTGTTCAAGAGTGGCATGATTCTTTTTAAACAAGGGTGACAACTAGATTCTTTTTCTCTCCCCCCCCCAAACCATTACTAGCAAGTTCCTCTTTATTTTTGACAAGATTGAGGAGGATAATATTTTCTTATTTGTGTAAGCTCATCCTTCCGATGAGTCCATATTAGTATTAAAATTGAACCCTATGAAGGAGTGATTCGGTCCTGTTTGTAATCGATAGGTCCTTTATTGTTAAATGTTAACGAGTCCAATACAGGAGAAACTCAACGTTTCTCAGTTTTAGGGAGTCAAAAGAAAAACATAAGTAAACTCCATGGTTGTTTTTTTTCATAAATTTAGTCTCTCAGGCCCGAAAAAGGGTAAAATAATGCAGGAGAGAACTATATTGACCATGATTAGTCAATGTATACCTTTTTCGTAATTAGTCCATTTCAGTCTGGAAAAGGGGTAAACTTATACTGAAGGAACGACTGTTAATTTACTTTAACGAGTTCGAATAGTCAAGTACTCGACGATTTTTTCATATTTCGAGAGTTTGAAAAGGGCTTAAAAGAGAAATCTAGGGTTTCTCTTTTTCATAATTTTACAGAGCCCGAAAAAGTGATAAAGTATACTCAATGTCAAAATAATTCTTTTCACCAAAAATTCCTATATCCTGCACAAAAAATCAAAAGATTACACATATTTGTTTCCAAAAAGTAAAATTTTTAAAAAATGACCTTTCAAAGTGAAAAATGAATAAAATAATAATATTCTGTTCTTTTAAAAGCTATAAAAAAGGGTTAAAACAAATCATTTTCACCTTTTGTGTTCAGGGAAGTGCATTGAGAGATTTTGGCAAAAACTTTCGGAGCAGATATCGGGAGAACCGACCGTCCATTTCTTGGATCGTCAGAACCTGGTAATCCACATCATCCTTATCTTCGTTTCTATCTGTTTCATTTTTCATTTTGAGCCTTTATTTAATTTTTTAGGAGAATTTATGTTTTAAAATACGCCCTCAAGGGTCCACGTGCAATGCATGTGATAACCATGAACCCCAATAATTTTTAAAAGGAAAAATTATCAAGCTGCCATGAGTTTTGCATGGAGCACGTGCGGATATCTGCACCGTCTGCACACAGAACCTGCAGAGACGCCGTGAAAATTAAAAAAAAACTCAAATAAATCTTTAAAAATGGTTCAATTTTTCTTCCAAATGGTTTTAACTGTTAAATGTGTTGATTTTTAGGTTGTTTCACCATGTTGGAGTGGCGAGAACGTGAACAAGAGCTCATAGATAATGAAGCTATGGATGCCAATACAACCATAACTGCATTGGAGAATTGTGGTTTATACAAATTCTGGGCTATCCAAGGGATGAAAACACAAGTGGAGTTAATGGTTTGGCTTGTAAATACGTGGTATGTTCAAGAACAATGCTTCATTATCGGTGATCACCGACTCGAAATTGAGCTAGAGGACATTTATTTCCTTACCGGATTGTCTCGGAGAGGAAGAAGCATATCCTTATTTGGGGCCAGACAGGGAGGTATTCCCACTGCCAGTTACAAAGAACAATATTGTAGCAATGAGGTAGATTTGAAGGATGGTCGCATAGATATTAAAACTATCTTACGATTGGATCTCAAAGTGATAACATTTATAGTAAGCAGATTGTGCGGGAGTGTAGCTCCTCATGTGGCTACTAAGTCACAGATGGAAACAACAATCGAGTGTCTTGGAGGAACCCTATGTAACTGGCATGAAGGAGTATTAGCCAACATGAAAGGCCAATTGACTAGAGCAAAGAATGCAAAGTTGAAAAAATTCAGATATGGTGCCATTCTCATTTCATTTTCTTTAGAGAGAATTCCGCTTCTCGCTCCTCAATCGATTCCAGTAGATAGTGGGGTTCCTCAGGAACCTCAGATGGTGCGATGGGTGGCGCTAATGGTTCGCCATGGTGGCGAGGGTGGCTCAGTAGTTCGGTTTACTCTGACATACTTCATGTGGCTTAGGAACCAAGTATTCACCATTGAAGACTTTCCTTATGCAGGAATGGATTACAGGGGTGATCCTGAAACATATTCGCCTCCAGGGGCACGGTGGGACGAGACAGGTTAGTGAATAATTTTGATATTTTTAATCTAATTTTTATTTGATTTTTTTCATCCAATACTGACAAAAATAGTTAAATTCAGATGTCGGTCCACAACGACCAACAACACTTTGGAGCTTTGATAGGCGAGAAGCACAGCCTGTAGCACCTTCACAGGACCAGGAAACATCAATCCTAGTAGACATGGAGCACAAAATTGAGAGGTTGACCATAGATATTCCTGAGATAGGAACAAATGATATCCCTCTCAGGCTTTAGGGACACATGACATGTGTTCCTGGTCCATTCAGGAAATTTCTGCGCAAGGTGGCGTGTGCTATAGTCAATTACCATGATCATCATCACGGATAGTGGATGATCATTGTAGATCAACATTTTTTTTTTTTGTATCAGTACCTATTATATCATAAGGTGTTTGAACCTATGATAAAAAATGACGTAATATTTTTTGAAAAAAAACTTTTCTATCCTAATGATATTACTACTTTCGTTCTCTGAATATCTTGTTCAACATGGATTGAATGTTGTTTTGGTTTACTTTGTTAATGTTGTAAATGTCTATTTAGAACACGATTAGCTAATGCATCAGCCAATGTGTTTAAATTTCTTGAAATATGTTGATATTCGATATAATCAAATTGTCGTTCCAAGAGACGAACCTTAAAAAATAATCTTAATAAAATTGGATTTATAATTGCATAAACCCTGTTTAAATGTAATACAATGAGTTGCGAATCCAACCTGATGATCAAACATCGAATTCCAAATGAAATGGCATCAGATAATAACTCAATGACTGCGCTATATTCTGCAATATTTTTCATTGTTTGACCAAGGCATATCCCATGAACAAAAACTAACTCATTGGTGGGTGAATAAATAACCCAAGCTGCGGAAGAGATATTCTGTGTACAACGACAGAAACCATCAACAAAACCAATGTATGTTTGAAGGGATGTCGACATTTGCAATATCAAGAGTAATCAAGATAAGCAACGATATTAGTAACAACGAAACTAATCTAGGCACACTTGTCTAATCTAAGGCACACTATTATAAAAAGTAACTATTGTGCAAGAGAGATATTCACACGAAAGTCAAGCATAATATCTCTTAAGATAAAGACCATTTCTGGGCTTATCTAAAGAGACCCCGTCATAATCAATTAATTCATATGCTCCTTTTGCAAGCACACACTTGACAATATAGGGACCATGCCACATTGGTTCTAATCTTCTAGCGCCTAGCTTATCGTTAGCTTGATCGTATAGTAAAAATAGGTCACCTTCTAAATAAACACGAGGGTTAACACTTTGATCATACTGAGCTTTCACACATTTCTTATGAGCTTCGGTAGCCAATGTAGCGGTGCGTCGAGTCTCATCTAATTGTGCTAAGTATAGAAAGTGTTTCTCCTCTTCAGAGGTAGCTGGTAACAAATCAATGGCTAATTTAAGTGACGGTATTTCGCATTCAATGGGTAACACAACTTCTAAACCATAGACAAGTTGAAAAGGAGTGAACCCTGTAGTAGTTTTTTCAGAGGTTCGATATGCCCATAGTGCCAAAAAAATCATGGTGTGAAAATATAATTTGTGAGTTCTGATAATCCGTTTAATCATGGTGGTTAAAACCTTGTTGATGACTTCAACTTGACCATTAGCCTGTGGGTAATACGGAGTAGAATTATCATGGCGTGAGCCAAGTTGATCGGAAATTTCGGTCATCATAATATTTCGAAAATGACTCCCATGGTCTGTGATAATAGCTTGAGGCACACCAAAATGAACAATCACGTGATTGAATACGAAATTAGCTGCAATTTTTCCATCAGCTGCGAATGTAGGCATCGTCTCGGCCCATTTGGTAAAGTAATCTACGGAGAGAATAATATATCCATGTCCCCCGGCCAAGTGAGGGTTACATGTAATGAAATCAATGCCCCATTTCGAAAAAGGACCGCCGAAAATGGTTGGGTGAAGATGAGCTGGAAGTGCATGCATATTTCGATAAAAAATTTGGCAGTTGTGGCATTTTCAGACCACAATGATACAACCTTTGAATAAGGACGACCAAAAATAACCAGCACACAATATATTTTGGGCTATGGAAAACCCAGACATATGACCACCACACGATCCAGAGTGGAAATCATTCAAAAAATTTTAAGCCTCTTTGTGAGTCACAACGTTGAAAAACATAATCCGCACCACGATGATAAAGAGTGTCCCCAACAATTTTGTATTGCTGGGATTGATATCGATTATCCGTCGATTTGAACGTGAAAGCTCTAGGTGAAAGGTTTGGGTTTGAAGATATATAATTATATCTCCATACCATGGGTCTAACGTACTGATGAGAAACATAGATTCATCGGCGATGGGATTCTCTACCATAGTTTCTGTCTCAATATTGGGAAAGTCACACATAAGCTTAACAAACACTAGTGATTTCTTTGATTTAGATTTCTCGAATTCCAAATCAAACTCTTGTAGGATGACAATCCATTTGGATTATTTTCCCCTGAGTAATTTTTTTGTCAATGTATACATCATCGGGTTACAATTAGATATCACAGTTGTTTTACGTAACGATATGTAGTGACGAAATCGTTGGATAGATTGAACTGCTGCCAAGGCCAATTTATCCACATGCGAATATTTGATTTCCGTCAGATTGAGATTCCGACTTAGATAATAGATCACATGTTCATTGTGAGATTCATCCTCCTGAACCAAGACCATTCCATTAGTGGAATCATAGACATCTAAGTATAAAAAGTAATCTTGGTGGTAATTGGGCAGATGTAATAACGGTGCAGGGGTTAATGTGTGTTTCAATGCATCAAAATATTTATTAGCAATCTCATCCCAACTAAAAGGAACATTTTGTTTCAACAACCGGGTAAAACCCTTTGTTAACTCAGCATAGTTCGGGATAAACCTACGTAAAAAAATTTCTTTCCCTTGCAAACTTTGGAGTTGGCAAAGAGTGGAAGGAGGAGGTAAATTGATGATGGCCTCAACCTTCGATGGGTCGACATGAATTACATCTTTCGAAATGATGAATCCAAGTAATCATCCTGATTGTACACAAAAAACACATTTTTGCGGGTTCAAATGAATTTTGTAATGCCTACATCTCATGAAAAATTCTTGTAAGTATGTAGGATGATCGTCTCTGCGTAATGAATGAGCAGGTAAATCATCCAGATAAGGCTGTATAATATGTTTGATATCATGAAAAGCATAAGACATATCTCTTTGAAAAGTTTCACCAACATTTTTTAGTCCAAAAGGTAATTTTCAATAAGAAAACGTCCCCCGAGGACATATAAACGCTATTTTTGGTTGATCGGCAGGGAGTATGTTGATTTGATTATAGCCATAAAATCCATCCATAAATGATAATATTTCATTTCCGGCACAATAATCAATAATTTGGTCAATATAGGGTGTGGGATAATTGTCTTTTGGACATGCTTTATTAATGTCCCTATAATCGACGCATACTCTTATAGTCCCTTGTTTCTTCATAACGGGAACTATGTTAGATACCCAATCTATCAATGGAATTGGATAAATAAATCCTGCTCGTAATAGCTTCTCAACTTCAGCTTTGATAGCTGCAGCTTTCCGCAGATGTATTGGACGTAATCTTTGTCTAATAGTCTTGGCATTCGGGTATGTCTTAATTTCATGAATTACAATATTAGGATCGATTCCTGGCATCTCTTCGTAAGACCAGACAAAAATGTCTTGGAATTATTGAAATAGGGATTTGTAAGTGTTAATCTCTTGCATCGTAAAATAAGCACCTATATGAATGTTTTCAATAATTCCAAGTTTGACTGATATGTCGATAGGAACATTTGTAGAAATGTTTCCCAAATTAGTCTTAGAATCCGAATGTGTAATCGATATGGGATTCTGTGGTTCCTTGACATAATCAATCATAAAAATAGATGAAAAAACATTTTCAAACTTATCAAGATTAGGTAAAAATGAAGATCAATGATGTAGATCATCCCAGGGTAATTCATCTGATGACAAAATTTCTCGAATACTTTCATCAGTGTGAAATACATGTTGAAGGGATAAAAAAATGATGTCAAGGCTGAGCTTGATAGGGAAGAGGATTCTTCGCTGATAACATTCATTTGATCAGGAGTAGTTGAAAGTGTGTCGGAATACTATTTTACTGCTACATATGCCTTTTCAAAAGGACTCAAAGGCATCTCACCATTAAAGAGTCCAATTTTGATTCCGAAGGCACTACCCAAGTGTCATCAAATGGTATAGTGCTTGATGAGATCATATTGATGCTGGAAATTGTGCGCGGTACGTTGGGTGGAGGTATGGAGAAAGTTCCCATGAGAGCAGAATCCTTTACTAGTCCTACACCAACATATTTGTATGGGATAGTCGTTTTTCCAACTTGCTGGATACTGTCTATAGAAGTAGGGTCTGATGAATAGTATGAAAACTGATCGATTTTCACAATATTTCCTTTACGAGGAAACATGATTACTTGAAAGACTGATGAAATGACAACAATGACGATATAAGACCAACTACGACCCAAAATAAGGTTGTAATCAAGAGGGTCATCAACAACGTCCACGTCTAGATTAACATATTTTACGTTATACTTCTATAGGTAGATCATGGAGTATTCCATAGGGATGAAATCCTCTTCCATCAAAGGCTTTAAGGATAGTCAGTGATTGGTTGAGTGTTGGATAACCAATATTTTTCCAAAAATTTAATGACAATATACACATAGATGCCCCCTCATCAATAATAATACAAAAACCTCACCTGGATTTGAATAATACTGGAATCTGAAAAAGCCATCTGATGAGAGAGTCTTGGTGTAAAATTTTCGAGATCAAAGACCATGAGGTTCGAATCCTGAGGATCAAAAGCTCCGATAGCTGATAATAGTAATTTGCTTTATGCTGGACATGATTGTAGCACTTCTAAGGCCAACATTTCCGAAGGGGATATCATAAAATCTTCAACAATGTTGTAATTCTGAGCAGCTC
The DNA here is from genome assembly GCA_034641835.2 of Pinus albicaulis. Lineage (NCBI taxonomy): Eukaryota > Viridiplantae > Streptophyta > Pinopsida > Pinales > Pinaceae > Pinus > Pinus albicaulis. Next base: position 745,573,491 of record CM076584.1, on the reverse strand, counting down.
TCGCATGTGGATTGAAAGCTGACTTTCGAAGTACATCTTTAGCAGGAAGTTTAATCACTAGATCAGGATTAGGTTTCTCGATTTAAAGTGGTTCAGAAATTGAAGGAGGTATAGTTGGTGTTTGATTAGACTTTTATATCTCTTTACCAGTTACATGATTTTTAGTTCCATAGTCTTGAGATCATGTCGCAACCATGACCTGAGACATCATTAAAATATCTGCCAATGAATTTGAATAAGATCATATCATTTTACTATCTTGAGTGGGAAAAGGATCCTTCAAGACAGCGGGTGTGGGTGAACCTTTGAAAAACTTGGAGACTTCGGACCAATGTGGACACCCTTTGGTATAGTGATCCTCATCACACATTAGACAAGGATAATGAGGTTTCTATTTTTCATCAGCTGGTTCGTTCTTTTCTGTTTTCTCTTTAGGAGATGTAGTTTGTTTGTTTTTATTTTTTCCTTTCTTCTTATTACCGGTTTTAGATTTAGCTGTGGACAAGTCTACAACATGAATGTCGACATAAGTTTCAAGGGATGAATCTTCTTTCGGTGAATCTAGTAAAGTTATAATGGGAGAAGTAGATTTGGATGACTTCTTCTTACTCTTGTTAGCACTAACTGTACCAATTACACCGTCTGCAGCATGAGAACCAGAAGGAGTTGCAGTTATTTGACCTGGATGCGGAAAGTCAAGAATTTTTTTGTATAAAGTACCAGACTGTGTATATACAAGGTCTAAGTACTCTGCTTGAGATATGACCCATTCTTCTGTAACAAAAAATCCCTTAGCTACATCTTCAGTAATCTTTGGAAGTAATGACTTGATAAAACATTCTACCAAGATTTGATCCAGAATGAAAACTTTCACTAAATGTCATCTACGTCTCCATTCATGTATGTGATCTAAATGTATGTGGACGTAATTTGTTTTAATGAAGTTAAGAGTTCTGTGCCATTGCCGTAATGGACTGGCAACTAAAAGTGTGTTAAGAAAGCTGTTACTAACGCGTTGAAATTGTTGAATGAGCCACGTGGTATTTTAGTATACCACTTTGCAGCTAAGCCTATCAATGTTCTTTTAAATAGTCTCAATCGAATGGAATCATCGATTAAAGAGTTGGATGCACACCAAAGGTGATAAGTCATGACATGGTTTAAGGGGTCTTCTCCTGATTTACCTTCAAACTTAGGAATATCACTGGGCAACTTATTCAGCATTGGCAGCTAAAACAGAAGATAATAAAGTGGATCATTCATGAGGCGCGATAAATCTAGAAAGTCCAAAGTTGTAATGAATGGTAACCGACGGTTAGGGTCCTGTTGAGAAAAATGATAACCTTGAGGAACAATACCAGTTTAGGAGAAGGATATCCAGGGTAGCCTGGAATAGCCTGTGCAGTTGGGATTGGAATACCTCTAGGATAACCAGGGTTAGCTGTACCAAACTAAGGTTGAGATGGTATCTGATATGTGTAACCAGGGTACGGTTGATGTTGGTATAGTGGATTTTGTCCTACAGGTCCATATTAATACTGCCCTTGATACAGTTGATAAAAAAAATGACCCGTATAAGGTTGGATTGTTACAATTGTACTTGTACTAGGTTCCCCTGCAGATGTTTGAACAATAGTCTGAATTGTAGGTCCAGGTTGATGAGAAGTGACTTGAGGGATTGGTTGTAATACAGTTGCCGTCGTTACTTGAGGGGTTGTAGAAATAGGGGCTGCAGAAAATCCAAGGATAGGTGTACTAGGTTGTTGAAAAAAGTTGATGCAACAGTTTAGACAGGAGTTATAGGTGTACTCAGACCATGTTGCTGAATACTATTAGGTGCTGATACTCGAGGTATAACTTGAAGTGTGGGTTGGACAGGTTTCTGAATTTGAATGTAACCAATTGGCTGACCAGGCTGATTATAAGGTACTTGCACATTAGGTTGAAAATTATGTTGATTCAACGATGGATTCCACACTTTTTTAACTCCAGGGTAATGAGCTCCCATTAAAGGTTGTGACGCGAAAGGTTGGCCATAACCAGGGTGATAATTTGTTGGATAATTTCCACAAAAATATTGACCTCCTTGAAAAAAATGTTATTCTTGATAAAACTGTGGCCCCAAAGGAGGTTGCTGTCCTTGAAAAGGTTGTTGCCCTGGCATAGGGTACTGCCCTTGAAGATGTTGTGGCCTTGGAATAGAGTATTTCCCTTGAGGTTGATAATGTCCCTGAGGCATATACTTCCCTTGAGGTATATACTGCCCTTGAGGTTGCCCCCCCGGTGGTAAATTTCTACCTTGAGGGTGCCCCCCCAGGCAGAAAATTGCTACCTTGAGGGTTAGGGATATGAATATTTCCAGACATCATGTAGATTTGTTCCATTTTCAAAGTTTCAGTATTAGATTCACTGGGACTAGTTGATTGTATAAGTTTTTTCGAGAGATGGAGATGTTCCTGAGAAAGTACTAGAACGTGACTGGTATACTAAAGGAACGGATGGACCACCATACAAAAAGGTTTCTGGCGATGAAGAAAACATGGATGACTCACTAGACATGTTTGATGAAGGTCTGTAACTACCTGTGGGTATGGAGTAAAAATGAATACGGGGTGGCGAATAATTGAGACTAGAATTATGTAGAAATTCAGTTAAATGAGAATACCAAGGATCAAATTTAAAAGGGCTATAATAGTAAATCGATTCACTATGCATTAGATCTAAATATTCTTGACGTGAAGTAAGTATAACCTCTTCTTCTGTGTCAGTAATCTCTTCGATACTAATGAGGCCAGGAGGAAGGTTCTCAGTGATGCGAAGCTTCACTCGAGGTGAATGAGGATGACTAGGGGTTCGGGTTGTGAACTCCGAAGAAGAATCAGATGAAGCAAATTCAGTTTCAGGTTCAAAAATTTTGGGTTTAGTAGCTGATAATTCACTAGTTGTAGATGCAACTTCAACTAGTTCAGAAATTTCTGGTTTTTCTTGATAACTGTTTACTGTTTGAGGTTGATCTACTTCGTAATCTGGATGTATTATTACAAATGTTTCCTCTTGTTCAGTTGATCCGGTTCCTGATGGTTGGCCTTTTTCAGATTTAATATTTTCTAATTGGCTTGGTATGTACTCATGGGGTTTCCCCTGCATTCTACGAGAGTGTCTCGGTAATTCAGCCACAGTTAAATGTGTAACACACGAAAAAAAATGTCAACAAAATAGACCTAAAGTCACTAAGGAAACAATCAAATTGAACATACGCCTACAAAATATAAGAGACAATCCACACACAAATAATATGCTTCCACACTAAAAACACTAGTTGGTGATGAAATCCAACATCGTAAAATTATAATGTGGAAAACTTGGCAGTTGGAACAGTTACCCCAATAACCTAATTAATGAAACATTCCGGTGCAAGTCCCTCCACTTATGCCATCTCGAAGTGAAGAGTACCCTCCGGAAAGTCCAAGTGATTCTAGCTGACGTTTGTTCCAAGTACAGTGGGACCTTCCCTCCACCATCACCTTAGGAAAAATCCTGAAGATTATGGTCACTAAGGTCACCAACGGGAACAAATGTATCTAGGGGAAAAGTCTACGATCCGATATACACACAAGGGCAGAGTATCAAGCTCAATCCCCTTGAAGGCTCCTTGATATGGTAAATCCGCGTTTTGCCAACAAGTGAACCCAGGCTCCTCGATAATGGTTAATCTAAGGTTTACCATTTGTATTATGTGCACATATGCTATCTTTCCCGATGATATAGGTACGATTACCTCACTGGTTCCGACATGGTCTCGTGCTTGACTCTTTTAAGAAGAGCTTCCCAGAGCACAAATTCTACAATTGGATTTTCCTACAGCGATTCTACTTCTTTGTTTAAAGTATTTTGGAATGTTAATTACAACCTGTTCCAAAACACTAGCCTAAGCTATGTTGGTGGAATGAGCCCTAGAAAATGTAAAATATCTAGATTGATTTTACTAACGCATTGTATTAATTTGGCTGTTTCTTAAGACAAAAGGTATGGAGTTGAAACTTTAATGATGTTCGTGACCCGACTCAAAAATACTCTAAATGCATCTAAATGAGAAGTGAAACTCTTTCTTTTCAATAATCTTATTTAAAGGAAAGAATGAGAGATTTAATCAATTTTAAAAGTACCAATTCTTTCATTTAGAAACAAAATCCTTGAAAAGAAGACGATTTCATAGAGAACTCAATTTTCAAGAATGATCAATTACTCTTTTGAAATGAAATTCCTTGAACAATCAAATCAAAAACTACAATTCAATAAACAAACCATTTCCAAAAGAAAACAATTTCTAAAAATTCTAAAAATATAAATTTCAAAATCAAAGAAAAATCTAATTTTTAAGTCTATCTAGAAGATTTGAGGATGTTTTCTCCTAGTTTGTGATCAGACAAAGAAAAATTTCTACTTATCTCAGCAGAAATGAAAACAACCAAAAATTCTTTGGTGTTATATCAGGCTTCAGTAATCTAAAATCTCTTCCAAATTTGCAAATGAAAAAGGAATAAATTTTCATAAAAGTAAGGTTTGCAATGATCCTAATGGATCAAAAAGAAAATGTCATCATACCAGTAAGCTGAGGTAAATGACAGTATCTTTGTATGGAGCAGCAATAAAGTAGGACAAACTGTCACTTATAAAATGCAAATAGGATGATAAATCACACAAACACAAAAGTTGCTGAAAATAAATTCTCACACAAGATTTGACAGCTAAGATAGATCGGGGCAAACACAAAGAATCAGGTTATTTGGCTCTAAAAAGATAAATTTATTTTTTTCAAAATTTTTCCAGGGGTGCGTAGTTTATAGTGGAAGAGAGAGCGCATGCGCCCTGTTTTGAACTAAAAGCTGCACAGGTTTCCTCACTATTTTCTACTGAAAACCGCGCAGGCAAGGAAAAACTTGGAAAAAATAAATAATTAGCTTTATTTTTTAGGGATTCTTAAAAGTTGTCTACCCAAACCGACTCAGAGAAGTCAAAATTAGAAAAATCTAAAATTCAAACTGAAAATAAATAAATAAAACTAAGCTCTAGATCCCCAGTATGGTCGCCATTTTGTTACGTGGAATAATCCCTCTTGCAGATAAGAGCGATCTCCCTAGTACTCAACAAGTATCTAGAAACAAGCATCCATTTGGAAACCTTTTTCTCTAGATTAATTGCATTTCAGAATTATTATAAGAAAGTAGAAAGGACATGCCCCTACCTTGAAATCCAAACGTTCGATGTAGTCTTTTGTCCCGTCAATCCAAAATGGCTTCTCCAATAAGTAGAACCTGCAATCAAAGAAAAGAAAAAAGAATCAAAGCATATGCAACATATAATAATAAAGAATGAATCAGAATCAAGAATGATAGAGTTTGAGATAAAGGAGGATGAATCAGAATCTACAACAGAAGAAGATTCAGAAGAGGAAGAGCCAAAAAATCCAGCTGTGAGAAGATCAATTTGGGAAAGAAGGCAGTCAAAAAGGTATAGTCCATATGCTTTCTGTTCAAATTTTTCTTTAACCATCACTAATGATGATCCTAGAACTGTTAGGGAGGAAATGGATTCAGAGGATGGAAAACTCTGGAAGGAGGCCATGGTTGATGAAATGGAATCCTTGCACAAAAATGAGGCATGGGATCTGGTGGAGTTTTGGGCTGGAATGAAGCCCATCATGAGTAAATGGGTGTTTAAGAAGAAGATGAATGTAGAAGGAAAGGTGAAGAAATACAAAACTCGGTTGGTAGAAAAAGGTTATTCCCAGGTTTTGGGAATTGATTTTGGTGATATTGTTTCTCCTATTGCCAAGGTTACTTCTATTAGATTACTTTTATCTATTACTGTTGCATTTGATTTTGAGGTAGAACAGGTGGATGTGAAGACAACATTTCTTCACAGGGATTTAGAAGAGGAGATCTACACGAAACAACCTGAAGTATTTATGGTGAAGGGTAAGAAATAAGTGGTATGCAGGTTAAAAAAGTCTCCGTGTGGGTTAAAACAATCTCCAAGGATGTGGTATCATAAATTTGATACCTATATATGGGGACTTGGCTTCACTAGAAGCAAAGAGAATCATTGTGTTTATTTTAAATTAATTGGTGACTGTGTTATTTATTTGGTCTTGTATGTGGATGATATGTTGCTGATTGGAAATGACAAAGAAATTATCCAATATTTGAAGACCAATTTGTTCTCCAAATTCAACATGAAGGATATTGGTGCTGCAAACTATATTTTGGGCATGGAAATTAAGAGAGATTAGGCAAAGAGGAAGCTATGGTTAAACTAGAGGAAGTATGTCAAGAATATATTGCAGAGGTTTAATATGTAGGATAGTAAACCGGTGAAGGTTCCTATTCCTGCAGGTGTAAAGCTGTCTGTTGAACAATGTCCCAAGACGCAAGAAGAAGAGGAGGATATGTCTCGTGTTCCATATGCAAGTGCAATGGGTAGCCTGATGTATGCAATGGTATGTAATAGACCAGACATTGTACATGTAGTGGGAGTATTGAGTAGGTTTATGTCAAAACTAGGGAAGGAGCAATGGACAACAATGAAGCGGGTTTTTTCAGATATTTGCGTGGCACTAGTGATTATGGTTTGTGCTACCGGGGAAGACCAAGATTGGACAGAGTTTTGGACATCCGTGGTTTTGTTGATGCATACTGGGCTGGAGATCTGGACCAAATAATATCTACAAGTGTGTATGTGTTTATCCCATTTGGAGGTGTAGTCAGTTGGATGAGTAAAAGACAGTCTGTAGTGGCTCTTTCAAATACAGAGGTATAATACATGGCAGCCACTCATGCAAGCAAGGAAGCAGTATGGTTGCAGAGATTGTTTTCAAGTATGGGGTTGGTGCAACGAGCTATAAGGATAGATTGTGATAGCCAAAGTGCAATTTTCTTGGATAAGAACCCTGCTTATCATTAAAAGACAAAGCACATTGATGTTCAATATCACTTTGTGAGAAATATGGTTGAGGATAAAAGGGTGTTGCTGGTAAAGGTGAACACTTTGAAGAATGTTGCAGATGCATTGACAAAGTCTGTGAGCACTCAGAAGTTCTCTTGGTGTAGAGAAACAATGGGTTTATGAATGCTTCGACATGTATATATATGTGTTGTAACACTAAAAGGAACATAATGAAAAATCAAGCTAGTAGTCCCGATTTGGGATCTAGGGGAAAATATCTGTGTATATATGTTTTATGTTTTATTCTCTTGCTATTGTTTATTTTCCGTTTTAAGATTCGTTTGCAGATAATTTTTGTACAGGGTTAAAACCTATAGGGGAGCTATTTGTTTCTCAAGGAAAGTATTCCAAAGAGATTCTGAGGAAGTTCCACATGGAGAGCTGTAAACCCATGGAGACTCCTCTTGCAGGAAACTGAAGGAAGGAGGATGCTACTTCAGGTGAGGTAGTGGATGCTATTATTTACAGGTAGCTTCTGGGTTCACTCATGTACTTGGTGAACACACGACTAGACATATGCTACGCAGTTAACCAACTTAGTCAAGCTACGGTTAAGTCGACCAAGCTCTTTTGGAAGGTGGGGAAGCATGTCTTGAGATATATCAGGGGCACTAAAGAGTATGGATTATGGTACAGATGGACAGAGGGAGTGAAGCTTCAAGACTTCACCGATGCAGATTGGGCAGGTAGTCCATTAGACATGAATAGCACATCAGGAGGGATCTTTAGCATAGGATCGACAACAATTTATTGGTATAGCAGGAAGCAGAGATCAGTTGCACTTAGTTTAGCCAAGGCAGAGTACATGGTAGCTAGTCAGGCGACCTGTGAGGCCATCTGGATGAAGAAGATACTTGTTGGTTTGTTTGGTCATCAGATGGATCCGAATTTGATACATTGTGATAACCAGATTTTCATAAAACTCTTGGTTAATCCAGTTGTCCATGACAGGTCCAAGCATATTTACATCCGGTACCACCATATCAGAGATTGTGTTTAAAGACGCATTATGTTACTTCAATACATTCCTACAGAGGATCAAGATGAAAATATTTTGACGAAGGTGCTTGCCAAGAGAAAATTAGAATACCACAGAGGCAAGATCAAGGAAGATGATAATCCCTTTCATGTTGAGAGGGAGTGTTGAAAAGTCAACAAGAAATCGTGTCTAATTTAATTTTCCCTTAATTAAATTGGACAATAAATTGTAATCTTATCTCATAATCACTTGTAATAGTTAACTAAGTGTGATAGACTCAGTTAGCTCATGAAATTCAAGTTGAGGGTGGTTGGTGAGGCATGTAGAGTGATTCTATTTGTTTTAGAGTCCAAGTTGCAGCTAGTGTATTAGTTTAATGCATGAGAAATCAGTTAACTCAATTAAGCGAGTGAAAGTCACTTTAACTAATTGTAACTGATTGTTGCACTAGTGAGAGGTCAAGTGAATTAAATCGGATTTAATTCACATGTAGTGATCTATTAAGTGACTGATGATTTACTATTAATAGCTACATGCATGTTAGTTCTGATGAAGACCCAGTTGAGACAAAGGTTAAAGGGATGCTATCTGTCAGTTGTATTATTAGTAAATTGTCGGTGCAAAATTAGACAACCATAGGATTTCCCATGATGTATCACACAGTTTTAGAAGTTTGAATTTCCTAATTAATAGGGATCAAATTTTCCTAGAATTGTGCAAGGCAGACATGCTGAGAAGAGGTAGGAAATTGGCTAAGTGTTGGCCAATTTTCTCTGGATCAGTGTGAGACAATTGGTAGAGTGCATCAGAATCTTGTGAGAAGAGTGAATTTTACTGTTTCATGATTCCTTGGTTGATTATACAATAAATATAGAGGGGTTTTGAGTAGTAAGCTTTCCCTAGGAAAAGTATCTGTGTTGTGCAATTTATTTGCTTCTTTTTCTTACTTGGTGTGTTTGTGCGATCGTGTTTATTTTCCGCAAATATTGTAGAAGGATTCAATATATTATTTTTGTATATTACATGATCACATTGAATCCATTGGTGTAATTTCTACCAAGAATTACTACTAGCAGTCAGTCACTTTCCATTTTGTCTCAAATCCTGTCCTAAAGCTCGAATTGGAAAGTGATGTCACCCTTATATTAAGGGGCATAGGGAATATGACTCCCATATTTGGAGTGGTGTGAGAAAGAGTCCAAGAATAGAGTCACCTGCAAAGGAGGAATCCGAGATGGAAGAATGACCAGGAGAGAGACAATATTTGGGTTGGTTGTACTATTCGAACTAGTCTAAGAGGCAAGTGGATCCACCTTCCCCCAACTCCCTAGAGATTCATTTACACTAACTTGACCTATTAACTACGAACCCAAATATAAGATGTTTGGACCAATTTCTTTCTCTGAATTTGAAATAGGAGGACATAAATTAATAATAAAATTACTAGAGGTTGGAATACACTTATTCCAATAGATACCACCCATGCCAATATGTGAGTTGCCTCAATGTCAAACACCTTGGCCTGAGGAAAGAGAAGGAATGCAATAATAGTGACATGGAAATGAAAATTGAAGTCTTCATCAACTGAGAAAAGTTCTAAGCTTTGAGCTAAAGGGAGCATTTGGAGCTAAAATTGACAATTCCTCACCAACTACCAAACAAAGAGAAGTTGACAAAGGCTTGAAAACTGAAAAGTCTTGTTTCTCAAGTCCCAAAAGTGTGGGATCACTAGAATTCTCTCCAACCAACATAGACTTAGTAAGAAACATCAAGAAATTTGGTGCTTCTCACTTAGCCCGACCAACCACATAGGGACTTAACAAAAAATCAAGTGATCCTTCAACCAAAGGAACTTGAGCCTACACGTAAATGGGAACTTAATATGTCAAGGGTAAATTAATGCCTAGAACATCCAATGGAGTTAAATATTCACCTTTTCATTTCCAATTCTAGTTCTTCATTTTCGAAGGGTAGTTTTAAATGATATTCCAATAAGTATGACAATGAACACAAAAAAAATCAAGGTTGGAGTAGTCCAATGTTTTCTCAAATACTAAATCACCAACCACAACCTCAAATGACATACCTAAACCTTCAAGAAAATCCAAACTTATCAAAAATTTTTCCATAGTTCGGTCCTTGAATATTTGTTTGATGTGTCCAAATAAACAACGTTTTCTACTTCATTCCCCAAACTCGTAAAAAAATAATATTGCTGAGTTCCAAGGGTATTCCTCACATTTTGACTTAGATAGGAACTCTACAATAAACCTCGTGCCATGGGTTGAAGAAAGGATTCCATAGTTTAGGAGAAAAGAAATAAGACCTATAAAAGGCAACACCCATTTATAAGCCTAATCATGTCCTCCTATAACTAGGACTTAAACCCTAGAGATCCTCTCATTAAGCAGTAGAACTCTAGGATGTATCCTAGTAATGGATCTAAAGACTTATGCATCCAAGTTATTAAAGTGGATTACACAAATTGAACTCAAAAAGTGTGCCAATGAGTACTTTACCTACTAATATCCTTGCCAACATTCATCTTATTGAACTTGGGCCTTTTCCTAACCACTTAGTGAGATTTTATTTCATCCATGCTACCCCTTCTCTTCTTACTTTACTTCACGTTAGTTCTATTCAACTTTGGAGGTGAATTTGGGGAAAGATTCATACAACTCAGATCCAAGGATCAACACACAAACCCTAGGGTAGAATTAGAAAACCCACCAACTTATAAAGAACAAGAAGTGACATTCACAAAAGAATATAGAAGAACCAAACCCTTTATTTATTCTTCTCAATTTTTTTATTAACCCTTAATAACTCAGGAAAAAAATACTTGTAAGAATAAGAAGGCCTATTTTCCTTGAGATGCTTCATATGAAAGTTCTTACCAAACAATTTATTGAATTTCCTCATTTTCTTAACAAGTCAAGCTTCTATAGCAGTGGCCTATATCATAATGAATTTTTTATCAATGCTTACCATATATTCTCTTCTTCTTACATAATTGAGATTTCATTGCAATGACTTATGTAGTGATGCTTTTCCTAGTTCTTTTGTGTTTGAAGCCTTCCTATTATATAACCATGTTTTATTTGCTATATTTTGACCCATCAAAGATGTTACCTCATGAATGGAACTATCAAGTTCTCCGGCCTTAAAATTACTAGGTGTCATTTTTTCGACCACTTCCTCTCATGTCACTTCTTTCTAGAACCCTTCCATTGGGTATTCTGGTCCACTCTTAGTATCAAATTTTCACAATTCCAACCATACTAAGAAAGAGAATCCATGCATAATAATTTAATTAGCCCTTGAGTGATATATACTTCATTCAATATGTTGTCTTGGAATCCTCACCATTATTTACGGATATATGAATAAGAATAGATGATTGTTGATCGAGGGATGATGTTGGAGATGAGAAATAAAATTGAAGTGGTATACACAAACTAGTTGTGAAGACCCTAAAAAATGATATATTTTTGGATATAAAAGGAGATTTATGACCATGTATGGTTTAATGATGTTTACTTAACACCTTTAATTGTGCTTCTAACAATCTCACTAACACTATAAAATCTAGATATTTGTGTAGTTTTTAACCTTGTATAGTTTAATTACCACAAACAAATTTTTAATTAAACTAGAAAATATGCAATGGAAAACACACACATTGACACAATTTTTTATCATGGAAAACCGAAACCGGGAAAATGAACAATCAATATATATATCTATATGTACAATATTACAATAAAATATATATCCCACGACATTCATGAAGTGCTAATACATTTACCGTGTATTAGAATGCAACCATAGTTCCTTAATCGAAACTACAAAACCATGGGAAAAATCACCATGCACCACAAAGGCACTTTTACCAAAAATTGTGTACCAAAAACCACCAAACAAATGAAAAAAGGGGGACTTCAACCCCTCAAACAAACGGTGCTTCCACCACCATATTGCGCCTATCAACACGATGTATAATGAAAGGAATTAGTCATGAAAATAATATAACACATACCCAAAAATTTGATGTTGCCGAGATTTCATCACTCAAATCATTGCTCACCTTCCATAGATGCCTAGTTACACATGATATGATTCCTTTTGTGGTTGGAATAAAACCACTTCATACCACAAATTAGGATCATTGGGATGTTCATGAAAATTTAGAGACCATACCCATATCAAGTGACTCATTAAAGATACTCAATTTATGTCCATCAATTTGCTTCTTGAAAAATCCATATCATCTCTAAAGTTGACTTGCAAAATACTAATTCCTACTAGCTCATAGTGCAAAGTTAAGCCTCCCATGGATACAAAAGAGACTTAAAATACTCATTGGAAAAATAAATTATGGATGCTTGATTAAGATACAATGGAAATTACAAGTTAAAAATGGAGGGGAACATCAAAGAGAGTGATGGATAGGGAAATAATTTCTTTAAACTAGAAATAATGGAAACATGAGGGAGATAAATTGTTTCATGGGTATGGTAAGATATTTAATGATGATGTTGTTATCTTAAAGTGGAGTGAAAAGTAAGTACGAAGTAACAAGAACATGAAAAAAAAATGGGGGAATCAGAAAACTAATCGTAAAACAATGGTGGCGTGTTCATGTATTTTGTGGGGGTTTAGAATATATATATATATATATATATATATATATTTTGTTTTTTAATTTTCTTAAAAGGCCTTTTGTTTGTAGACTGTGCATTTTTTAATGCATTGTAATTTTTGAATCATTTAGTTCTATTAAAAAATTGTATAATTCTAAATAACACAGTCCACATGGTAAAATAAATTGGTGAAAACCAGGGGCATTATTTGTAGGTTTTAACCCTATACAGAGTTTATCTGCAAATGAACTCTTAAAAAAGAAAATAAACAACAACGATAAAATAAAACATAAAACACATATAAACAAAGATTTTTCCCTGGATCCCAAAACCGAAACTACTAGCTTGATTTTTCATTATATTCCTTTCAATGTTACAACACATATATATACATGTCAAAGCATTCATAAACCTTAATCCATTAACCCTGGATTAGAACACAATTTTAGTTCCCTTGAATAGATCTAGAAAATACCATGAGCAGAAAACCAGCATGCCCAAAATAATGTGCAAACTCATGCACAAAAACATAGGTAGGTCCGCCCACCTAATATAGGTTCCAATTTTTTTTTCCTGGGGTGCTGCCTCGGACCTCGTGTAGGGGGGCTACCGCCCCCCTGTGAACCGCTCGATAGGGGGGCTGTGCCCCCCTTGTGACCCCCCTGCTGCGCCCAGAACAAGCGTAGGGATGCTGACCGCCCCTCTTACCCCTCGCTTCATGCCTTTTCCTAGTCTTTAAAATAATATCACACACACCCAACATTCTCCCACTTGTTGTTTTATTTCCACGGGGGGCCACAAGAGAGCTTAGTCATTGGTCCAAACCTGCAACACCCATTTTTTCTATCCACCAAGATAAATCTCATTGCTCATATACTTCGTCAATGCATCTGCAACATTATTCAAAGTGTCCACCTTTACCAAAAACACCTTATTTTCCTCAACCATATCTCTCATAAAGTGATACTAAACATCAATGTGCTTTGTCTATGAATGATAAGTAAGGTTATTAGCCAAGAATATTTCACTTTGCCTATCACAGTATATAATTATAGCTTGCTACACCAACCCCATACTTGAACACATTATCTGCAACCAAACTGCATCCTTTCTTTCATGAGTGGCTACCATGTATTCTGCCTTTGTAGTTGAAAGAGCCACTACAAACTGTATTTTACTCATCCAACTGACTACACCTCTAAATACGCTAAACACATACCCACTTCTAGATCTTCTTTGATCTAGATCTCCAACCCAATCTGCATCAACAAAACCACAAATATCCAAAACTCTGTCCAATCCTGGTCTTCCTTGGTAGCACAAACCATAATCACAAGTGCCACACAAATATATGAAAACCCGCTTCACTTCTGTCCAATGATCCTTGCCTGGTTTTTACATAAACCTGCTCAATACTCCCACTACATGTGCAATGTATGGTTTAGTATAGACCATTGAATACATTAGGCTACCCACTGCACTTGCATATGGAACACAAGACATGTCCTATTCTTCTTCTTATGTCTTGGGACTCTATTTTGCAGATAACTTTACACCTATCGGAATAGGAACCTTCACCAGTTTACTATCCCACATATTGAGCCTCTGCAATATTGTGTCGACATACTTCCTCTGGTTTAACCAAAGCTTCCTCTTTTTCCGATCTCATTTAATTTCCATGCCCAAAATATATTTTTTAGCACCAAGTTCCTTGATGTCAAATTTGGAGAACAATTGGGCATTCAAATCCTAGATAATTTCTTTTTCATTTCCAACCAACATATAATCCACATACAAGACCAAATAAACAACATAGTCACCAATTAATTTAAAATACACCCAATTATCCTCTTTTCTTATGGTGAAGACAAGTACTCATTTATATGTATCAAAATTTTGACACCACATCCTTGGTGACTGTTTTAAACCATACAAAGACTTTTTAAACCTGCATACTAGTTCATTCTTACCCTTCACTGCAAAGCCTTCAGGTTTCTTCATGTTGATTTCCTCTTCCATATCCTCGTGAAGAAACGTTGTCTTCACATCCATCAGTTCTACCTCAAAATAAAATGCAGTAGCAACAGATAAAAGTAATCTAATAGAAGTTACCTTGGCAATAAGAGAAAAGAAATCACCAAAATCAATTCCCGAAACCTCCTAATAACCTTTTTCTACCAACCAAGCTTTGTATTTCTCCACCTTGCCTTTTGCATTCATCTTATTCTTAAACACCCATTTTCTTCCAATGGGTCTCCTTCCATCTGACAAGTCCACCAAATCCCATGCCTAATTTTTGTGCAAAGATGCCATTTCATCAACGATGGCCTCCTTCCAGAGTTTTCCATCCTCTGAATCCACTGCCTCCCTGAAAGTTCTGGGATCATCATAAAATATAGATAAAGAAAAATTTGGACATAAAGCAGATGGAATATAGATTTTTGGCTTCCTTCTTTCTTGAATTGATATTCTCATAGGTGGAGTTTGTGGCTCTTCCTCTTCTGAATTTTGTTCTGTTGTAGAGTCCGATTATTCCTCCTTTAGCTCAAACTCTATCTTCTTAGGTTCCTTTGGTAGGAATTCATGTTTAACAAAATCTTTCACCTCTCTAAATGCCACATCTCGGCTATACACAACCTTCCTTATTTCTAGGTTCCAAAGCTTGTAACCTTTTAAACCATCCTTATACCCAATAAAGATGCACCTTTCATATTTACTATCCAACTTGTTTCTTTTCTCCTTTGGAAGATGTAAATATGCATCACAATCAAATACCCTAAGATGTGAAAGAGATGGTTTATTACTAGTCTATACCTCATGTGGAGTCTTATCCTCCAACGCTGATGAAGGTGATATGTTAACCAGGTAACATGCAGTCTGCAATGCCTCTATCAAAAATTCATGTCCTAACCTGACACCACTGAGCATGCTTATTTCCTTTTCCATCAACGTCACGTTCCTTATTTCTGCAACTCCATTTTGCTGAGGTGTGTATGGACTAATATTCTGCCGCACTATACCATACTTCTTACAAAACCATTCAAATTACTTCTTACAAAATTCTCCTCCATTATCTGCGCTCAACACCTTTATCTTCTTCTCTGTTTGGTTTTCCACTAGAGCCTTAAATTCTTAAGATCTATCAAAGACTTCAGATTTATTCCTTAGTAAATATATCCATGTATTACTAGAGAAGTCATATATAAATGAGAAATATTACACAAACTTACCCAGTGATGGAACCGACACAGGTCCAAACACATCATTATACACAAGCTCTAATATCTTGTTTTCCCTCTTAGCGCCAGAAGGGAAACTCACCTGATTCTTCTTCCCATATACACAATGTTCACAGAAATCAAAATCCAGAGAGAAATTATACATACCTTCTACCAGAACATTACCATGCAGTATTCGAAGGCCCTTCTCTACAATGTTTCCAAGTCTTTGATGCCATAACATGGTATTTCATCCAAAGACCACTAGGATTTCTACTCCACTTTCAGGAACCACAAAACTGTTGCACCCATCAATAACAATGCTACCCATAAGCTTGTACAAATTTCCAATCCGAACTCCCAACATTAATACCAGTGATCCCCGAACCATATTGCAGGTATATTTCTTGAACATTTTTTTTGCACCTACATCATCCATAATACTTACAAAAATTAAATTTCTAGCCAATGCAGGAATATGCATAACACCAGGAAGTGTTCTAATCCTTCCACCTTGCAACCTCAACTTGAATTTTCCACGACCGATGATTCTAGATTTCCTATCATCCCCTAAGAAGAAATCTCCACCATCATACTTGTCATACTCGCAGAACCACTCCCTATAGGGAGTGAAATGAAAGGATGCACCTGAGTCAATCAACCATGCCTCATGATCTATAGGTGGATTTGAATAAGAAGCCAAATACACATACCCACCTTCATCTGAGTTGGTTTTCACCTTTGCATAAGGAGAATTATCAGATCCATTTCCTTTCTTAGGAGCTTTATATCTACAGTCCTTTTTGACGTGCCCTTCCTTTCTGCGTTTCCAACAAACCTTTACAAGCTTTCCTAGAGATTTGGATCTCCCTCTAGACTTAGATCTCCCACTCGAGAACTTATTTTTGTTTTTGCATCTCTATTCTGGCCCTCGATATTTTTCCATCTCATTTCCTTCGACAGAAAGGCTGAGACAATTTCATCAAAATTCAAGTTAGTTGTATTGCTTCCTATTGCAACAACCATAATATCCCACGAATCTGGTAGAGAACACAACAAACTGATGCAATTATATTCATCTGAGATTTTAATATCAATATATGACAACTGACTTACCACAATATTAAAGGCATTAATATGATCTATCACCAAGTCTCCATCCTTCATCCTTAGGTTATACAACTTTTTTAGCAGGAAAAATTTATTCACTAGAGACTTCTATTGGTACAAAGTCCCAAACTTGTCCCACAAAGCCTTCATTGTAGCTTCCCCAGATACATTCAAAAATAGTGAATCTGAGATACACAACCATATTGTGTTCTTCTCCTTATGATCCAACTTCACCCAGTCTTCATCTGACATTGATGTTGGTTTAGTACCCATATCTACCACGATCCACTAATATTTATCCACTAGCAGATCCCCCATCTTGAGCTTCCACAACTCAAAAATTTGACCATTAAATTTATTTATCTCTATCTTTCCACTGCTTTCCATATTCTTTCACAATAATCGATACTGCAGATCTCACACTAAACATGGTCTACCATAGGCTAGAGAAAAAAACACCTCAACAACAAATGCGTCCCCTTGAAGCTGAAACAAATATGATACCAAATGTAGGTTTTAACCATGTACAAAAATGATCTGCAAACGAAATTTTAAAACAAAAAATAAACAATAGTGAGAGGATAAAACATAAAACATATATACACAAATATTTTCCCCTGGATCCCGAAACTGGGACTACCAACTTGATTTTTCATTATATTCCTTTCAATGTTATAAAAATATAAATATACATGCTGAAGAATTCATAAACCCCAACCCATTAACCCTGGATTAGAACATAACCGTAGTTCCCTTGACCGGATCTACAAAATACCATGAGTAGAAAACCAACATGCCCAAAATCATGTGCAAACCCATGCAAAAAACCATAAGCAGGTCCGTCCGACAGGGGGGGATGCGCCCCCCCTTGTGCCCCCCCTGCTACGCCCGGCGCAAGCATAGGGGAACTAGCCACCACCATCTTACCCACCACTTCTCGCCTTGGTCTAGTCGTGGAAATAATATAACACACACCCAACATTATTAGCTAGGAAAGTCTCTAAGATTAGGAGGGACACCATGTACCAATTGTGCATGGTTCAAGTATTTTTTTGTTGGTTTATATAATGTTTTTATGTAAGGAAAATGTATTGCTAAGTTATAATCAATAAAGTAACACTTTCGAGATATATTACAAATTCGAATTATACTTTGTAAAATGTAGAAACAATTGCATAAATGAAATAACAATTTTAGAAATAAAATAAACATTACTTTTCGTGAAATTATTTAATTTGCAATATAATCTTTAATTAGAATACTATTTTGGAAAACATGGCTCTATGGCTATTGAAAACAAGATTCATAAAATGATAAAAATGCTTTAGAAAACAAGGTTTTGTAACCATTGAAAGAAAAAACTGTAACATGTTGAAAATTTATAGCTATTGAAAATAGGGATTTTTAGCATGCTATATAGGGAAAACACATTGCTAGATAGGAATAAAAGTCACACTCTAAAGTTAGATTGGAAAATTAATCCAAACTTTGAAAAATGTAACCACACTTGCAAAAATGAAATAATACATCATACATAAAATAACAATTAAATTCAATTATATTATCTAAGTTATAACAAAATCCTAATTAGAATCTTATATCAAAAAATAAGGAGTTTATAGCCACTAAAAATGAGGATCTCTAGCATCCTGTCTATGACCGTTTGAGCATGTCTCAACATTGCTACGATTCATTCCTCTGTCATCTACCTCTTCATGGCTATAAAAATCCTAAGCATTTTTCATGTCTCTGATCCCCATTGGATTCTTATCTACCCTAATATTATCTACTTTATGTACCTGTAGCTCTACCTTGCAATGTGCATATAATTCATTTTTTTATTCATGTATAGAATTAGGTAGAATAAAACTTAGTAGTCATTAAATTTATGGAATTTTGTTCCTTATAGGCCACCAAAAGCCTTGTTTTTTTTTTACTGGGAAATTTGTGCTACTCATATCAATTTTCTAAGTGTATCATTAAATTATATATTTCATAAGCTTTCTACTAACTATTCATTTCCCTAAAATTGAGTTATGGGCTGTAATTTATGGTATTTTGAAGTTTTGTTAGTTTATCCAATTTTTCTTTAATATAATTAAGCCTTTATGGATTCTACAATCCAAGAGATTTCCATAGACTACTTTTGTGTCCCAATCTTCGTTCTGAGTGAGGAGTTATGCCCATGGTAATATACTAGTGCATGATTTTTCCTTTTAATTATTTGAGGTGTAATTTTTTATATTGAATTTGTTTGACACTTGTAGTATCTTGTTTGAAATATTTTTCTAGGTTCTTTCATTTTAGATTATTGGGACCTTATGTGTGGTACCACTTTGGCTCCCTAGAGTTTTCAATGTCTAATAACACTCTTTAGGGTCTTAAAAATGCCATAGAATTTCAAGACACATAAAATCACGAGAAAAGTTGTAACGAAATTACTGATTTCACTATTGATATGGCATATGATACATTATTCCAACTTATGAACCTTCATACATGTTTCCATTTTAACCAATTCATTGATATATATATACTTATTGGAGGTATTATTTTCTTTATCAAATGCACTGAGAAATCGACCAAACCAATCGGTTGACCAAGATAGTGTCCTAGTTGATTAGAAAAATGACTCAACTAAGTGATCAAGTTAGTTGACAGTTGAATTGAGTTGACCAAAGTAGGGCATTGGTAAACTTTAAGATGAATCAAATTATTCAAATTGGTTGATCATTGGTCAAATTGATCTATATATTATGCTAATAAATTGTTGTTCAAGTCAACTAATATAATATACCAATCAATTGTAAAGACAAGTTGACTAAGTAGTCGACTTGGGAAACCATTAGATTAGATTGACCAATGTATTATTATAGTCAAATGCATGCACAAGCTATCAAAGTAATCAAATTAGTCACACCTTCTGATTAGGTTGGCTTGTAGAATATCCTACTTAATGATAGAGATGATTCGACTAGGGTAGTCAAATTAGTCAACCATTAGTCGAACAAACCATTATAAAGTTAGTTGGTTTCTATAACATGCCAATCAACTAAGTGGTCAAATTAATTGACCCTGATTTCTAAAATTTCTCGTATGTATGTATGTTGAGATAATTTCAAATTTGGCCTTTTTTGTTTGAATAACCCCTAAATCTCAATGCCTCCATTTTTTTGAGGTTTTTTCCATTTTCCTCCTTGGTAATTTTGATAAAAATTGTAGACATAATTTAAAAATATTGTTTATGCACTGTATCTTTGGCCCATGTGGGTCCGATGTTGAAATAAAGACTTTAACACGACGTTGTAGCATACCCAACATCCTTAGTGCACTATTGAGAGTATGGGACACTTCAGAAAACATGATTTCCCACTTCTTTTTAATATGATATCAAATTTTTCCTTTTAAAACTTAATCCCAACAATAAGTTTGTCTAGGAATTCGACTTGATCCATTGGTTGAAAAATATCATTGAATCATAGACTATCCATTGAATGTCCATGTGGACCTACTATCTTTCGATGTCCCATCGACCACATGCACAAATCTACTGCCAATTGACAATATTTCAACGACATTATATTGCTCGTCAATGTATATACAAAAATGATTTTTAATAATCATGCCTCGCATATGCTATAAATATGCATGTATAAAAAATATACAATTCATAACAACTTATACTTATAGAGATTAAGTGCAACTCACTCATTAATTGAATAAATTTAATTAACACAAGCAATTATGCGAAATAAACAACACATGAAATATGATAAAACACATCTTTTGTAATTTTCCACCAATTTACTGCAGACCTCAGATATTCCACCTAGCCACAAACCTCATTGCTCTAAATATTTCAGTTATCATTCACCCTTTAGTTGGGTCTATGACTCCACTAGGTAAAAGACTCACCTGTAGCCAACTATGGTTACACCGTTATTAAAAAACAATTACTAGGAAAAGGTGTCAACTCCAACACCTCCCAAACCTACAACCTCTCATTCCCTAGCCTACACAACCCAAGGTAGTACATCCCCTTCTCTAAATTTGCAATCCTTGTTGTGCCACTATCCTTCTAAGGCTTCTAATGTAGGCTAACTAGGAAGTCTTAAAGTTTTGTAGCATTGAGGGTTCCATCTATCCACAAGATTCTCTAGGCACCCCTATAACCTCAGACTGGAAATCCTACCTAATCAATTCCCTCTTGAGGGCTCCAATTTTACCCAAGTAATTTTTAGGAGATTTGGAAATATAATCTCATTTAGAATTAACAATTATTTACTAGGCTATAGCAATTAGTGACTGCCCAGTCTCATACCCCTCCAACCTCTAACATAAAGTAGAAAAAGGACCACCCAAGAATGATGGATGAATAATGGAAAGACTGATCCATTACCATGTAAAAAGAAGAATTATGTATGCATGATTTCTTTTTGCTAAATGTCACCCAAATAACACAACCTCGCCACTTGGAAACTAAATTAGACTAGTTGTCCATTCACTTTTGGACTTAGAATATAAAATCAAATTAAAACTTAAACTTATACCATTCCATTTATGACCTTAGATTATATTACATTAAGTAACTTTAAGAATATAATATAATATTCATGGCTTATGAACCATGTCTTGATTATGTCCCTCACCCTTTCCTCTTATGGAGTCTTATCCCTAGTCACACAAACACTCTATTCTCAAAAACATATAAACCTATGAACATAAGTTCCAAAACAAATATATACACCTTGGATGACAAGCCTAATAAAATATTTATAAATACATACAAGGGACCATCCTAGAAGTATTATCTTTTATTAAGGTCAATTTCCCTAATAATTATTTCATAGATGTCTATAAATAAATACAACACTAATTTGTCAATGATTAATGCTAATCATACTTATAAATATCCTAATTATTAATCTATTGCATATAGTTAACCATATATTAAACTATACCTCCTTTAAACTATATTTTAATTTTTCCATTTTTATATTCATTATATTCAATAATGTCCCCACGATTACAACATATATCTTGTTTAATTGCAATTGGATCATCTTTGACAGAAATCATTGGAATGGTGAGGAGTAACAAAATATGCCAAAACCCACCAATCTTTGGCCAATCTAAATGGATGGAATTTTTGCAATTTTTTATTTATTTATTAAACTATTATCTACGAAATTTTGAATATTTATAAGCATTATTTTTTATGGAATGAATAAGATTACCCTTTATTTTATTTATAGATCAAATATACAAAAATGACGCTACAAAATTTACCCAATAATATTGTATTTAATTTATTTGAATGAGATTAAATTATAAGCAATATACAAACAAAAAACATAATTACAGGGCAATAACTCAAAATATTCATAATTATTATCTTTGGTTATATTATTGTATTTTTCTACCAGATGAATAATATAGTGTCATTATCTCTAGTTATATTATTGTATTTTTCTACCGAAAATTTTGTGTGTGTTTTATTTTAGAAATCAAGTATACAATATGATATATAATTTACGAAATAATTTAAAAAATGAAATTTCATTTAAATGGTGATTTTCTCGTAAGAATTTAATGTTTTTTTTTTCTTCAAAAAATATGAAATTGGGAGTGTTTGAATCATTTTTTAATAGTTGAAATGGATTTAACACCCTCAAAACCCCTTGGCATACTCAAAATTTTGAAACTTGACAGACCTAGATTTCCAAATTGTTTTTCCAGATTTCGTGAAAATCGTGCAGGAAAAATCATTTTTTTTGGGGAAACTTTGTAGCTGTTTAGACTATTGGAAATGTATCATATTTATCTATTTGAATGAGATTAAATTGTAAGTAATATACAAATAAAAAACATAATTACATGGAAAAAACAATTCTTAATTTTATTGTGATTTTTTTTAATAATAAATTTATTATAATTTAGTTATTAATTAATAATAATAATATTCATTCCTAACTACTATTTATTAATATAAATTATTTCACCATTTTTTAAGTTATTGTGTCTTTGATTAATAAAATAAGAATGTACACCTAAAGCTTTTCCTATCGCTGTTTGCTGCAAGGGAAACTAGACCAATGACAAAATAATTTATTTATCTATTTATTATTATTATTTTTTAATTTCTAAGAAAAGTATCTTTGGAGGATATGCAGACTGTTATTCAAGACCTTGGGCACACTCGGGGTCGAACTTCTCTATTTCAACAATCTGTTCGAACCTATTGGTTAATTAAATGCCTGCTAGCCAAGGCTGTTATGTCAATAGCTAAAACAAAGTTGGAATCAACCTTGGCTGATATCAATAGGAATATTCAGGAAATTAATTTACGTCAGCTGCATCAATATGCGAGGCTTGGAAGATTGGAGAAGGAAATTAAGGCAATGCAACAGGTTTTAGTTGAATTACTAGGAGCTTCAGCCAAAGATCCAATGCCTATTGAATCCGAGGAGGATTAAGAATTTATTGTTCTTCTGTTGCACTTTCGTTTTAAATGGCTAATCCTTTTAATCATTTTTGTATATGATATTGTCTCTAGACTTGGATATCCAGTATCGACAAATATGGTATAGGTTGTTAAGAATTTTTATGTTTTGGATGACTTATTTTGAACTTCGATGGCCAAAATGCCTAGTTTCTTGCGGGCAAGTTGAGGTCTAGTTTTGTATCTTTTGCCCGATTTTATTAATAGAAAATAGAAGGTACCACCTAAGCTTACAAAAAAAAAAACTATGAGATTGATGAACATACAAAAATATTGATTTCCTGAAGTATACATTCATCATGATGGGCACTGAGGCCTTCATTGCTATTCCTAATCATGAAGGCATCATGCTGCCAAACAATAGCTAAAAGAAAAAAAATGAGCATAAGACTTCCAACCTTTTAGATCCCGAGAAATATCAGTCGGTGGAAGGAGTGACAGGATTCTATTTTTCCTTCAAAATATGCCAATCCTTGTTTTCTAAATATTTTCCTTCCTTAACCCAATTATATTCTGACAGCTCCCATGCATGAGGAATGCCGATGGTGGATTTTTCACAACCCAAATTAGCTAATCGGTCAACAACATTGTTTCCTGTGCTTTTTACATGCATAGGAATGATGGATGAGATATTTGGAAGAAGCTTGCTAATTTTGGAGATGAGGGATTCTATAAACGAACTATGAGAGAGTTTTTTCGTGTTGGACCCATTAATAAGTTTCTTGAGGATATTTATAACAATCTTCGAATCACCCTCAAGAATTAGTCCGTGCAAACCTTTTATGGAAGCAGTTTGCAGACCTATCTCTAGGGTAGAAATCTCCGCAACATTGTTCATACTAAGGCTGAGAGATCCTACTATGTTGTATGCTGGGAGGCCAAGATCATTGTGGAAGACTCCTCCAAAACTTGAATTGTCTGGATTTCCCTTTGCTACACCATCAAATTTAAATTTTAAGCCCAAAGGAGGAGAGGACCAAAAGGATTGAGTGGAGGGGAAGAGGTGGGTGATAGGATTCACAAATGAAGAGGAGGGAAGCAAGGTGGAGAGGGCCTTAATAATGGAAGAATATAGTAGGGAATCCGACTAATCATCGCCCCCCCAAGAGCTGGAAATAATGGATCCACAAAATTTCTCGAGGATTAGTTTCTAAATGAATACTTCACTTCTTGATGATCCCTTGGAAGATTTTATAGTTACTTTCCTTCCATATTTTCCATAAGACAAATCTTGGAAGGAGCGTCCAATATTTGTTGAGGATATGACTTTAGAAGGTTGAAGAATGCTAAGTCATGACGAGATCCACAACTTCAACTTGAGAATTTAGATCTATTTTCCCAAAGGTGATTGTTTCTTTTATCCATATGTCCTCTGCAAAGGGGCACTCATTAAAAATGTGATTTGTTGTTTACTATTGCTGATAATAAAGATAACATCTTGATGGTCCTTAGAATCCCCTTTTTTAATTTTTTTCTCAGGTTAGAGTGGACTTCTTGGCCAAAATCCAAAGGAAGGAGGCTACCTTGGGCCATATACGTTACTACTAGAAGCGAGTCCATATCTCCTCTTTGGGTAATTTTCCAGATCTCCCATGAGATTATAAGCCTCTTTAACAATAAATTTATTTGAGGAATTGAAACCCCATCGAAGGATGTCAGCTCTGTCCCATATATGAATTTTATTTGCTACAATTCCATTGGGAGAATATCCCAGTCCTCCTCTCAAATGGGGAAGCCTTAATCCTCTCGATATTTCCAAGTATGAAAATTTCCTTCACTCGTCTGATATTTCCAATACTATGCCACTTTCATGTAGCTCTAGGATTCCAATGTCGTATAAATTTATGACATGATCTCGTAAGAATATAACTTTGGAACTTGTTTCCATGAATCAAACCAAAATTGGGCCAAGCTTCCATTAAAAATCTCCTAAAAACAATTATTTTAAATGGTTTCCTTATTATTGTTATAAAAATTCCATATAAAAGAGCCTGGTGTGAGGTTATGCCTGTGCAACTTGTAGTTTATGTTGTGTCTTCACTATATTTTTTATCCCACATTAATTTCCAAATATATTGATCCCCTTGAAACTAATACCGCCAGAGGTATTTCCCCGTGACTCTGTTAAGCACCTCTAAACCCCTAAGTCTTAGTTCTCCTCTTCATTTGGGAAGATAGAGAGAAATACAAGCCAAAAGCATCCAATTACATTCTTGGGCCGCTCCTCCCTAAAGAAAAGAGCACACCAGGTTACACATTAAGAACATGACACCTTTTGGTGCAACTAGGACCAAATTTATGCAAATTGGGAGTGACTAAAGCAACGATTTGAGGATAACTAATATTCCTAAAAATTTGAAGGCTCTGAAGGTCTAATTGTTTAGTTTGGTGGAAATCTATCCAAAATATCTCTCCAGTGAATAGTTTTTCAAGGAATTCTTTACTAGGGGGGTGCCCAAATAAATGATTAAGAGATAGGTCTAGGAGTAACCTAAGATACAAGCAATATGAGATTGAATTTTAGGATGGGCAATGGAAATGAATACTTGGGACTTGTTGGGGTTAATTTCATCACCGGGGGCTAGAATGAAGTCATTCATAATGCACTTGAAGGCAAAGGCTTCTCGAACTGAGGGATCACCCATCAACATAGTGTTATCCAAAAATTGTTGGTGAGTTATGGGTGCACATGAGTTTTGGAAATGAATTCCCAATAAATCACCACTAAGCATGGAAGATCTGAGATAATGCCTAATGCCTTCAACAATTAGGACAAAAAGAATAGGGGAGAGTGGGTCTCCTTGGCGAATACCTTGAGAAGCACAAAAGGTGGATGAGGGAAAGTCATAAATAATGACAAAGATGAAAGGGGAGGAAAATAAGGAAGCCACCCATTTATCCCAATCATCAAAGAAATCAAAGGCTTTCAAAATTTAGAAAAGATAAGCCCAACTCAATTTATCAAATGCTTTTGAGAAATCTAATTTGATTAACATAGCCGATTTTCTAAAATTTTTCTTAGTGTGTATAAGCTCTTGCACTACTATGATATCTATTGGATTGAAATTTAGATAGAGTTAGACGTTGGTTTCAGACACAGGGCGCCAACAAAATGGTCCATTGTAGTCTAGCAATATGCCGAAATTTTCACCTCTCTTTGTAAGGAAGAGAGGCGTCTCACCTGAGGCATGATGAGACTTAATAGAAGAAAGGATATTAGGGTGGAATAGAGGAATATCACAACTAATAACCCATTACATACATTCATCTCTTAATATTCCCACTTGCAGTGTAATATTTTTCTAGAAATTGCAATTGCTCAAGATTTCGAACTGAAAACAAGAGACACAATTCTACTCTACTAATCTGCGGAATAAAAATCACAATTTAGAACAACATGCATAGACATGCAACAAGAAAAACCATAAGTGCACATTGATTTATAGGGGAGCCCAACTGGGAAAAACCCCTCAAGCCTATATGCATTAATCAGTTGAATAAAGAAACTATTACAATTGCCTACTCCATATCTGAGCACAACCTGCAAAATAATAATTATTCTCTCTACTGAATGAGAAAATATAGAAAATATTGCCAATTATTTTCTCATCTAGCCTCTTATTTCCTTCTGCAATCCCTGAGGAAATTATCTCCTAAAATATAGGAATTTACTCCTATTTTCTTGCGCAATTCCCAAGGATTGATCTCATGACTTCATGCAACAACTGTACACCCAAACTACTATACAACTCATGTTACACTACCTTGTCATCTCCACTTCAGCTGAGAAATTCGAATTCCATGCATGCATTAGATATTTTTGGTTGATTGATCAGTTAAATGTCAGATCTCTGAGTTAGACTACTGTCCCACTGCACAATTGATCTTCAATTGACCCTATCAATAGTTAGAGTTCAGTTAACTGAATACAACTGAAAATAAATGAACTAGATTACTAAAATTTAGCAATCACATATGGATAACTGAACTCCAAGCCCACTAACTCAAATTTACTGAGTAAACTAGTAGACATAATCCATGTCACACTAGTTAACTTCCTCCAAGTTGTCCTACTGATGTGGAAATTTGCTTTTACTCAATTTGACTAAGGTTAAAGTCAAATTGATCCTTTCTTGCTAATTTTTTTAACACTCCTTCTTAGCAAGAAACATATTTTTCACCACGCCTATCCTTCACTCGTTGAATTCAAATTTACCTCTTGAAAATTCCTTTGTCAAGATTTCAACACCCTGCTTCTAATTTGGAATGTATTTTAGCATCATAATTCTCCTCTGCACATAGTCCCATAAATGATGATACCATATATCAATGTGCTTGGACCTGTCATGAAATACCATATTCTTAGAGAGCTTAATGCAACTATGATTATCACAGTATATCACTGTTGGATCCATCTCCTGACTAAAAATATACAAAAGTATTTTCCTCATTCATATGGCCTCACATACTGATTGACTTGCTGCCATGTATTCAGCCTCTGTTGAGCTGAGTGCCACATACCTCTGCTTCATACTGTACCAGAAAATAGCTATGGACCCAACACTGAAGATATCACTTGAAGTACTTTTCCTGTCTGATTGACTCCCTGCCCAATCTGCATTGGTGAAGCCTTGGAGCTTCACTCCTGTGTCCTCCTCTACGATAGTCCATAATCAGTAGTGGATGGGCCTCCAAATTAGACACACATTAAGGTCCATCTAACCATTACTAGGCAGATAAAGGCTATATTAAATCTCTCATTCTACACTTAATAATTTTTTTAGCTTTAATATGTTGGGAAAGTTTAGAGATAATTGCATATTGTCTGCCTAATATTATTTATTTTTGTAGAATATTGTGAGAATATTAGGAATATTATGAAGATTTGGTGGAGGAGACAATCTAGGGACTTGCTCCCGGCTACGCGAGGATCAAGATTGGATAATAAATGAACAAAATATCATAAAATTATTGAAATATTATGGAGCTCCACTGGTTGAGAAAATCTAGGAATGTGTTCCGTGTCATTTAATGAAGATTCCTAGTGTTGGGAACCAAATCCACTTTTTGAGGTACTTTGGAGGGGAAAGTTGTCTCCTTTCAAGGATAATGATTCCTCCTATATATTTATAAGTATCGATTCTATTTTTCCTCTAGGGGCATATATTTTTTAGTCTTCTTGTGGAGAAAACTTGTCCTTTAGCAGCTTCGCTTTCATTTCTAGCAGGGATTTACTTGAAGTTTGGTGCCATTTTTATTTTCTAAAGCTTGTTATCCTTCATAGGACTTTGATTTTCCTTGGGCTTGGCCATCCCAAGAGCCTCAAATCCCTCTTGTACAATTTCTTTATCTCCTTTTAATGTTTTTTTTTTCACTCAAATCTCTTATTTCTGCATTTATTATTCATGATTCTTTTGTTGCAGGACATATTCATTAAATGATTGAAGTGAGTTTTTTTGAAGGTTATATACAGAGTCACAAGAATGATGCATCCTTATAACAATTTTGAAAAATAATATTCATCATTGAGCTACTTGGATTGGTTTACTAGTTCACAAATCTAGAATTTCTGGAAGTCCCATTTAGAAAAATAGTAGTAATTTTATGCTATTTTTTAGAACACATTAAAGAGTTTCATTTGAGTTGATTCCACTTGTATTGGGTCATAAAAAAATTCAAGGTAATAAAAAAATTTACCCATAGAATTTTCACTTGATTTGGTTAGGAACTTGTGTCAAATCATATTTTGGAAGCCCTATGCTCTTTGGTTTTTAGAGTAGTAATTTTATACTATTTTTTAGCACATGTTAACAAGCATATTTTGGGGTGATTCCACTTGGAACAGAGTCCTAGGACATCCTAATTAATAATTTTTTTTCTCCCATCTCATCTTTTACTTGGGAATGCGGAAAGTTATCTCACTTCTGTAGCAAAACAAGACCTCCTGTAGCACTTCTATAGCACATGTGAACTTGACTAGATTTTCTCCAAAAGCTTGGTTTGTGTCTCTTAGGCTTGAATCACGACCCTTAATCTTTTAATCCATGATTGATTAAGATGAAAATACCTCTTAAGACTTTCCTCTTCTCCATTGCAATTCACCTCTACAGTTTGGATTAGTGGACATATTCATGACTTGAAGACCATAATGATGATTTTCATGAAGCACCTTATGAACTCTAGCGAAAAAATCTGTCTTGAATGCAATGATTGAAAAAAATTTTCATTTTTTTTCATACATATTAAGTTATGTTTTCTATTTCAAACATATATATTTCTATTGCATAGACTAGGTTTCTTTTCGATGTACCATCTACACTTTGCAAATAGGTTAATGTTTACATTTCTACAAATAGGATTAAAATTTACATTCATGAAAAGTAAAATATCCTTTCCTTTATGCAAAATTAACTAGTATTTCCTCTCTGAAAAAGTAATTAGGTTTCCTTTTTAAAAATATAGTAAAATTTCCATTTCTGTAATTAGTTTAGGCTTGGATTTCATGGCATTCCCTTCATTGCATCAAATAAACGAAATAAGGACACATTGCATGATGCAGATATAATTCCAACACCTCTTAAGTTTGTATGAACCCCAGGTTAATAATTTAAGTTGGTAGGATTTGGAGTTGCAACATTCTTGTTGCAATACCGGGGCTCATCAAGTAGTGCCTCTGAGGTATTGTAACACATGATTTTCTGCCTTATAATACAATTTGGTAGGCCTCACCATAGCTTGACTCAGCTGGTTTACTGCATAACACATGTCAAGTATTGAGTTCAAAATATACATTAAAAACCCCACAAGCTGCGTGTAAATGGTAGCATCAACCTCTTCACTTGAAGTGGAATTCTCCTTCCTCGAGTTTGTAGCTAGAGGTGTGTCCATGGGCTTACAATTATCCATGTGAAATATCTTAAGTATATCAAACGCACACTTCCTCTGAGACACAAACAATTCATCATCACCTTGCCATACTTCCAACCCAAGGAAGTAATGCATTAAGCCCATGTATTTCATCTCAAATTCCCTTGCAAGATCATCTTTTCAAGAGCGGATTAAATTCTCATCACCTATAAATATTAAATCATTAAAATACAAAAAAAGAATAAGAAACTTACCATCTACCACAATGTGATAGAGGTTTTCATCCTCTTCACTTTTGGTGAATCCCAATCCATTGATATAACTGTTGATCCGAGTGTACAATGCTCAGGGTTCCTGTTAGAGACCATAAAATTATCTCTTGATTCTGCACACATGTGACTCCCGATCATATTTCTCGAATCCTTCTGGTTGATCTATGTAAATTTCCTCCTCAACAACACCATTGAGAAAGGCGATATTCACATCCATCTAGTGGATTTTCCACCCCATCTACGCAACCAATGCTAGAATGGATATGATTGAGGAATACATTGAAATTGGTGAAAAATTTTCCTCATAGTCCACTCCCTCTACCTCAGAGAATCCTTTGGCCACAAATTTGGCCTTGTACTTCTAGATGCTCCCCTAAACTGCATGCTTCACTTTGTAGATCCATATGGAATCAACCACTAATTTCCCTTATGGTCTCGACACCACTTCCCATACACTCTTCTTCATTATGGATTCATATTCTTCCACCATGGCATCAACACAAATAGGCTGAGAAACTGCTTCCTCAAATGAAGAAGGCTTTGTCTCAATAAGCTCTGTCATGAGAGCCATGTAGCTAGTGTACCTATTAGGTGACCTCCTTTGTCGACGTACTGATGTGGGGGCTCCCATATTATCCCTTACATCTTGCAATAATCTATTAGCTTCACTGGTTCTCTTTATCCCCTCTCTGTAATATTATGGTTGAGTGTGTGCCTTCACTCTACCTCCTACCTGCTCCTATGCAAGTGGATGCTCTAAAACCTCCTGAATCTCATCACATTTCTCTTCCTTTGGAGCTAAAAGCTCCTCCTTCGGCGGGATACTTAGCTCTCATTCCAGAGAGCATCTCATAGCCTTCTCCTCATCAAAATTAAAATCTCTCACAAATTTCACTCTAGTGAAGGTAAATACACCTGATAATTGTGTGAAGTTTCGGTTTATCTTACAAAAACTCCCAAATATAATGTAGGCTCAAGTTTCTTCAAATTCTTTGGAAACATGACAATAAATGAAGGTCCAAAAATTATGAAATGAGACACATCAGGATTTATCCCAGAGAAAGTTTCCTCCAGTGTAATGATACCAAGTATTCTATGAGGACTCTGGTTATGCAAGTAGACTACGAAGTTGTATGTTTCTGCCCATAGATGTAAATGAAGCCCCTGATCATGCAACATGGCCATTGCTAATCCCACTATGCTTATGTTCTTCCTTTTAGCTACCCCATTGTGTTGTGGGTTATCGGGTGTGATCAATTCTCTTCGAATACCTTCTTTGGCACAGAAATCCTTGAAGGCATGTGAAAAAAATTCACCTCAATTGTTGCTCCCGAGTGCCTTCACCGTCTTCCCATCCTCCTTCTCAACCAATGCATTTAATTTGACAAATTTTGAGAAAAAATCATCCTTCTTCCACATGAAGAAGATCCAAAATTTTCTATAGAAATAAAAAATACAAATAACATAGTACTTATGTTTTTCTATGGAGGCTGTAGAAAAGGGTCCACAAACATCATAGTGGACTCGCTCCAAGATTTCATTTTCTCTTCTATCTCCACCATGGAAAGTGGATTTAACATATTCCCCCAATGTGAAACCCTTGCAGACATCCTGTTGGTCAAGGAAGCCTTTAGGGAGACTGGGGGTAATTTTTTGCATGATTTTTAAGTCGCCATGGTGTAGATAACCCATCCCCTTGTGCCATAGTTCTCCAACATCTTGACTCTGCACTTTTTCAGCGTTACTGATCAATCCAATGTGATATCCCACCTCAATTTTGTATAGGTTCTTCACTCAAACCCTGATTTTCTTCACTTGCTTGATAGTATGTGTCTCAGAAAGGCTTTCCATTTACTGAAAATAATATCATAGCCATGATCCTCCAATACTACTACAAATATTAGGTTCTTCTTCAACGTAGGTACAAATATAACATCTTTGAGGTGAAGAGGAGAGGCCTTATCCATCTCAAAGGTGAAAATACCAATACCTATAGTGTTGGACCTCCCATCATCCCCAATTTCGATATGCGTATGGATATCCTTCTCTTCAATGCTTCTAAAAACCTCTTTTCACCCTATAATATGTAACGAGGCACCATAATCAAGTTACAAAACACTCCCCATAATAGTGCTAACCATGCATCCTATTAGGGTGAAGTATAATTTGTATTGTGAATCCAATGATTCACCTCTTGCTCCTCCTGAAGGCTTCTTGTGCATAAATTTTGTTGCATAGTTCTCGAATTTGTGGTAGTGGAAACATTTGATCTTTCTCAAGTCTTTCTTCTTGCCATTATTTTCGTTGGATTCAAGTTTTCCTGGTTCCTTATTTCCTTTTCCCTTTCCCCCATTTTCAACCAAGGAAAAATTATCTTCATACTCAACTATGGATGATGTTCCATCCCTAATATTTCTCCCGAACTCTTCTTAAACCAAATTAGACCACAACCTTTCCCAATTCTATAATTTTTCTCTTCCATTCACAAAGTCCTGGTAGGTGCGCTAGGATTTTGGAAGGCCTAGAGGAGCTAGGCTCACCAGTTCATCTTCTACAACATTCACCTGAACCCCTCCAAGATCATCTCGAATTTATGTAAATATGGAGAGATACTATGGAATGGTATCATTCTTTCACATCCTTATGTTTTTAAGTTTGTCTTTCAAGGCTAATTTTATATGGTCACTTTTATTTTTGAATATCCCAGTCAGTGTATTCCACATAGAAAATGGTGTATATTTTCCATCGATGTTTGTGACCAAATGGTCCCTCACACCTTCCAAAATTATTCCCGTGGTCTTTTCAACATCCTTCTTCCATTGGGCTAATTACTGTGCATGCGACTGTGGAGCTTGTGCAATATCAATTTTAATATATTCTAAATTTTTTTTATCCTTGAGCACTATTTCCATTTGATCCTTCTAGGATACGAAATTCAAGCTACCCTCTGGGGCATACTCCAATATCAGTTTGTTGAAATACATTATCCCGATTCTAAAGAAAAGCTGCTGCACTGAAGCTGCAAAATCAAAATTCCTGAGAGACAAGTTTGAAATACTAGTTCTAATGTGATTTCAGGGCTTTGATACCATGTAGAAATTTGATAGAAATTGCAACTGCTCAAGATTTCAAACTCAAAACAAGAGACACAATTCTACTCTACTAATTTGTGGAATAGAAATCACAATTTAGAACAATATGCATAGACATGTAACAAAAAAAACCACAAGTACACAATTATTTCTAGGGGAAACCAAATGGGAAAAATCCCTCAATCCTCTATGCATTAATTAGTTGAATAGAGGAACTATTACAATTTTATGCTCTAGCTCTGAGCACAACCTGCAAAATAATTACTGTTCTCTCTAGTAAATGAGAAACTATGGCAAGAATTTAGCCAATTATTTGCTCATCTATCCCCCTATTTCCTTGTGTCATCCTTGAGTAAATTAGATCCTAAAATACAAGAATTTCCTCCTATTTCCTTGTGAAATACCCAAAGATTGATCTCCTGAATTCATGTAACAATTGTACACTGAAACTAGTATACAACTCATGTTACATTACCTTGTCATCGCCACTTTAGTTGAGAAATTTGAATTCCATGCATGCATTAAATATTTTGGGCTAATTGATTAGTGAACTGTCATATATCTGAGTTAGACTGTTGTTCCATTTCACAATTGACCTTCAACTGGATCTATCAATATTTAGAGGCCAGTTAACTGAATGGAACTAGAAATAACTGAACTGGATTACTCAAAATTTTCAATCACACATGCATAGCCGAACTCCAAGCCCATTAACTCAAATTTACTCAGTAAACTAGTAGACATAAGACATATCACACTAGATAACTGCCTCAAAGTTGTCCTGCTGATGTGGAAATTCGATTTTACTCAATTTGAATAAGGATAAAGTCAAATTGAGCCTTTCTTACTACAATTTTTAACATGCAGACATAATATACTTGAACAACAACAAGGACGCAACATAATAGAAATCACAAAGAGCAGTCTAAGATAAGATTTAAAATTTTTAAGAGGCTCTGCACAATTAATTAGAATTCAAACACACAGATAGTTCCCACAACTCCTTTCCATTAACAAACATAGACATTGCATCATGCAAGGCTCTTCATTATAAGTGAGAGCATGGATCTCTACTAGAAAGGGATGAAACACAAACTAGATGGAAATATCAGATATAAAAATAATTCCTTTAATATTCACTACAACAACATTTCATCATATGCTCTCCATCCTCCAATTTTTCCTTCATATTTTATATATTTTATGCTCCTCATCGTGCTCACTTGATCTCATCCTTATCACCTCAGATTCCTTCAACCTCTAACATGCCTATCCTTCCTCGGGGGCCTAGCAAAATCCGTCGTAACTCCTTCAAACTATAATTCACATATCCTTCATTTGCGTCCATTTCAAATTCTGTCGTAATTTCCTGTTATTCCCCTTATGCGCCTTTTTCCAATCATCCTCAACATCTGGCTATTTTGGCCATTCATTTCCATTTTTCCTGTGATATCTTGCACAATCATTTTCTGGCCAAAAATATGACCAAAATTTGACAACATTTCTTGCCCCAAAATGAAGGGCCCAACAAGCCTTGACCACAATCTATTGACTGGTCCTTGAGTCAATATGTTGCTGACACTTTTGCTTCTACTTGTTGGTGGGACACTTTTGCTTCTGCTTGCTGTTGCGAAACTTCTGCATGTGCTTCTCCTTCTTGTATTGCTGTCTTGATTGCAAATGAAGGACCCAAATTAGGTGTTGTTTGCATAAAATAAAATTTAAAACTAGAATATTCATATATAACATACTTCCAGGAATCCAAAGTAATGATAGTATGATCAAGAAATTGAGTACTTTGCTCGACAATAAGGTGCTCTGGCCATGTACTTATCACAATTTTCCATTGACTACCTGCGTCAAAATTAGTTTCCGCAAATTAAAAAAATGTTTATGGGTAGGTAGTCAAAGATCATGAAACACAACTTTTGCGGCGTGCAAGTCCTCTTCGAATTGATGAATTGTAGAAATTATATAACTAATGCGTTATACATCTGAGATGATCCTGATCACAAACTATTTGACTTCATGCACAATACATAATCTCTTCTACTATTAATCATTACTTGCAGAAATTAAATCAATTGCACTCACACATTAAAACCATAAAAAATTACACATATGAACATAGTAATTTATGGGAAATATTAAAGCTGAAAAACCCCAACTATCTGTATATTATATGTCATATAGATCATGTAACAATCATTATACAAATCTCCTCACAAGCTCTCAGTACAATCTCCAATTTCTACACACTAATCAAGTATGATCTAGCAAATCCCATGCATCAATCTCTGCCACCTGCTAGCCTGCATCTACTGCGCAATCCCTGCTGAATATGGGCTCTGAATGAGTTCGAATCCACCTGGCTTGCACTGCGCAATCCTCATTGGCATCTCCATCAATGTGTGGTGCAAAATCATGCACCAGTATAGTCACAACTAATAATCACACTGCTCTTTCACCTACCTCTCCACTGGTCTCCACTGAAACTGTCCATGCACTGTAGTTAATTGATGTATACTTCAGTTGATTAATGAGTTAATAATTAGTGAATTAATTAATAATTAATTCACACCACTCTCACTAGTGTATCAATCAATTAGACTAGATACAACTAGCTCAACTATGTCTAACTGAGTTAAACTGAACACAACTCCATTAACTACTTATAATAACTCCACCAAACTCTGTCACATGAGTTCTAACTGAAGTATCCATGCAATAGCTCCACTTAACCCTCAGGAATAACGTAATTCCTTTTGTCAGCTCCTGTGCCACATCTGTGCACTTAACTGAAGTTCTCCAAGAGAATAAGATAATGTTTAGAGTCCAAATATTATTAAGAGCTCATAATATTCTACATATCTATTTTTAGACTCGCAATCTAAAAATAGATTCCACCCAATATGTCTAAAAATAGAAGTCCATCTATTTTTCCAACTTGACCAACCATCCACAAATAACATCCTGCAACTCATAGAATATGATCGACATGTCTAAAAATAGACTGTGCGCCAAAAATAGCCTGTGGGCCCACTTAGTGAAGGCGACTTCTTTCCACTAAGCTCATCATCTTGTTGCAATCTCAACATGAATCTATTTTTCCAATGCATTAACATGAGCAAATAATACCTGCTGCTGGTTGAAGTCTTTAGCAACTATGGCTTGATTGAAAAAATGTTGTGGTTGCTGGCGCAACTCGTATAATGGTTGATTCTTCTTTGCAAGTAGTCTGACTCAGTCTTCAACCTTCCAGAATGCCTCTTGTGCATCTTTAGTAAGCCGGCGGAGAGAGTCTCGAAGAGAAGAAACATTAGCTATTTTATGTTTGATCTCAACAATGTTTTAAGTGACAGGTTATGGGAGCACAATTAGGGGAATTTTGAGGTCTAAAATGGGCTTCCTAAGGAAATTATAAAATAATAGTGGAAATAATATAATAATATTAAATTACATCATCAAATTTTAAAGGGGAAAAATAAAAAAAACTACTTTTTCAACTTATCTCCCTATGGGTTTAATCAAATTTCAAGCGTGAACACTCGATGGATTCATAATTTTATTCCTCATCCAAGGATTACCCATGTTGCATACTTTCGATGCACCCTTCTATAGGAAAAATGAGAAATACATGAAAAATGCGATTGTAATAACATTTTTCATGTATTTCTCATTTTTCATGTAGTAGGGTCCATCGAAAGTATGCAACGTGTGCATAAATTATACAACATGTATGTATATATTGTATTCACCTAATCTAACAATGCACTAAAGTTAAATACTCAATCGATTTTGCAAATATTTTGTGGAATTAAAAACACAATCGCTAATCACATGAACATGAAGAAGAATCAAATCACACACAACATAGATAATTTCCCGTGTAAAGCTTACAATTAAAAACCCCACTATCTTCTATTGTATATTTAGCATGGATCATGAAACAATTACATACAAAACTCTTCTCACAGGAGCCCTCCAGTACTCAGCTAATTGTCTCACACTGTCATGAACAAAACTGACCAACACATAGCCTATTCTTAGCCTTTAGATAGCCTGCCTTTCTTACGCAATCCTTGATGAATGAAATCCCTAAAAGATAGGAATTTTGGACTTCCTTGAATGTGAAAGTATCATAGGCACTCCAATGGGTGTTTTGTTTCATGTGTGCAACCCAATAATCCTACAATTGATAGTCAATTTCCCTTTCACCTATAACTCAACTGGGTCTCCACTCGATCTGACATGCATGTAACTAATAATAGTAAATCCTCAATTGCATGTGAGATCACTGATTGTGAATTAATTAATATTTAATTTAGTTTATCTCTCACTAGTGTATCTTCAGTTACAACTAGCACAACTAAGTTTAACTCACTTAACTGAGTTAAATTGATTACAACCTATATTATCTAATGCACCACTGCACTTCGAAATATGTTACAACTAGAATTAATCTGCATGCCTCACCAACTACCTCTAACTCGAAATCCACTAGCTAACTGAGTTTATCACTCTCAGTTAACTATTTCAAGTCATCATTGAGAATATATTACAGTTTATTGTCCATCTTAATTAAGGGATAACTAAAATAGTCACGCACCCAAAAATAACACTGTGGACCCCACCCTAGTGTAGGTTCTTAATGCACTAGGCATGGGTGCTAATATTTTTCTTGTTGAATCTCAACACTCCCTCTCAAAAAGAAAGGGATTATCCTTCACCTTGATCCTGTCTCTATGGTATTCTAATTTTCTCTTGGTGAGCACATTCGTCAGAATATCTGCATCTTGATCTTTCGTGGGAATGTACTAAAGCAACATTATCCTTCTCTGCACACAATCTCTAAGATGATGGTACCAGATAAATATATGCTTGGAACTATCATGAAACACAAGATTAATCGAGAATTTAATGCAACTTTGATTATCACAATGAATCACCGTTGGATCCATCTGAGAACCAAACAAACCAACCAAGATCTTTCTCATCCATATAGCCTCACATGCAGCTTGAATTGCTGCCATGTATTCCGCTTCCGCTGAAATGAGTGCCACAAATAATTTTTTCCTGCTGTACCAGGAAATTGTTGTCGATCCTATGCTAAATATCCCTCTTGATGTGCTCTTTATGTCTGATGGACTGCCCGTCTAATATGCATCCATGAAGCCTTGAAGCTTCACTCCCTCTGTCTATCTGTACCATAAACCATACTCTGATGTGACACCCAGGTATCTCAAGACATGCTTCCCCGCCTTCCAAAAGAGCTTGGTAGGCTTAACCATAAATTGACTGAGCTGGTTAACTGCATAGCAAATGTCTGGTCTGGTGTTCACTAGATACATCAGCGAACCAACTAACTGCCTGTAGACAGTAGCATCCACTACCTCTCTAGAAGTAGCATCCTCTTTCTTCCAATTTCCTGGAAGAGGAGTATCCATGGATTTTCAACTCTCCATGTTAAAATTACCTAGTATCTCCTTTGCATACTTTCCTTGAGACGCAAAAAGTTCACCATCTCGCTGCCATATTTCCAATCCAAGGAAATAATGGAGTCCCATGTCATTATTTTCGAAATCCCTTGCAATATCCTCCTTGCATGAGTGTATCAGTTGCTCATCACCAGTCAAAATTAGATCATAAAAATAAAGAACAATGATCAATAGCTTACCCTCAACCACAATCTGGTACATGTTTTCATATACTTCACTTTTGGTGAAGCCCAGTCCGGTCAAATAGCTGTCTATCCGAGTGTACCAAGCACGGGATGCTTGCTTCAGCCCATACAGTGCTCTTTTGAGTCGGCACAGATGCGGTTCACTGTTGAAGATCTCAAAACCTTCAGGCTGTTCTATGTACACCTCTTCCTCAATGATCCCATTGAGAAATACTGTTTTCACATCCATCTGATGAATGCGCCAACCCATATGCGTTGAGAGTGCAAGGATGGATCTTGTGAAAGAGTACATTGCAACAGGTGAAAAATTATCATCATAATCTATCCCCTTGATCCGTGAGAATCCCCGGACCACAAATATGGCCTTGTATTTCCCTACACTCCCATTAGCAACTTGATTTACCTTGTAGATCCATCTCGATCCAACCACTGATTTTTCGACCGCTCTTGGGAATATCTCCCATGCACTATTCTTGACAATGGAG
The DNA here is from genome assembly GCA_034641835.2 of Pinus albicaulis. NCBI lineage: Eukaryota > Viridiplantae > Streptophyta > Pinopsida > Pinales > Pinaceae > Pinus > Pinus albicaulis. The sequence continues at coordinate 745,533,635 of CM076584.1, read as the reverse complement.
TCATACTCCTCCACCATTACATCAACCCAAGTTGGTTGCTGCACTGCTTCTTGAAAGGAAGATGGTTCAGTCACAATACATTTTCTTATAAGAGCCATGTATCCAGTAAATCGACCAGGAGACTATCTCTGTCTGCGCTATGAAGTAGGGGCTCCTACATTCTCTGCAAAATAAAGTCTCAATCTATCAACTTCCATGGTGTGCCTTCTGCCATTTCTGATGGATGGCTCTGCATGAGTGTTTTCCTCCACTCCACAAACCTTTTCATGTGGCTGATTCACATCTTGAGACTCATCCTTGGGAACCAACAGTTCCTCCTCTGCATGCAATTACAACTCCCTCTCAAGGGACAAACACATGGCTTTCTCCTCATCAAATTTTATATCCCGTCGCACAACAGTCATTCTGCTATTTGGAAAATACACACGATAATTATGGGGTGTTTCAGTGTACCCCAAAAAAATCCCAACCTCGGTTTTCGGTTCCAGCTTATTCCTGGCGTCCTTGGTCACACACACATAAACATATGAGACAAAAATATGAAAGTGTGAAACATCAGGTTTCTTACCAGTGAAAGCCTCTTCATGTGTACTCATGCCAAGTATCCTATGAGGACAAAGATTTTGCACATGTAGCACTATGTTGCATGCTTCCACCCACAGATGCATTAGTAGGCCTTGATCATGCAACATCACTCATGCTGCACTCACAATCGTTCTTTTCTTCCTCTCCATGACCCCATTCTACTTGTGGGTTATGAGTCGCTATGAGTTCTCTTCAAATTCCTTTTTTGCTGCAGAAGTTATTGAATTCGTTAGAGATTTATTCTCCACCATTATTTCTCCTAAGAGCCTTTACTTGCTTCCTCGACTCTTTCTCCACCAGTGCCTTAAACTCCAAGAACTTTGAGAATGTTTGATCTTTCTTCCGCATGAAGAAGATCCAACACTTACGAGAAAATTCATCAACAAATATTACATAGTACTTATGTTTTTCTGTTGAAGCAATAGATAAAGGACCACACACGTCTATGTGAACTCTCTCAAGGATCCATGAAGCTCGATTCTCCTTCTCATGAAAGGTGGCCTTTACATATTTTCCCATAGTACATCCCTTGCATGTGTTTTAATGCACAAGGGTACCCCTGGGAAGACCAGTGGAAATCATTTGCATAAATTTCAAGGCTCCATGGTGAATATGGCCCAATCTCCTGTGCCATAATTCGCCCTCATCCCGGCTCACCACTTGATCTTCCTTGCCCATCATTGCTGCGCAACCATCTACCTCTAGCTTGTAGAGATTCTTAACTCGAATTCTTATCCTCTTGGCTTGTCCTATTGTTTTATGTCGTAGGAAAGCTTTTCCTTCACTAAAAACAACATCATAGCCTCTATCCTCCAACATTGCGACTGAGACCAAATTTTTATTCAAACCTGGTACATGCATTACACCTTTTAATTGAAAGGGTTTACCTGACTGCCTCTTAAAGGTAATGGTACCAATCCCGGTAGCACTGTACCGCCCATCATCTCCATTTCAATATGCATCTGGAGATCCTTCTCCTCCAAGTCACTGAAAAGTTCCTTGTCTCCTGTCATGTGAAAGGAAGCGCCACTATCCAAATACCACACAGATCCCAATGAACTGGACACCATGCATGCGATAAATGATAATTCAAGTTGAAATTGCGAGGCAAGGGCCTCACCAGCTTTATATCCTCCAACCTTCTTGTTCTTATTCTTTTGTGGACAGTTAGTAGCAAAATTCCCATGCTCATGACAATGAAAAGACTTCACCTTGGACATGTCCTGCTTCTTTCCATTATTGGAATCATATTTAGAATGGAATTTCTTCCCTTTCCCCTTCCTTGCCTTGGAAGCCAAAGCAAAATACTCTTTATCTTCATTCTTATATGAAGATCCATCTTTGGTGTTCCGTCTGAACTCCTCCTACACCAAATCCGACCACAATCGTTCCCAATCTGGAAAATTTTCCCTTCCATTGACAGAGTCTTGATAACTGTGTCAACTCTTGGGAAGTCCTAGGAGAGCCAAGCTCACCAAATCATCATCAGCGACTGTTATTCCAATGCTCCCTAGTTCATCCCGACATTGGACAAACTTTGTTAGATATTTTGGAATGGTGTCGCCCTTTTCCATCTTGATATTCCTGAGTTTATATTTGAGCGGAAATTTTCTTATGGTTGCTGATAATTTGGAATATATTCGTCAAAGCCTTCCACATTTCATATGGTGTGGCTTTCATTAAAAGCCTAATGACTTGAAAGTTGATCCTTAGAACAAAAATGGAAAAAGCCAAGGAAAAAAGTCTCCAATCCTCCTAAATATGTGTCTTCCTCAATCATCAAAATTGAAGTCAATCAATTTGCGAAGACTCCATTTTTCAATGGAAACTTTGATATATGGGAGGAAATAATGAGGAATTTCTTGAAGACTCAAGGCTTTGAAGTATGGAAATCAATGATTACTAATGGCACGACGGACAGAGAATCCAAGGAGTACAATATAAGAGAACCAAAGGAAATTTTGAATGGGCTACCAAACTCTATGAAGGCCATTTTTGAAAAATTTTCGTCAACAAAAGGCATATGGGACAAACCTCTTAATATTCACTCAAAAGGGGCATTAAAAATGATCTCTAGACAAGAGGATGATGGAAAAAAAGAAAAAAATTAGAACCCATCAAGGAAATTGAATATAAGAGAGATGACAACAAGGCTAAATAAGACCTAGAAAATGAAGAAAACAAAGAAGATCTCCTAACTAAACTTATGGCTTCCATGGAAGAGATTAACAGGCTGAAAAAGGAAAATGAGGAACTTAAGAAGAAAGCACAAGTTGGTAACCAAGACAAGATAAGGAAGGAAGTTGATTTTTTCAAGCTTCAAGTACAATAAAGAGATGAGGAGCTCGCTAAAATTAAGGAGAAATTTCAACAAAACAAAAAAAATAATCATGAAGAAGTCATATCTATGACAAATCAATTGGATAAGGCAAAGAAAATGAAAGAAAATTTGTCAAGGCGCCTTGAACAAAGACTTAAGAGCTTGAACAATCTTGAAGTAGAGATTGGCCAATACAAGCAAGAGGTCTCCTCTCTTAGATCTCAACTAGAAGAAGCAAGGAAACAAGCGCAAGGAGCCGAGAAGGTGATGGAAACTTTGGCATTCATAGAAGGAAAAGTTGATGAAGAAAAAAAGGAGAGAAACACCATGATATGCCAACTAGATGAAAAGGATGAAGAAATCTTCAAACTAAAATCAAACATCAATCTTCTTAAGGCCGAAACATGTGAAGCTACAAGAATAAAAGAAGAAATGGAGAGAAGTACAACAAAGGAGAATGAAGAAATATTCATAATGAAATCAAATATCATCTCCGTTAAAATAGAAGCACACGAAGCAACAATGATGATGGAATAAATGAAGAAGCAACTAGTCATGAAAGATGAATATTGTGAAAAATTGAAAGGAGAAATTGTCATTCTTAAAAGAGAAGTTGTATCGCTGAATAAGAACTTGAAAAGCTTCAAACCCTAGATGACATCCTAAGTCATCAAAGATATCCTCTTAATAAATTAGGTCTTGGCTATGCATGTGAATCCTCAAGCAAGAATGATAATGCTTCAAATAACAATAATGTGAGGAAGCCAGAAAGAAATGTTGATGCTCCCAGTTCCAACAAAGGCAAGGAGAACAGTCAAGACAACAATGGAAGAAATCCTATTCCAAGGAGTCTTGAAGATGGTGTCAAGAATACAAAAGGAAATGAATATCATCAAAGAATCCCAAGGAACAAATACTTCAGAAGTACATCAAGGAAATCTCCATCTCCCAGGTACCAATGTATATTTCTTGGTTATTTATATTCTTGTACAAAATTTGGGCACATGGAAAAATATTGTAGGGCATATCACAAAGACAAATATAATGGTCCCCGTCAATCTTCTAAAATAAATTTGTGAGAAGAAGTAATTACTCCTTCATGGACGAGATGAAGTGTTTCAATTTCCATAACATTGGACATATGGCACCTGAGTGTAACTTGACTTGGGTCCCTAAAACCATGACAAAAAAGACAAAGAAGAAAGTTACACAAGTATGGAGAAGGAAGCAAATTGGGTCCGAAAATATATTGAACACTCAAGAGAAAAAAACACGTTGTTGACTTGATGAAGTCGTCCTTGATATTCCAAGTATTTGATGGTAAGACTCTGCCAAAAAGATACCATACAGTTAGGGGGAGTTGGTTCATCACATGAAGAAATGTAGACACATCTATCACGGACCACTTGGATAGAAGGAACAACACCATGACAGGGGGAGCATCGTACCTATGAACAACTATTATTGATGAAAAAAATACGATGGAAGTAGCACATCAAGAAGCAACTTGACAAGGGGAGTACTTGGGAAACCCATTTTCCATTGATGTCAAAGGGGGAGAGAATGTTGGAAAGGTGGGAATATTGCCATCAATGACAAAGGGGAGATTGTTAATCAAGGTTGTCATTGATGTCAATATGGCATTGAGTGAGATGCCAATATTCTTGAGATGACTGGTTCCAGATGATGATGCCATGACTCTTGGTTGATACCATCAATGAATATGTCAATGAAGATGTCAAGTCACGAAGAAGTCAAACCACTAATGAAGAAAGCCCTAAGAAGTACTTGATCTAATGTTGCATGCACTTGATGATCTAGAATCTAGATGTCAAGTCACATAGAAGTCAAACCACTAATGAAGGAATCCCTAAGAAGTAATTGATCTAATGTTGCATGCACTTGATGATATAGACCTTAATATTTGATGACATATGGAGAACTACACGTGATGATGACATGGAAGATCTCATTTGATGGTTGGAAGACTATCTTACTATCTTGGAACTTTCCTAATGATGAAGTTGCCTATGTCATATCATTGCACTATGACATGAATACATGATGACACTATGATGAATCAATTGGTGACATAAGATGACATGGGGAACCTCATGATGACATGGAAATAGTATAAAGACATAGTTGGAGTCATAAAAATGAAGAAGACCTAATGACCTTTTGTTGTCCCAAGCACTTTCTGCACATAAAAAATTCAAGGACAACTATAAAGAAAAACAATTTTTATCACCTTGGAGGTAGCCTATCACAATGAGTCTTAAACCATATGAAAGAGGAATTTTTCCTCTTTCCAATGAGCCTTTACTTGCCCCGAAACTCCCAACAGTTTGTGAGAAAATAAATTTTTAAGTTTAAAAATAATATTTTTTTAAGGCTAGCCAACCTACACTCAGACATTCATGTCGGCCTCCCTCCAAGAGACGCGTCTCTTTATTAAATGTAGAAATCTAGTATAAATTGACGTCCAACACTTCATTTCACCATCAAAATTCAGTGATCATTTTAGGGAGAAATCACAAGAGCAGGATAGAGGTCGAGGAGGACTAAAAATTACAGTTTGGGGTAAATATTCCTTTATTCTTCTTGCTCAAGAACAATATATAGTTACAGTCCTTAAAACAATGGAAATAAGGGAGCTCGGTGTTTTGTACCAGAAATAAGTCTTAAAATAGCAATGAGTTTGATTGCAGATCTGTGGTGAATAAGAATATACTTCAAAACTGTGTAGAATCTCTTTTGTGGAGACCCTCGTTTACAGATTTGTGGAAAATATCAACATTTAATATCTTTGGAATAATCTTATTTTCAGACTTATTGTAACCATTTATTTAGAATAGAGGTGATGATATTTTAGACCTGTGGGAGGATATAACGGAACTTGTGGAACTGTGGTGGCATTTCTAAAGACAAATTTGGACCTGTAGTGATAATTTGTTGTAGACCCTATGAAGCCCTTGGAGATCACCTTGAATCAACCTTTTGAAGCAGGTTTTAAAGTAGTCTTTAGGACAGTCATCTTGAGCTTACTTGAAGGCTAATATGAAGACTAATCTATGGCGGAACTGAAGTTGAAGAAGGAAGTCCTGAATCAAATTCTTGAAGAAAATTAAGCAATTTGATCTTGGAGAGTATCTTGGGGTAATTTATTATAAACACCTTATTGGGGAGGTCCACAAAATATTTGGTATGTAGACCTATTTATTAGGAAGCATCTTTTGAAGCCTTACCTGAGACAACCTTGTATCTTGACTTGTTGAGTGTTGAAGACTTGTTTTTGGAGCAGCCCTAGAGCAGGCAATCTTGAAGACTTGAGACTTCTTAAATACCTTGTTGGAGACCATTTTGAAGATCATATTTGAAGGAACTTATTGAATATTCTTGGATATATTTGGTGGACATGACACATTGATGAAGTCATCATAATGCGACCTTGAATAAAATTGTTTGGGTGACATGAAGAGCAATGACGATACCTTCTAATAAAACAAGGTTTTCATTGATGATGTTACATTGAGACCAAATGAAGACATTGCTGAAGATTGACAGGGCTCATTGAAGAAGACATTGGGAGCTGTGAAGAATAACCAAACATATTTTGACGAAATGAAGTTGAGGGTTGGAGCCCAAGAGGTTGGAGCCTCATAGAGACAATGTTAGTGCCTTGGAAGATAGGGTTGGAGCCCTAAAGGATTGGATTCCTCAAGAAACTAGGCCGGATCCTGTACCAGAGATAGGTTTGGAGCCCTAGAGGTTGGTGCCTCAAATTGACAAGGTTGGAGCCGTGGAAAGTCCAAGTCGGTGCTTGGCACAATACAGGCTGGAGCCTGGAATATTGGAGTCTTCATCTAGGGTTGGAGCCCTATACTATTATTGTACTTGATTTATTGTAAAGAATAAATTAATAAAAGTATTTATTCCATCATTGTTCATTTTCTGTTCTAAATATAAGTGATCTAAATGGTAAAAATAACAACTGAAAAGAAATACCAATTCACCCCCCCTCTCAGTATTTCCAACATCCTCTGACACTATCCATAAACCTTTTGAGTTATACCTTGGTTAAGAAAGTGGTAAGGAAAAAACCCAAAGGGGTCAACCCCTACAATAAATGTTGAAAATGGCACCAAGAAAGATCACTAATTTAATTTTTCGTTGAATTAAATTAGAAGAAAATTGTAATTCCACATCACACGACAACTTGTACGAGTTAACTAGGTTAGGTTGACTTAGTTGGATAAGTTAATTCGAGTTGAGGACATAACTTGAGTTATGTAGAGTGTCTCCTACTTTTTAGGAGCCCTAGTTGAGTTTATTTTGAGTTGTAATTAATTAATTCAGTTTAACTAAGTTAAAGTCAGTTAAACTAGTTCCAATTGTTGGAGGAACTAGTAGGAGGTCTAGTAGTGGAGAAGCTTCAATGTACAACCAGTTAAATGAAAAATTATTCGCAAATAAATCATGCATGCATGATCTATGAGTTAGCCAGTTGATATTGGAGTTCAAGGGTAGTGTACTATCAATTGTATAATCATCCAAATTGTACAGGTGGTACATTCAGTCAGAAGAAGGCTTATGATGGATTGTGTATTTGTGGATGAGGAATTTCCCTAATTGATAGGGGCTAATTCCCATGGAAATAACGCAAGGAAATAGGGACTTGGGCAAGCCAAAATTTGGTTAAGTATTGGCCTAGGCTTGTCTAGGAAGCAATGAGATAGATAGAGATAATGTAGAGGTTTCTTGGGCATGAGAAAATCATTGTAATATTCTCATATTTTCTGATTAATGCAATATACATATAGCGAGGTTTTTAGCTGTGGTTTTCCCCTAGAAATCATTGTGTAATTTGTTGATTGAATTCTTTCTCATGTATGCTTTGTGATTTCACGATCGTTTAAATTGGTTTCTGTAATTGGTAGAGTAATTCAACTCTATTGTTTTAGCAAATTACAATTAGGAGTTTGTATCTACAAGGAATTTCTACAACAAGTATGAGACTCGTCTATTGATGATAATCATAAGTAAGTTACATGGAACACCATAGTGTGATGTGGCATTAGGGTAATATGCCACGTAGCACCACGTGGAATGACAACGTGTTATAACATAGTGAAATGTTTTGACGAGATGGATCTCATGAGTTGGGTTTTTTTAGTGCTAAAACATTAATGACGATAAAAAAATATATTCCTTTATCATGACTGCACAATAAGAATCAGGTTAACATAGTAACCAACTCTGGTTCTCGAGTTAGATAAGGGGGTTTGTTACACTACTCACACCACATATTGATTGGAAATGTTACCCAAGTATTCAATTTTTGGAGTTCCAAAGGAAAATTTCCAAACATAAGAAACAAATTTGGCGGTCCCATATGAGTTGCAAGGTTATAATAACATGATTGATATATGCCTCCACATTTTGTTGTAAATTAATATGTCATCAAAAAATACCAACATAAAATTACATAAGAAATGTTTAAAAATTTGGTTCACTAGGTTTTGAAAGGTGGATGGAGAATTGAAAAGTCTAAAGGTATTTGGAGCTTTGCTTCATGAAAGGTTGCCCCACCTTAAGAGGAAAGTGAACGTTACTTTCTTCCTTGTGGTTATCATAATACAAGGGTATATTTCATGTATTTCATATTTTTGTCTCTTGTATCTAGTTTTATACATTTATAATCTATGTATACCTAGTTCATGTTTCAAGCTTAAGGGTTAAAAGACACTACAACATTGAACCAAGTAGTTGCTAACATGGAACAAACCAAATGGCGAACAACATTGGAAACAACTAGTTGAGCTAACCTTTGGTCTAGAATGTTCTAAAACATATTTTTCCACTCTCAAGCATTTAAATAAGTGTGATATTGACGGTACCTTGCTAGCCCCAACCATTCCAAGAGGGCCAAGCAAGTCACAAGAGGGATTTGAACATGGGTGGGAAGGATACCAACTTCTCCTTTAAATATCCCAAGCTAGATCCAATTGAATAAAATTTTTGGAACATATTGAACTACCCTCAAGCACTAAGCAAGGGTGAGATTCCTACTAACTTTCCACCCTCAATTTTCCTATGAAGGGAAAACATGTCAAGAGCAAGATTTGAACCTAGATTTAGAGGATAACAACTTCTCCTCTTAACCACCCAAGATAGACTCAATTTTCTAAACTTCTTCGAATATGTCTTATGTTTACAAAAGAATAATTATAACAATATTAAGAATAAAAATAATTTAAATAAAATTAATAAAGAAGTTATGTGGTTAATAACAATCATAATAATAAATTTAACTAAAATTTTACACATTTTAAACTATTTTTTTAACAAGTTAAGTGGGTATAACAATTAAGAACAAATATTTTTTCTTTGGAGACCACAAGTTCAAATTTAGACGAGGAATAGGGTATGCACAACTCCATATACTTAGTGAAATCACTATGGAAAGGGGTCCCACATCCCAGGGTTTTATATATCAATTTGGTATTTGACTAGATTGTGACCTTAAAAATATATTATTATTATTCTATATAATTTTGGTTAGACATAATGACTCTTATGAGGGTCAATAAGTTGAGGGGAGGTGAGGCGGAGGTTGTGGGGGATTAAAGTGTTTGTTTGCTATCTTATCCTATTGAAAAAATAAAAATATCAAATATTGTTGTCTCTAATGAATAGTTCCAACTTTACCTCTACTCACAAAATATTAATTCCATTCATAAATTCATTTAAATGTAGTGAAGGTGCTAAGTTATGACTTTCTTAGTTGATTGCTTAAAAATTATTAAGATAAGAGTAAGCAATATTGATCTTCATATGTTGTCGATTCATCCATCATAGTGGTTTAACTTAAATGTCCTACTCTTGGACCTTTTCGTCTATGCACTTTTTATCTCCCCATCTTAATGATCCTATGAACTTGTGGACCATTATCTATCTTTGACTCTACACAAACAATCCACAATACCTTTGTTGTACCATATATCTTAGGGATATTGTTGTTGAAGGCCTATGCCATGGCTGGATATATGTTAATAACCTCCTTAACATAGTCATGGATTGGAAGGGAATAATCAAAGAATTGTTCTACTGATATAGATCCTAAATGATTATATGAGATGCTAACCTTTGTCATAATTAGGGGCACTCTAGCCTCTCTACCTTGAGGTGGGAATTTCACCATGATGAAGTAAAGTGATTTGAAAGCGTAACAGATAACTGTGTTTGTGTAAGACTAGGCTTAATACCTTCATCATAAACTAAACACTCTTTAAATGAGGAAGGTTATTTGAAGTGACGCAAGTTGCTTATTTAGATAAGCACCCTATTTGGTATTTATATAACTCTTATTTTTCAACAAGTAGAAATTATGATGCCCTTCCATCTTTAATGTTTCAATTAAGGATGACGAGAAATCAAGTAGACACACTCAATCAAACCACATCAGTTCATTTGCTAAAGCCCCTCCCCACATCCCTTTCTTTAGAGACATAATTGTTAAACTCCATCACACAACATGGTCTTATGTCTATTGAAATGTCACTCAATAACTAAAGGTAAAATAACAAACCAAGTCATTCTTGACTTATTACATCACTATTTAAATTTAAATTTGAGGAAAAAAGAATAACACACATTTTTCTATATATTTCACATAATATATATTGGAATTAATAATTATAGAACAAAAATAATAATTTTATTAAATAAAAAATATATATGATTAAAAAACTATTCCTTTTTGGTTAAGAGTTTCTCTTAAACATAAAACAAAAATAGATTAAGAGTTTAAAAATAAAAAAAATAGATTAAGAGTTCAAAACCCAAAGGTATCTTACAAAAGTGAAAGCTTTCTTTTTTCCAAACTATGCTGAGTCTAGGCTAGGGCTAGCCCCAATGTTGGGTGGAAAAATGATCTACCCATTAATGGGATCCTATCACTATAATTGTGTGAAGCTTGGACACCCCTTAGGATAGTTTAATTTCCCCAAAAATGACTCCCATCCTCAACCCCTCCCCATGAAATTTAAACCTATAATCTAATAATGAATTGAATTGAAAACACGAGAATAAAAACTTATTACCATTTCACTTTCATACCATTCACAAATAATATTTCAAACACTCAACTACCCATTAAAGTGAGCTAATATTTTATAACTAACCTACATTATATAAATTGGATGGGTCTTTATTTATAGTCACTTCACTTGAATAATTTGATGGAATATCATCCGCATCGCTCAAAACGTCTATGGATCTACTATTGTGGCTTAGCTGATTCACATGGCGTTCGTTTGAAGTGGATTGCCTCAGCTTTGGGTGTGGAATTGCTAGACACTAAAAGAAGTCACGTCGTGAAATCCGCGGACAGCAGGATTCGAACCTGCGCGGGGAGAGCAAACCACTCCGACACGCCACTGCAATTCATGTATTTATTCGTTTTATTTCAGTTATACATACAAACAGATAGGGCTCATCTCCCTTTGAAAAAAAAATTAGAAATGTTATTTTGAAACAATAGAAATTAATAGAAACAATGCTGCAACCAGCGCCTGTAGCTCAGTGGATAGAGCGTCTGTTTCCTAAGCAGAAAGTCGTAGGTTCGACCCCTACCTGGCGCGCATCCATTTTGAGTTTGTTGTTTCCCTTTTGGCTTTGTTATGACAAGAAATTATTTACTTATTTGAATTATAAACGGGTGCATGATCTTTTCCCCTATCAGCGGCAGAATTATTTTCATACAAATTTGAAACGCTAGTTACTTTTCAAAATCTGTTACTTTATTTCAACTAATACTGGTTTTGGTAGGTTATTTACTAACAAGCTCTGTGGGTATTTTTATTTTCATTTGGAAAATTGCCCATGGCCAAAACCAGTTTGGACTTTGCGCTATTTAGGGAGACAGATTCGATTCCCCTCTCTCCTACCTTTAAAATTATTTGTGCAAATCACAGATACCTCCAACGCTTTGTTTCTCGCTACAATTGCATAATCCACTCAGAGCATTGCTCTGTCTCTCGCTACAATTGCATAATCCATTCTGAGCATTTGTTCCCAATTTTTCTTGGGAGGAATTGGATGTTTTCGTGCGGGATCTGCAGGCGTATCTTCAACAGGGTGTGGATGAATTATACACCTTGACCGTTCCAGCGGGTAGAGTCGCTAATATTTCGCCTGAGATGCCATGGGGAGCCATGGGAGGCTTGGAGGCATTCTGCAATTAATGTCACATGTCTACAACACATCCCTTCACGCAGTAGCTTTCCTTACTCGTTGAAAGGCCCTAATTAGCATCTTTGCGTAGTAGCTTTCCTCACTAGCTGGAAGACCCTAATTCGTATGCAAAGAATTCATTTCAGAGTGATGGTCCAGGTGATAGCTGCATCTGATGAGGTGAGGCGCCTGGATTATTATTGATTGCATATGATGAAGTGAGGCGAATAGACACATTGGTAAACGAGGGCAGCATGGTAAACGGGGGCAGGACAAGGGAGGCTAAGAGACACACTAGTAAATGGGGGAAGGACAAGGGAAGGCTCCATCTATTCACAACAATTTACATAAATTAGAGTCATTCATGCCCTTTCCTCACCTATAACAAGATTGCCTCTTTCCTTCTCTCGGTACATATAATTCCCTGTACATTTAATTCATTGATTCAAATTCATTGAAGACAGAACAATTATAAATCGAGACATGGAAATTGACACAAAGAAGGGACGGACAAGAGAAATTACTGGTAAGATTCAATTGAACTTACATGTATCATGACTTCTCTTTAAGATTCAATTGAACTTACATTATCATAAATTCTATTTAAGAAACATATAACTACTACACAGTGAAATAGAGAACTAAAAAGGTCCATTGAAGATCTGCCTCAAACGCAGTAGCTATGCATATCATTAATACCACTTATCCAACTAATGGATGCATATCATTAATACCACTTATGCAAATAATGAAAAGCAGCTTGGCTTCTGGATCAACATAGAAACCCGCCCTCAATTTGGCTTCTCGCTGAACAGTCTGATGAGATCGCGCTCATGTCCTTGTACTCCTTGATAAATTTTTCAGCCCTCTTGAATATAAGTTTACAGTTTTACGGTTTTGAGCTCTTTTTGATTTTGCAGCATCTAATTGCTCATTTTTATTCTTTTCCCATTCTTCATTTATTTTCCTCTTGTTCAACATAGATTCTGGCACTACGACAATTGCCTTTGCCTCTTTTTCACCCATATCTTTTTCTGGGCGTGCCGTTTCCAGAGACTGGTGACAAAGTGTATGACCTCGACCTGCAACCAACTATGTCACAGAGTGTCTCGAGGCCACTGTAACCTGGCGAAAGCAGCAAAAAGGAGCTACAAGGAAAAAAATCTGATATTACATGGAAAAAAATCTGAAAATTTAGTGAAGTAGCCCAGAGTGGCCAAACCCAATTGAGTAGAGTATAGCCGAGGGGATTGGATCAGCGAGCATTTCTTCATAGGGATCTTGAGCACGAACTGCTCATGAATTGCAAAGGAAATTTTAACCCTAAACCATTTCATCAAATGCATCCCAACGAAGTCAACATCAAACCAGAAAACAATAATGCTAAACGCACTAAGAAAAGCCATAATTTGAGTTTCAAGATCTTTATTTGGTAAGGAAATAGTAGCTTGGAGCCAGGAGGGCACTAACATGGTTGTACCACCGAGATAAAATAGGTTTGTACAGGGATTTTTTCATAAGCAGGAGAAAAGCCTCCATAGCTAAGAATTTGCATAGCTAACAATTGGTATATGTGTAGTGGTCCATAGCTAAGAATTTGAATAGCTAATAATTCGTATATCTGTAGTGGTTAACATCTGCTTAAGATCCATGTTCACAAAATAGAAAGTCGTTAAGGCTAAAGAAAACGTAGGAATCCAAACACAGAAGGAGTTTAAACATATTTTAAACAAGGGAAGCTATGCCTGCTGTTATTCTAGAGAGAATAATAGTGATAGATAGGGGCATGTGGCTTGCGTTCAAGCACTACATGCATTCTGGACAATTGTTATTGCTTTAACTTATAAGCACTGCATGAATGCTCGACAATTGTTATTTGTATAAGGTATCTACACTTACACGTGTGTTTGTCATTAGTTAATATTGCTTTATGACAAAGGCAGGTCATGGAAAAGTGATTTTCAAGAAAAGTTATGTTCACAATGCAACTTTACTGTTTAATAACATGAAGTAATTGGAACTAGTTAGTAGCTTATTATACAATTTTTTAAGTGACTCCGATGCTTAAATTGTTTAAAATGACATCGTGTCAAGGCTGGGAGCCCCATATCTGACATTGAACACAAACCAGAATCACTAGGTAAATTCAACCCAGGTAGAATCGATAAAGTTCACGTATATTTATTGCATGTAGTGTTGACATGTGTATCATTGACACAATAGTCGGTTATTTTCACGAACTTAATAAACTTATGTGTTGTGTAATTCCAACGAACAGCATGGTTGGATCAACTTATTTTATGTGTTATTAGTTTGTTTCCTTAAGATTAGGTTGTTGGAACTGCAGGGGTTACTCATGGACAGGAGGATTTAGATTAGGGCTTATTGCAGAAGGTAGAGACATAATTTGCCTCATAGAAACACATGAGCATGAAGGGTGCACGACACCTTTGTTTGAAAGGTATTGGAAGATAGCAGTGTGGAACAAGGCATCGGGGAATGGCAAAGGGCACGAGGGTGTCATGGTATTAGTAAGAGAAAAATAAGGTCGTTGCATTCTACTAGAAAAAGAAGACCCAAATAAGCAATTTCTCTGGCTTAAAATATCAGAAAAGAGAAATCACATCAGAATTGCATCATGCTATTTTGTGCCGCAAGTTTCAAAAATCTACAAAAGTAGAGGGCTTGACCACATAGATCTGTTTGCAACCTTAAAAACAGATATTGCAATAATTCTCAACAAGGTGAAGTCCTTATAGTGGGGGATTTCAATGCTAGAATTGCAGGTGAACAAGCTAGCATTCTTTGTTGCAAAGAAGACGGTGACCCTATCTGGCTTATAAAAGAGAGTAATCATCAGTGGGTATGAATTTCAGAGGATAAAGGCTGTAATCTCTTTGGAGAACAATTGCTTACGCTATGTGGGGCTTTCGATTTAGTCATCTGTAATAGTTTGATTAGATGGGAAAATTCCGGTAATTTCACTTGCAATACTTACAATGGAGCAAGTGTAGTAGATTATGCAATTTGCTTGCATAGTTTGTGTGAGAAAATGGAGGAAGTGCTGATTGGAGATAAAATTTGGGACTTAAAATCAGATCACAAACCAATTTATTTAAGTTTCTCTTGGATCGGAAAGAAGAAATTAGGGTAAAAAACTCGGTGTGTTCAACAAAATCCCCCAAATGGTAGAATTCTTTTGACTCCAGAGAATTGTAATACCTTAAAAAAAACGTTAGAGAGGCTCTTCGAGAAGGAGGAAATCTCATTTCATGGCCTTCATAGTCACGAACACATTTAATTCAAAGCGCACTTGCTGAGTGCAAAAGGGAAAAAATTGAGAAGTCTGAAACAAATTGTTTTCCGGTTAATTCTTGGTTTGATGAGGAATGCAAAAAGGCAAGGAGAAGGTGAAAGGAATCAGACAAGGATAACATAAAGCTCAAAGCTTACAAGCATATAGTAAGAAAGAAAAAGGCTGTTTTCATGGTTTCGAGGAGAGAAGAACTAATATTCCTTGGGAAAAATAACCCCAAACTATTCTGGAAGGAGCTCCAATCGAAAAAGGTGCAAACTGAAAACAAAATTATAGTTTCTAAATGGTTCAACTATGCAAGACAACTTTATGAGTAGGATCCCAAGGTTGACCCTCCTCCCTTGGTCAACACAGACACAAAAATCTTCACGGTGCAAGAGGTAAAGATGGGTATCAAGAGGTTGGGCGCTGGAAAAGAAAAAGACTTAGATGAACTCCAAGCAGAGTATCTAAAGTGGGGCTTAAAAATTCTTTCACCTCACATCACAAAATTTTTCAATAAAATCATACAGCAGGGGTTCCCCACAGATTGGACAACTAGTATGGAAATACCTCTTTTCAAGAGTGGTGACGTCAATAATCCCTCCAATTATAGAACCATAATGATAAACCCCTTGTTTGCAAAGTTATTTGGAAGCATGTTAGAAAAGAAAATCAACAAGTGGGCAGAAGAAAGAGATAAACGTGCTAAAGGGCAAGCATGCTTTAGATCTAAACATTCCACAATTGATCATTGTATAACTTTAAGGCACATCATTGAAAAAGTTTGGGAAAAAAGGAAGAAGTTTTTTGTTGCTTTGTTGATTTCAGAAAAGCCTTTGACACGGTTCCTAGGGATAAGCTTTGGGGTAGAATGGAGGACCTTGGGGTTCCCAGGCATTTAAGAGAAGTTGTGCATAGGTTGTATGAAGAGGTGAAAGTCAAAATTAGAACTTTAGTAGGGATTTCTGAAAGTTTTAGAAGCGATATCAGGGTCAAGCAAGGTTGCCCATTGTCTCCTACCCTTTTTGGGTTGTATATTGACAAGCTTGAAATGTGGCTAAATTCGCAAGGGGGTGACTGTATCCATTTGGGAAAGTTTGTTATAAGGCTTCTTTTGTATGCAGATGACCTTATATTGATTGCTAAATCAGCTCTTGGTTTGAAATAACACTTATGTTCCCTTGAGAATTTTTGTAGAACGGTGGGGATGCAAGTCAATATTAGTAAAATGAAAGTAGTGGTTTTCTCTAACAAAAGAAAGCATAACCAACATAAGTTCTACTTTGAAGGCAACATTTTGGAAGAAGTTGCAGACTACAAATACCTCGGAATTGACTTCAACAAAAATTTAAGCTGGGATGGTTGTAGAAAGAAAAAAACTTTAGGAGGTTGGAAAGAATTTATGCTCTTCAAAACAGGTGTAGAGAGGCAGAGCTGTGGGACTGGAAAACCACTCTAACTCTTTTTTGGCTTCTAGTGATTTCAGTGATTCTTTACGGTTGTGAATTATGGGCCAACAGCACAACCGAGATGCAGTGGAAACAAATTGAGAAAATTTAGAAGTGTTTGATTACAAACAAATTCAAAATTAAAAGTGCAGTTCCTTATGCTATCCTGTTAAGTGAAATAGGGGCTTCTCCTATTGAAGCAATTGCTATGGTGCGAGTCATAAGGTATTTGAAAAAAAAAGAGCAAATGGAAGAGGGTAGATGGCCTAAGGTTGTGTTTAGTGACATATTTTGCAAAAGAAAGAAGACTTGGATGCGGCAAAATAACAAATGGTTTAGTAATGGGGAATTTGCTTGAGCATGTTTCCTACAAACAGTAAAGAGATAATTTTTTTTGTTATGGATAAGTTCCACAAACGTACTTGGGAGAAAGAGCTAGGGAGAAAGAAAAAGTACTACATTGAAGAGTTTAACCCCACTCATAACCATCAGCAAAAGGCATACATAGGGGCCAATATTTCTTGGAGATCTAAAATTATTAGTGCTCAATTAAGGAATAATTCTCATCAAATCCGTTGTGAAACAAGGCCCTAGAAAATGCCAAAAGAAAATGGGAGGAAAGAGTATGTATTTTTTGCTCTTTCGGAAAAGTGGAAACAAAAAAACATTTCATTTTAGAATGCGAGGCCTTCAAAGATAGCAGGGAAAATTATGCAGGTATTCTGGCAGCTAGTTCTTGGGATAATCTATTCAGCAAAGAGTTTGTCGAGAAACTGGGAGTCGTTATTGTAAAACTTCATAGGAAAAGGGCTGAATACAAAAGCCAGATGGAAAAGCAATCTGTCCCATAGGCTATTTTTAACCTTGTGGATGTTAAAAATACTTTCTTTCTTTCTAATGAAAAGCACAACTTAACTTGATATGGTTGTAGGTGACATGTCTTTCTTAAAGGTTGGAGTGGATTCTTCGTGTCAGATCCAAATTATCAAAACCCGTCATAGTTATTCAACTTATGTCCCAGGGATGGAGGTTAAATAAGTTAACCTTGCAAGCTACAAAACTATTATGATATTAGGCCAATCTTTGTTAATTATAAAAATTTGGATGCTTTGTTCAATATTTTTTTAAATCATAATACGCTTTAACGTTTAGAAAAAAAAAAACTCACGGGTTCTCAGTATATATAATAAATAACAAGCTGCTTTTTTTCTACAATCACAATGACATTTCTTATGGAATATTACTTCTTGCCATCAACTCATCAACCCATTTTGGTTTTACCTTTATTTATCATATTACTTCATGCCATCAACCCATTTGTCTTCATCTTTATTTGTAACAAGCAGGAAATTCCTGGAGTCATACAACATGGTTGACATGCCATAGCAAATTACTTCATGCCATCAACCCATTTGTCTTCATCTTTATTTGTAACGGGCAAGAAATTTGTGAAATCATACCACATGGTTGAAATGCTGCTATATAAATGTGAACATGAAGTTATTCCAACTCAATTTATATTACACCGATCTTACATTCTTCCAACTCAATTCATATTACACAGATCACAAGGGCATGCTAAATAGAAACAAAGGAATGATAAAAGACTGGATTTTAAATCTTCATACTACTCAATTTAGATTACACATCACAAGGGCATGCTAAATAGAAACATTTAAGGAATGATTAAAGACTAGATTTTAAATCTTCATACTACTCAATTCAGATTACACACATCATCAGATTACTACTTAATTTAAAGTTGTGAATTTGTTTTTTTGAAGTTTGAAACATAGTTTTTAGGAACATTTTATAGATAAATGAACAATTTTATATGAAGAGTGTTGCATGTCGGCAGGGACTACTGCTACGCAGTTGCTCTTGTTTGAATTATAAACGAGTGCATGATCTTTTCTCCTATCAGTGGCAGATTTATTTTCATACAAATTTCATCATGTGAAACACTAGTTACTTTTCAAATGTGAAACGCTAGTTACTTTTCAAAATCTATTACTTTATTTCA
Organism: Pinus albicaulis; assembly: GCA_034641835.2. Taxonomy (NCBI): domain Eukaryota; kingdom Viridiplantae; phylum Streptophyta; class Pinopsida; order Pinales; family Pinaceae; genus Pinus; species Pinus albicaulis. Next base: position 745,514,724 of record CM076584.1, on the reverse strand, counting down.
ACTAATATGAGTTTTGGTAGGTTATTTACTTTGAAACCGTTTTAAAGTACTTCATGTGAAACTTGTCCACCCAAAATATTAGTTTTCAAAATCCCTTTGGACACATATCCTCTTTTGAGTACCCTTTGACTTTAAACTCTTTATACATTTTTAATCCATAATCAACCTCTCTGGACAAAAATATTGCCTCTTGCATTCAAGCTTTGTAAAATATGAATAATGAAAAAATTGTAACATCATGTATATAAAACTATTCCTGACTTACCTAAGTGAGCATAGAAAAACACTCTCAAAAAATTTAATCGTGCGAAACTTCTCCCCCAATTCGCTAGTTTTCAAAATCCCTTTGGACACATATCCTCTTTCGAGTATCCTTTGACTTTAAATTCTTCACATGCTTTTGAATCCATTATAAAGCTCCTCAAACAAAATGATTGCCTCTTGCAGCCAAGCTTTGTAAAATACTAAACATTGAAAAATTTGTAACATGATGCATACAAAAGTAGCCCTACCTTACCTAAGTGAGCATAGGAAAACATTCTTTTAGGTAGATGGTTGCAAGGTAGGTCCTACCTACCCCATGAAATAATTGTCTTGATCAACTAGTCCTCATATGAATAACTTACTTAAGTATAAAGGGTGTTAGGGAGTGAAGCTATTAGCTAAAGTGGGGTAGGTCATTATTCATATCTATCCTTCTTTTTAGGGGTGTGAAAGGTCTTAGGGGAATAACACATGTAATAAATTGATCCTTTCCTTTTGAAGAAAACTCATTAAAATGAAGAAATAGGAATCGAAGGACCCCAGTAGTAATCTAGAGAAGGTTGGAACCCATATAAGAAATTTTGAGTAACATAAACTGTTCAAGGCATAATTAACAAATGTGGTTGGCCTATTTCGATGCCCTTAATATTTCCAATCAATAAATTCAAGTGGTGCCTTGTAAGGAAATCTACCTTCCATACTTATGAAAAAATGGGGTTTGGGTATAAATATGATGGGTTTAAGAGACTCCATTATCTAAAGAATTTGAACCTTCTTCTTTCCTCACTCTTCCCATATAAATGCATCGACTCTTATTAATAAATACAATGCACTGGTGCAATGTATTATAAGGTAGATTGGTTTTAGTTTCAAATAAAAACCATAATTTTGTGAAAAAAACATTTTTCTTTTAAATAGACAACCATACTCACCTACATATGAATACACCAATGCATATAATAAAATTCACACTATGCTAGGGCTAATATTTTTCTAAATGATTATTATTGATGTGCCAAATAGAATTAGCTCCATTGGTATGGAGTGCTATAAAATTAATGTGCACTATAGTCAGATTCATAAAAATTGATCAATGATGCAAAAGAAAAATACCACAACACTGGTATGTAATCCTTACACGTGTGTTGAAATTGGTTACAAGGATACAAGACGCAATGTAGTAAGGTAAAACAAATTTCATTCAAACTTTCATTTAGTGCTTCACATGCATACAAGCATTGGTACTCCTTATCCCCTACAAGCACCTAGTTTTTTGATGTTATTTTATTATTGAATTTCTCCATCCCTCCTCTTCCACAATTGATTTGTGTTTTCCTCAATAGTTTTCAAAATGTACCAAATATATATTTTTGATTTATGTGCAACCATGCCTTATTGGTGAAAAAGTGACTAGACATTTTGATTATCATCCCTTAATTCACATTTTCATTGGCTTAAATTTTAAATTATATTTTGATTTTTTTTTCTTGAAAATTTTGCCACTAATGTAGCCCTGTGCTTTTTCACACACTAACACTCATTTCCTATATAGGTCACATTAGTGAGTAGTGATCTTATGCATCCTAAGCACATTAAATAAATGTGTATTAAACATGCAAAGAGGAGGATTTGTATTTCAATATTGGACTATCTAAGAGTGGGGAGGATTTTCCACATTTCCTTAATCTGCCACCCATTGTTGTAGGAGAGTCCATTGCATATGTGTAGGGATATGCTAGAGTAGATGTTAATGACTCTACTAACCTATAGGTTATAATTGAGGGGCATATTAAATTACATTATTTTGGATTGGAGGAGGTGCATGTTATTAGAGTCATTCTTTTGGATTGGAGGATCTTGACAATCCTAGCACAACCTATCACTAATAGAAAGTGCCTTGATTCCATATGATGTACTATCTAGATGTTTTTTTTCATAGGACTTGATCATTCATAGGCCTAGATTGATCAAGTGGTCTATTATTTTTTATGATAGATTCATATTAATTTGGATCATTTTGGTAGCATATTGGAGGGGAGGTGTCTCTTTCCCTCATAGATATTTTCTTCATTCTTTTATAGGTTTCTAGTGGCTTGATTTATTTTCTATCACAACCCTCCTAGGCTAATGTAATATCTTGTTGAAATTATAATTATAATTAATTATGTTATTGATCCATGTATGAGCATGTAAATGTAAATGGGAAAAATACCTAAAATAATTGTAATTATAATTTAAATACCAACTTGTAGAAATTATATCAACGGGATTCAATCTAATCTTGTAATATACTAAAACAAAATACTGAATCCTTCTACAATTTGTGGAAACCAAATACGATCGCACAATCACATAATAAGTAAGAGAAATAAATAATCAATCACATAAAACAAGATGTATATGGGGAAATAAAATGCTCAAAACCTCACTATTTGTATATTGTATAAGGTCAAGACCATGAATCAATACAATATTTTACTCTCACTGAGAAACCTCTGCACTCTGATCTAGGCAAAATCAGTCAAAAAATTAACCAATTCTCAACCTCTGTTGACCAGCCTTGCTCACGCATTAATGGAGGAATTATGTCCCTATTAATAAGGAAATTACCAAGAATTTATTATGCAATTCCTTCAAGGCATCTTGATGACCTGTAAAATTTTCTAATTATATAACTAATAGTTATCTTCCCTTTGACTTCAATCTCAACTGGGCCTTCCTTATAATTGACATGCAACAACTATTTATAGTGAATTATTAGTTAAATGATTTATCACTACTTGTGAATTAAATCAGATTTAATTCACTGGACCTATCACTTTCTCATCTCTCAGTTAGAGCTAATTAAACTGATTTTAACTCAAATAATTGAGTTAACTCAGTACAACTCACAAATAACTATAACTGGACCCCCTAAAATCATGGGAGAACTCTACATGCCTCCTCTCTGACCTTCAACTTGAATTTCATAAGCTAACTAAGTCTTCCTGACTCCGTTAACTAACACAAGTTGTCATGGGATGAAATTACAATTTCTCTTCCAATTTATATTAAGGCAAAATTAAATCATAAGCTCCCTTGAGTGTCATTTTTGGGTGCCATTTTCAATATTTCTTGTTTCCATTTTCAATACTCCCTCTCAACAATAAAGGAATTCAATCTATCTCAATTTGGTACCTTTGGAATTTTCCGCATGCAACAATTCTCTAGCGTTGTTTTCTCTTGCAACTCCTGAAACTAAAAAAGCATCCAAACTGAATCGGTATGATGCATCTGTCATCAGAGTCTATGAATGATTCAAGTTATTGCGTTGTCTACTGAAAAATATACGCTGCTTCTGACTCTACATCTGTGCCATATACATTGCTTCCAACTCTGATTTGCGCTCCAGTATCTGACATCTGTCACTTTGATATCTGACTGCATCAATCCTACTAATCCATCTTGCTACTGTGTACTGTGGGTCTCCTGTAGCCAGGTTTGATCCATGAGACATGCCATCTCAATGGACCCTGACCAAATTTATTTTATTGGGATATGAATTCACATCACCCCACCTCTCACCCAGAGGTAAGGCTACATATGCTCCCTCTTCCCACTTGGCTCGAAATTTCCCCCTACTGGAGGTTTCTGCTTGAGTGGATTCCTCCACTTGGTCTCATCTCTGCTTTTGCAATTGTGGCTTCTCCACAACTTTCTGAGGTTGCATGTTAAGAGGTAATTCATACTCCCTCTCAACCACCAAGTCTCTAACGTTTTCCTTGCTCCTCAAGTCTTTTAATGCATATTTGACCTCAAGAGAATACATTTTCTTGACTCATAGACCGATCTGTTTCACTTGTCCCGTGGCGATGTGTCTAATGAAAACCTTTCCTTTTCTAAATATCACACCATACCCACGGCCCTCCAATACCGCTACAAAAACAAGATTCTTCTTTAGTCCTATAACAAACAAAAAATCTGTTAATTTGAGAGGGGAGGCAGACTCCCTTTGAAAGTTAATTGTACCTATGTCGGTCATGCTATACCTCCCATCATCTCCAAACTCTATGTTCTATTGGAGGTCCTTCTCCTCCAAGTCACTGAAGAGGTCTCTATTCCCCGTCATATGGAATGAGGCATCGTTGTCGAGATACCACATGCATCCCATTACAGTGTTGTCCATGCATGCAATGAGAGTAAAATCAAGTTCAAATTGTGAAGCTAGAGCTTCACCTGCTGCTGCAACCACATGCTCCTTCTTGCTTGCCTTCTATGGAAATTTCGTGGCATAGTGCCCATACTCATGAAAGTGAAAACACTTGATCTTGAACAAGTCTATCTTGCCCTCTTAACCTTGGGACTTCTTTCCCTTGGATTTCTTACCTTTTCCGATTAATGAAAAATATTCTTCTTTGTTTGTGTCGAAGGTCCCATCTTTGGTGCTCCGCCTTATCTCTTCTTGTACCAAGTCAAACCAAAATCGCTCCTAGTATGATAAATTCTCCCTACCATTCACAGATTCCTGGTAGCTATGCTAGATTTTGGGAAGGCTTATAAGTGCTAGGATCATCAAATCATCTTAGGCTACTATCACACCAACACTTCCAAGCTCATATCTACATTGAGTGAACATTGTCAAGTATTTTGGTACCATCTTGCCCTCCTCCATCTTGAACTTTCTGAGCTTGTCTTTCAACACCAACTTCCTATGGTCGCTGCTATTCTGAAACAGATCTGTCAAGGCCTTCCACATAGCATATGGAGTCTCCTTTCCATGGAGACTTAAGATGATATGATCTCAAACACCCTCTAACAAGATCCTTCTCGCCTTTGATACATTCTTCTTCCATGCATTAAGAAGTTGAGCATCTGTTGTTGCAGCCTCGAGAATATCACTATCTATGAATGCCTTCAGTATATTGTCCTAGAGCACTACCTCCATCATGTCCTTCTGATCTGAATGGAGGATGTTAGTAATGCTCAACTAATTCCTCATTCATAATTTCAAAAAAATGTCTTATGGTTCAGGTTTTCTTGCAAATTATCAAGTCTCATGAGTGCTTTTCATGTCAATTTAGTCAGCAATTTAACATAAAAACAAGAGTTGAACAACAACAAAATAAGTACAAAACATTACCATACATAAAATTAACACAGGTATTTGATGGAGTTCACCCCTCCTGGGCTACATCTTCTTGGTCCAGCTTCAATGGCTTGGGCCTCTATATTATGCTCAAATTGTCGAAATGACCTATTTACAATGCTCCTTTTCTCATGTAACCTGCTCCAATGAGTCCAGAATGGATCAAAATGGTCAGCTAGCCTCTTTCTGAGTGTGAATTGGTATAAAATTTCAAAGTTATAGCCTTTTCAATTTATCCCACTAAATCCGGCCCTAAACTAGTTAATTGCCACTAAAACTTGTAGTTTACGCCAAATCTAGAGGTCCGCCAAGTTAATCCGAAATTAATTTCTAAGTGGGGTTTAAGCGCTAGTTAAGCACAGTTAAGGTCTAACTTCGCTTTTAAACTAATCCACATTTTAATTTTCGAATTAGGTGCTAACCAACAAGATTACGATTTAATAAAACATGGTTAAGGTTTAATAAATGTGGTTTAGACCTTATTCTCCACCCATTTGTTTGGAACTCCACTGGTGGTTCGGGCTAGTGGTCCTGTGGACTAGTGTTTGCCCCTCTTTTCCCCCGTCATTTACAACATGCAAATTTAAATATAAGCGAGCTTCCATTATAGTTAAGAACTAACACGTAGTGAAGGTGGCAAGTCTTGGAACTAGAAGTGGGGAGGTCGCGGGGTTGAACCCCGACACCTCCACCAAAATTTTGATCAATGACCATGAGGGCACGTGGTGGCCTCTGCGCTTGGCATGTGTTGTGACCTCATTGGTCTAACCCAAAACCAACCAACCAATTCGATGCCGAAAATTGTCACCTATTCATTGTTCCACTTGTGGGAATATTATGAGAATATTCCAAGGAATATTCCTTGGAATATAACTTTTGCTGACTGGACGGTACAGATGCCTAATTAGCATCCCTGCACAAAATTTTCATTTTTAGCCAAGCGAACAGATCGCGTTTTTGGGATCATATGGCGACCATTTTTCGTGAAACAAAGTGCACCAGATTCAGAATGGGGAGCACTACGTGGTTGTTCAGGTTCCGATCCAATCTGAGAACTTTGATTTTTGAGCATAAAACTAAGAACCTGATCATTCCCCCCCACTGGAAGGCTTTTGGACCCCAAAATATCTTTCATTACTGAAAATGTGGATGAGGGTACAGTTCCCTCACCCTTCTAGTATAAAACGACTGGAATTGCCCAATTTCATCAATTTGAGCTTTTCACAAAAACTTGTCTTTTTCTTTGACTTTGGAGACCCTATCTTGCTATTGTAGACACCTTCATTCTACAATTTCCCTTAATTTTCAAAAAAACAAGTTGTATTTGTAGAAACAAACTTGTTTCCACTTCGGTCGTCAATTAAAGGAAACTTGAAAATTGTCTCACCTCGAACACTGTCGACATGACGATTTTTAGCTTGTCTTGCCTTGTACTTGTGTCGACTTTTGACCAAGTGTTTTCATCATTACCATGTACCCTTTTGAAACCAAAAACAAGTACTTGTGGAACCTATTCCTTCTTTGTCAAATTTCTTTGGCACTTTCTCTTTGACCTTTACACTCTCTTGCACTGACATCTTGTTTCCAACATTGCTCAACATTGATGTTGATTACTGCAAATCTTTCACATCTTGTTTACCCGCTTTCAAAGGCAACCTGTTAGAGTCATGAAACATCTTATTACAAGCATTAACAAATTCAATGAAATCAACTTTTTCATTCAATTCATATTTTTGAAAGGCCTCATTCAAAACATTTCTATGCTTGATCATTAACAAAGTCAAATTTTGACTTGCATTCACTATTCTCTTCATTTCTCTTGCATGTATAAGAGACAAACTTCTCTTCTTCTTATGCGCTCTAACTATGTACTCAATTCCATAGTTAAACAAGTGATAATTATTCTCATGGTGATGAAATATTTATTTCCTATCATAAATATAAGGACTTCCCAAAACAATACCTGAAATCTCATGCGGCACTACATCAAGTTCAACTTTGCCAAGAAAGTTTGAATTGATTGAAAACCTTAGGATGCACTTCCTTGTTACGTGCAAATTTGAATTCTTGCATATCCAACCTAAATTATAAGGTCTTGGATGTGCAACATTTTCAAGATTTAAATCCTTAACTAAGTCTTCATAATTCAAATTAGCCCGAGAACCACTCTCAAATAGTGTGTCTATATTGGTTTGTTTTGAAACAAATCTAATATGAAAGATTTCAATTATTGTATCTTCATCTTGAGTTACATTAGAACAACTTAAAGAACTAGTGCTTGCTAGTTTTTACCTTCCAAACCCATTTCTGTAATCTTGGTTTCATCTCCTGAATCTGAACCTAAGTCAAGTTTAATGATTGCAACAATTTTCCCCTTCTCTTTGGCTTTAGATTTGTTTGGCTTCAATTCTGGATGGAGTTGCAAAAATGGTCTTCATCATGGCCATTTTTTGAGAAATTTTTACATGTGAGTTTGTCTTTCTCTATTTCGATAAAAATATTTTTCTTTCCTCTTCCATTAAACTTGCCCTTTCCTTTACCCTCATACTCAAGGAAACTATCACTTTTCTCATATCAACTATGTTTCCCTCTTTCTTCTAAATGTATGGCTTGAACACAAAAATTATCTAATTTTGTGGGATTGAACATGAGAATAGTATTTCTAATATAATTGTGCAAAACCGCAATATACTTTAACAATTTTTCTTGAGAATACAAATTGATACCCAAAATAAAAGCTCTTCTCCTAAATTCACGAGTATAATCTTGCAAACTTTTCCCTTTCAATTGTCTAAAATTTTTCCAATCCATAATGGATTTTTGGATGTAAGCTAGAGGATAGAATTTAATTTTGATGGCAGCAATAAAATATGACCAAGACATTGAGATCTTACCATGTTTCTTAATCTCCTCTCGAGTCCTTGCTTCTCACCATACAAGTGCTGATCCCTCGATCCTCAAGGAAGCCAATTGAATCTTTATGTCATCTTCTTGAAGGTTCTGAATTCTTCAATAAACCTCCAATTGATGAATCCAATTATCGAGATTCTCTGCATTCACTTCGCCATTATACATTGGAAGCTCGAATTTGACATCAAGTTTAAGTAAGGGCGATTTACCAGTTCCTTTTGAAGTATGTGGATGTACAGACTGTAGGGTTGTGGTAGTGGAAGATGATGATGAGGAAGGTGAAGATGGTGGTGAGGATGATGGTGGAGTGGATTGTGGCTTCTTACCATCTCCATGGCCTCCTCCTCCTCGAGAACCCTCTCCTCTTGGAGGCCTTGAACTCTCTCTTTGAATCCTTACATTACTTTCCTCATATAGGACTTATACCATCTAAATCATATCAAAGAATGCCTTCTTGAATGCTCTCTCATCTTATGTCATGATAGGTTCTCCTTCATGATACATGCTCACTTAAGACTCAACTTCAACTTGAGGATGTGATGGAATTGAAGACTTTGGAAACCTTGCCCTTATTCCTCTTGACCCAACTACAAGGCTCTCAACCAACTTCCCCTCTGTTATAGGTCAATTTGGACATCATCCCCCAAGACCTGGTCAAATTGGGAATCATCTCCCAAGACCTAGTCAAACTGGGAATCATATCCCAAGACTAATGAATAGGGTCTATCACCCCCTTAATTTCAGTTGTTATATGTCCTAAGTGAAGAAATTCCATTTATGGCTTCAATTGTGAGATTTACAATGACCCATTGACTCACCAACGCTCCTATGCAAGGGAATAACTGTGTTGCAGTGCCAATACCTCCATGCAAGGGTGCATTGCAGTGCACTTACCGACACTCAAGGGTGTGTTGGTCACCCGGGAGCGAAATCATCATTGTTCCGGAAATCTCCACATGGACAGTGCCTTCTAGAAGAGTCCATAGGTGTCATACTTTGAATCCAAGTGTCCATCCACCACCTCTGAACTTGGAAACATGTCTTTCCTATTATTATAAAGCCATTCAATGAGAAACTACCATCATTTTCCCTATAAATTGAGCACTCATCTAAGTGCTAGGGAGGAATAATTTTTTGCAAAGTTATGCTGTTGGATTCTCATTTGATAAGAGATTGGAAGTACTGATATGTTGCTGAGATGATGTTGGATGTGATGAGGCTGAAATGAAGTTGGAGTAGGTTGACGACAAATCGATCTATTGGTTGTAATCTTCTCCTCCTACTCTTTAATAAAGTTATATGTTCATTTTCTCAATACATATGTCTATATCTTGTGAAATGTATTCTTGATGATGTAGTTATTCTCAGATCTAATTGGTTTGATTTGATTAAGATAAGTAGATACTTGTATAACGTATGTTGTTTTCTGTTCTCTTTCTTTGATTGCAGGTATCAATCTAACGACTTGAGTTGGATTGAGAGTGATGACAACTGCAACAGAAGGAGAAGCAGAGCGAAAGAATCACAAGTAGGATTATTTACCTTTCTATATATCTATTTGTCTTAGAGAAAATAGTAGTTGTCTTTATTCTGTTGTTCTGAGTGAAGGAACACCACACTCAGGGAATTTAGTTTATCCATAGATTAAAATTTCATATAACAAACTGGTGACTCTGCTAGGGACTAGAATCCCATCATTCCTGGTGTTTTTGCCTCTGTTTAACTTCATCAGTAGTATCTACTTTTTGTTATCAATTATTTGAATGAACAAATTGCATTAGAAGTGTGTTTAGCTACTTGTTTTTCAAACCTAGCTGCGCCCAACACACTGTTGGTCAGGGTACAGTGCATTACTGTGCACTTTGTTCTATTCAGGGGTGCTCTATAATGCACTGACTCCCCTTAGAGGCTGCATTTCCCCCTTAGCCAACCAAATTCCATCAAAAATTTTCATTACTTTAAATTTCAACCACTTGTTTGCTGTATTCTCAGATGTCTGATTGATCTTAGAGACTAGTAAACTTTCATGTTCTTCCTCCTTTGAAAATTAATTTGTTCAATGTTTCATTAGCTGTTTTATTTATCATTGGAAAATGAAATTCAAAGTTGTTAATTTTCAAATTAGATCAATTTTGTTTTCGAAAAGGAAATTTTCGTTTCATTCCTAGTTTCCTGTAGGAAAATTGTAGTTCCATTCTCCATTTTCCTAATTGAAATTGTTGTTTCATTCCTCGTTTCTCAAAAGAAAACACTTGTTTGATTTATTTGTGCATTTAGTTTCCTTTCTCTCATTCAAATTAAGGAGAGATGAAAAGAAAAACATGCATGTGCATCTAAATAATTGTGTGTGTTTCATAGGAACAATTTAAGGAAATCTGCATTTAGTTTGTGCTCTTTGTTGTATGCTAAAAAAATGATTTCTCTTTCCCCTCAGTAGCTAGGATTTTCATTGAGAAAGATAAGTTGAAAATTTTGCTTATTATTTAGTTTGCATTTTTAGGAATTTACATTAAATCATGTGGTGAACCTCAAAGACAAACTTTTAAACAAGGTCAACATAAAATTTACATCAATTAGCCTAATAAAGCATTGTAACATTAATGATAACATTTATAAGGTCTAGGCTAGAGACATGTTCCGACGTCATTAAACATAGCAGTTGTCGCTAACTTGTTTGCCATACATTCCGAGTGTGATACCTCACTCCACATACGTAAGTATATCGCAACTCGTCCACATACCTTCAGGTATATAGGGTGATGTTTTAGTACAAAAAGTATAAGGGGGTGCTCTCATTGTGCGGTTTCACATTAGACAGTGCTAATACAGACTTGGGCCTCCACATACCTTCGGGTATATTTGGGAGGACAAATTTAGGTTGCTTACCATCCATAGGTAACCAAGTCGACCGCCTTGCAACTCATGATACACTGAACACAACATTTGGGGAGATTTCTTACCCGTACTTCTTGGTTCGCGAGGAGCTATTTTTCAGTTCACAATTACTTGGTAAACCATTTTCGTAGAATCACCCTTTTATTTTTTTATTTGTTTTTGTAATAAAATCAATTAGTCATCCTAGAAGAAGAACATCCCTTTCCCTGTCGTTCACATAGAATATCACTTAAACCACCTTTACCATAGGAAGCCATTTCTGGTCGACGAAGGCGACATCGTTCTACCGAAACCAGTACCATCAGTACCTCTGGTGTGTTATCTTCATCACATATACCAGAGTCATCTCGAGTCGTTTCTACACATCCTCGTTCATCCACTATCGTCGACACAGAGTCCTCACAACTACTTGTGGACACGATCCATCCAATCAGTGAGACCATACCTCTAGAACCCGACTTTGTTCAACTGGAAGTTGATCTGGATCCCATAATTATTTTACCAGAACATCTAGATCTCGAAGTCAAACAACTGGAATTTGTTCCTATATCGGTCGCTCCACAGTCGATCGTAGCCATTTAGTCTCCCATATCGTGCAATCAACCACTTGAAATATATCTCGGGCTTGACGACGAAATCCTTCCACCTGGTTTGATTTCAATTGAGGAAATACCACAAGATGAGACACCCTCAACTCCAACTCATTTTAGGGAGGAGATTTATCTTTACGAGTCTTTTCCTCAATTGAATTACACTGCTTTTTTTGATCCCGTTTCACATTGAGTTCCCGTAGATCCTATAGGGTATACTCTAGGTTGTATGACCATGGCCGAGTCAACATATCTAGCTGTACCATCTATTACAGTTGTGACAATTTCCACTGTTTCTTCCCCATCGATGTTTACCACATCACCAAAGCCACATCTATATGGTGGTCCTCTCATCCCACCGGGTTACCAATCATTATCTGGAACCTACTCTGGTGCATCCTCAAATCCATGGACTTCACCCATGTCATATTCTGGTATTCTATCTAGTACATATATAATGAGTACTGAATGAATTGATCCTTTATATACATCTTCAGTGCAACATCAAGCTGGTCCATCTGGGTATATTCCATCCAGTACAATCTCAACTGGACTCCCACCATTTGGAGAACAATATATTCCATATTATTATACTCCTCATGCTGGGGGGAAACCTATGGTCACCCATTTTAACAGTACTCCATCATTTTATGGTCACCCTAATGTTGGAATGACTTTTTGTCAGTGGCAACCTATCCTACCTGTTCAACTACAAACGGTTGTGCATTCATATCAACTGGTTCAACCTGTTGCACCCACATAGACTCCACTTGTTAATACATCACTACCCTTGTTACAGGCTCAGATTGTTGTACCTCAACCGTCTCAGGCAGGTCCTTCAACCTAATACCCTCAAGTTTTGGGCCCTCAGACTCCAACTCCTTTGGTTGGTTTACAACAACCACCTGTATCCATAATTATTCATTCACGAGTTGGATTACCCTATTATGGGATATCATAGGCCCAACCGGGTCTTACCTATTCACAAGCGGGTCCAAGATATTCTAGTTTGGGCTATAATCTTGGTGGGCAGTCACCTTGGCAACCACAACCGCAAATGACACAACAATCATTCCAACAACAAGTAGCTTACCTAGGTTTTGGTAAACATAATCCTCAAGCGTTTTCTCATAAAAAAAACCCCTATATGGGTTACCAACAACAAATTCCTTATGCTGGTGCTCAAAGGCATGCTGCCTAAGCAATTCCATCATATCCTGGCTATGCTCAACCTGACTTAAATTGAAAGTTTCCCTTTGTTGCAAATTTAGAATTACCTGATTTAAACCGGCTTACCAATGATCCAAGCAACTATTCTCCTTGGTGGCTGGTGATACTACATAAATTACCCTCAAACATTACTAAATTCAATGGAAACCCTAGGGAAGACCCGTCAATGCATGTTATGACTTATCATTTATGGTGCTCATCCAACTCCTTAAATGATGACTCTGTTCGACTAAGTCTTTTCCAGCGTACGCTCACTGGTCCGACCGCAAAGTGGTACATTGAACTACCACGAGCTTCATTTGATAATTTCACTGCCTTAGCTACTACATTTTTGACCCACTTCCAGTTACCCATACGATATGAAACTGGAATGGAACTGCTGACCAATTTTAAATAGACCAATGCTACTCACATTTCTGATCATATTCATGAGTGGCGTTGTCGTCGTAGAATGTTCAAAACATTTGTTCCTGATCATCTCCTTACTGAGTGGTTCATTGAATCATTGCTGCCATATATCATCGAGGATGTGGCTAAAGGTGGCATCATCACTGAAGAGCAGGTCATTGCTCGTGCCCAATACTTATACTCAGTCTAGCACACTCTACGATAAAATTCCCAATGTGACGCGATCTAATTTTACTGTTCCTCCTCCATTTAAGTGCTCTCATGCCGACGATGGTATGCTAGGTACTGCAAACAGTCACCACTCTATTGCATCTGATCCCGCACCTTCTTCCAAAATTCATGCCATGTAATCTGACAATGGGAAAAGTGACAAGCAACCCGGAAGCAATAAAAAGGGGAAAGCGAAGAAAAAGAAAAATTAAACCCTGCAGGAATGATCATATGATCAAAAAACTGGGAACAATAGGAAACCTATTTACCCTTGCATAATATATAATGAGGAGAACTTTGTTCGAGACTGTCCTCCCATGCTGAAGTCTCAAAATTTCTTAAAACCTTGACTGCATCCACTGTGTTGACAAGTCCTTTTCCGAATCCAGATAGAAATATGGTTGCTATGGATCCAGCTTCTAGTTCCCAAGTGCTTATGCTATCTGTCACAAACCCAAAAATTGATGTTTTAGTATCAACACGATAGATATTACGGTAGTCAGGCTACTGATCAACCTACTACCTCAACCAAAAATCTGTACACAAAATCTATTCCACCAACTGTTATTCCTAAGGTAACAATAAAGCCACTGAAGGGAGTCTTCCACAAATAGACATTCAATCCTCGAGCCCGAGCAACAAAAAATTATAATATAGTTGAAGATTTGGCTCAATCCCCTTCAGCTGTGTCAATGCTTGAGGTACTTCAGAATTGTCCCTCCCAAAAAAAAGCTTTGTTGTCGACAATTGGTGGAATCGACCCGAAAAATTCCAATCTTGTAGTGTTTAATCATACGGCCTATGTGCCACAATTACTAGTAGAATTTGCATTCTCCATCCAAGTAAATTTTCTCAATCACCTCTTTCATCGTACTATTATTGATGAGGGAGCATATACTTTCATTATGTGTCTAAACTGCTACAAGTCACTTGGCTTGCCGTGCCTATCTCAATCGCCTACAACATTGAAATATTTTGACGATCATACATATAAGCCTTGCAGTATCATAAATAACCTGCATGTTTAACTAGGGGGAAAAACTATAATTGTTGAAGTTGAGGTCGTTGACGAACCCCTTGACTATAAAATTTTTCTCAGAAGGCCATGGGTTTACGATATGACTGCGATCATTGGTGAGCCCTCGTATTGCACCAAGAGTGTTGCAACTCCCAGGGGTTCCCCTACTTTTCGTTATCAACTCGGGGTTCATACAAACTTGGATGTGACAGTGTTATATGCACAACAGATGCATTCTTCTCATTTCATCCTCTTATGCTTTATGGGAGGGTGCTATTTCTTAAACTATGATAAGAACTGGAAAGTAAATTGCTGGAAGGAAATGAAAGAAAGGAAGTAATTTAATTTGCAGAAAAGGAAATGAATGAAAAGAAACTAAGCTAACTTACTGAAAATAAATGCTAGAAAAGAAACTAATTGTAAACCACACTTAACTCGGCTAAACGGCTAAATGCACTCTACTTATCCTATGATCTACCTACCATGCTTCTACCCATGCGAATAAGCTATCCATGACTTAATTCTGATTACAAAGAGTGTTGATTTACAACTTGGAGAGAATAAAAAGGCTAAAGAGGCTAATGGAGGGCTTAACACATGAAATGAGGGCTTAGAAGTGGAAAGGGGGGGTTTAAACCTTGTAAAACCTTATGATATGGCAGAAATGGCTTTGGAGCGGAATGAATGGAAATAAGCGATGGTAGAGATGCGATGTGGAGGTGGGACCAATATCGCATTCGCGATATTGTGAAGTTGGAGCGATAATCGTTAAGGGGAATAGGCTAAATGATGCGATGTATGAAGTGCGGTGGGGAAGAGCAGCGAAGTGTGATAAAAATATTGCAATCAACGTTTGGAAGTGGTAAGTATTAATGAAAAGGGAAAAAGTTTGCAGTGTGCGATTTGCAGGGTGGTAAAAACTGCGATCTGTGATATGCGATGTCGCAATATCGCAATCGGAAAAGAAGAAGGAGCGATAAGTCTTAAGGGAAAAGGAAAAAGGGGTAACGAGCGACTGCGATGGGTGACGTGGCAAAGGAGTATGGTAATATCGCAATCAGGGTTTGAAGGCGGAAACTATTAATAGAAAGTAAATAAAAACTGCGGGATGCGATTCCGATAGGGATGACATGGCGGTGGGACTAGCGGCGGTGTGCGATTGCAATCGGCTGTTGGAGCGGTAAGTATTCACGGAACCAAATAGAGAGTGCAGGATGCGATTTTCGATGCAAGAATTGTGGTAAATTGTAAGGAAAAAGGGAAAAAGTGTGTGTGGTGTGATTTTCGAAGCGGTAAGTTTATCGCAATCGAAAACGATGAGCGGTAAGTCTTTAACAAAACCAAAGAAAAATTGCGATTTAGATTTTTGATGGAGGTAAGGATTGCAAAATGCGGTTCGTGATGTCTAATAGCAGGGATTTTTAGGAGACAAGGTGGAAGTCAAGTTTTGATGTTTTTTCAAGTGTTTTACGCTAAAAAGGTAAAGGAAACTGTGAATATCAAAACGAAGGAGTAAGGTGGTTGAAGGGTTTTAAGTGTTTTTTGGAAAAAAAGGTGGGTGCAGCAGTTGAAAATAAGCGGAAAAAAGGAGGGAATGGAGGCGTAAAATCATGGTTCAGAGGCGTAACACAGAGATGGAAATGGTGAGTAGAAACCAATGGTTTTGGTGTTTGGCAAGGTTTACCCTCCACGAGCTCTATCAACAGAGATAAGAAGGGAAGTATAGATCCATAGATTTTAGAGTTTTATCCTCTATTCTACTACTCACGAGAAAATGAAAAACTAAAACAGAGAACTGAAAGCAAAGACTAAGCAACAATGAAACTATCAGAAGCAGATCTAACTAAATGGTAGAAATCAAAGAACAAGTACATCAAGAGAGGCCGAGGCACGTGGATTGGGCCCTAACCCACAAGCCTAGCTCTCTGAAACTTAAATCAGTAAAATGAAATCAGTCTGCTCATTTCATAAAAGAATAACCTCATACATCTTTGAAAGTTTGATCACTGAAATAATAAAAAGCTCAATAACTTGCAACAAAGTTCCCACTAGAATTGACTAACTCTTCCTATCTCTAGCTCTGCTTTATTTATTCTATAGGGTAGCTACCAACAACTCCCTATGAAAATGGTGATTTAGTCCACTTGACTCCAAGTAAACAAAGATGAAGTGCTCTCCTCTTTGAGTTGCTTAGCTTCCTCTGGGATTTGAATTGATGGAGAGAATCCTTGGGATCCTTTGGCTACCTTTGGAGTTCGAATTGCTGGAGAGAATCTATGGGATCCTTTGGATACCTTTGAGAGTTAAGGAGGGTGGAAAATCCTCCTATAATTACTCCTGGTTGTCTTCTGCAAGTATTTATGATAAAATCCTTATAAAAAGACTTAATAATTCATGATTTTTTGCACTCAACCTTATGTTAGGAACTCAGAGTATGGTAACCTTAATCACCACCTATACTAGCATCATAAAACCAAATAATAATAAAAATGCAAGTAAAAGAGATCTAAGAAGGCAAAAAGGTGACCATTAACCCCTCCAAATATGTCTAATGATGGAGCTCATCATCACCCCCCTACTGAGTGATTTCTCATCCTCTGAGCAACTGATCCTCTTCCTGCATTTCCTTTAAGGCTTTGACAGCCCCCCTGATATCCCGAGGAAGAAGTGTGGGAGTTTACCTAAGGGGGTAAAAACCATTATTCTTTTCTGCATTCTCCCATTCTCTATCTTGTACATATGTGTCCTTTTCATCATTCAACCCCAACAACAACGGTGGGCTGAGCTTTAGTCCCAACCATTGGATATTTTTGGCTTGCATGACCCTCTTGTATAATGGTGCCCTTTCCAATGCACCCCCCAGTATTTTTGGAGTATGTTACTCCCTGTTCTTGAGGTTGTGAGGGAGGTTGTTCCATCTCCTCTGGCTAGCCATAATGTACTCATCTTCTATCTGCCTAGAAACATCATCAAAGTGGCCTATTACCTGTGCTTGAGTCTGAAGGTAGCTTTCAACTAGTTCAGGGTCCCTTTTAATCTCTCGACAGTTAAGGATGACTCCTCTTGGGCTGAGCAATTCTGGTCTGATATATAAGGGTTCTTTGTTTCTTCTTCCCATGACCCTCCATATCTCTTTTG
Organism: Pinus albicaulis; assembly: GCA_034641835.2. Lineage (NCBI taxonomy): Eukaryota > Viridiplantae > Streptophyta > Pinopsida > Pinales > Pinaceae > Pinus > Pinus albicaulis. The sequence continues at coordinate 745,496,936 of CM076584.1, read as the reverse complement.
CTCTAGTTTCCTCATTCACCATCCAAGATGCTAGAGCCATCAACTACATATCCCCCATTATAGGATTGGGGTCCCAAGTATCCAAATTTTTCATCACAAGGTTATGCACATAAAACTTTGCCATCTTTGCCTAATCAGCCATGTTAGCTTGCTTGTAGAAATTCATGAATTCCCTACAATATTGGAAAGGTAGTAATCCATGGGAGGCTAGAGTTTTGATTTGAAATAGGAGCCATTTCTCCTTGAGGTACACAACATATGAGTCAGAAGGGAATCTGTGCTGAAGGGATTCTATGCATAAGTTTGCCATGGTGGCTAGTTGCTGCCCTTTTTGCTACAATTTATTTTTCAGTGCTACATTCTCTGTTTGTGCCTTCTACAACTGCTCCTTCAGAACTGCTTCTTCAATTCTTTCCTCCTCCCTTGGTGATTCTTCAATGATAATCAGGCTTGTGGGAGGAATTTATGGATCTCTCTGACTTATCCTATTACTCTTGTCAACTCTGAAATACATAGAGGTCTGTATTTTTCTCTTTGCGCTCAGAGGAGCTAAGGTGGCAACTACCTCTTTGTATTGAGGGGATGTGGTGCTGTATTGTGAGTCTTCTTCTTGCCCACTTTATGCTATCTCTATGACTTCTATGGCCATCTCTTTTATTTTTCCTTGGCCCTTTGGCTCCTCCTCTTCTTCTTCTTGTTCCTCTTCTGGTTCTTCTTTGGGCTCTTCTTCCTCTTCTGGTTCTTCTTTTGGCTCTTCTTATTCTTCTAGTTCTTATTCGGGCTCTTCTTCCTCTTCTGGTTCTTCTTCCTCTACTAGTTTTTCTCTAAGGCTAGGAGTGGAATCCTGCCTTGTTTGGGTTGCTATGAAAGCTTCCATACTCATATTTATAAAAGAGGACCAAGCCATGGGTAGGGTGACGTTGTTCTGCTGTTGTTGTTACGCGCTGTTCAAATACGCAGCCCGCTCTCGGTACTATTGTATTGTGGCTCCCTTTGGTCTCTTTCCCTCAAAAATTCTCACTCTACTAGTTTGCATGAGATGGGATCTCATTTTATTATATCACATAACTAGTTTTGGAGTGCTTATGTAACTCGAATCAACTCCAGTTTCTGTTGTAGACACTTGTTTCCTTCTCCCTGTTAATTCGTGATCGACTGCGTGTTTCCTCCCCTCGTTCTCCTCTACTCCACTTGATTTAACTTATTTTCTTTTGCATGCCCAGGTGGTGTGTCTTTGTAGTTCTCTCCAGTCATACTTCACTATGGTGGCCAACCTAATTGGCCACCCTTCTTCCCCTTAAACTCTAAGTCTGCAATTTTAATTATTTCTGGCTATTATGGATGCATAGTGAGGGGTGAGAAGCTATACTTGAGTTTACCTGTTTTTGTCAAGGCGTTTGCAAGAGATGGAATTGAGGAGGAAAGCCTTTTAGATGCTGCGTTCTTCACTTTTTCTTGTTCTCTGAATGAGCAATTTGCAGAATGAGCAGCTTTCTGAGTGAGCGGTTGATCTTTCCTTGATGTTTCTTCTTGTTGGAGATGCTGTATGGGTGGCGCTCTTGTCTTTCCTGGGGTTTGCTTCATGATTTCCTCCCTTTTTTTTCTTGATATTAAAGAACATATGTCTGCGCTGTAGGAATTCTCAGATGTATATAGCAGTGTGTGTTTTTCTTTCCTTGCTACATTATGCTCAGGAATAGAGGAATGTGGTGTATGGAGATGATGGAGGAAGTTATGAAAATTAATGGAGTGAATAATGGGATGGATGATAAAATCGATGCACGGAGATGATGGAGGAAGTTATGAAAATTAATGGAGTGAATAATGGGATGGATGATAAAATTGAAGAAGGGAAAAGAATATGGATGCCTCCCTATGTTTCCAGAAATCCATTAATAACCTGCAAAACAACAAACATAGAAAACACAGAGATGTAGATGTAATTTTTTTTTCTTTTTTTTTTTTGAAAAAAAGTGGGCTACCTCCATGGAGGTTTTCAACCCACAGACTTGCCTTGGGCACCTTAGAGAGGTTTCACCCATGGATATTTATTCTCGTTTTTTTTTTTGAGCAAGTGAGCTGCCTCCATCAAGGTTTCAACCCAAAAGCTTGCCTTGGATGCCTCAGAGAGATTTTCACCCATGGATATTTTTTTTTTCTTTTTTTTTGAGGAGGTGTGGGAAAATATGGAGTTTACCATCACATACACCTCTCTTATTATTGAATTTATGAACTCTGCCTTTGACAAAGGCTTTTTGTAAATTTTAAGTTTTCGACCATTGACAAGCAAGGGGATTCCTTCCTCATCCATGGTTCTGATTTGAACTGCTCCATTATCAAAACATTTTTCCACTATGTATGGTCCTAAACATCTTTTCATCAACTTACCTTTGAAATATTTAAACCTTGAATCATACAACAATGCCCAATATCCTTCTTGGAAGGTCTTTTCTTTGATGTTTTTTTCATGCCATACCTTCCTTTGTAGTTGAACTACCTCTGTGTGAAGAAGTGCTTGCATTATGAACTCATCCAATCTATTTAGTTGAAGCAACCTCTATTTTTGGGCATTTTATAGATCTAGATTTAATTCAACTGCCATTCTTAAAGTATTGAATTCAAACTCAACTGAAAGTAGATATTTCTTACCATAGACTAGTTCATAAGGAGTGGATACTGTTGTTGTATTCCAAGTATTGTTGTAGGCCCAAGTAGCTTCTACCAATCTGTCTTCCCAATATTTTCTATTGCTGCTCACAACCTTGGTGAGGATGCTCTCTAAATCTCTGTTAGTTACTTCTACTTGGCCATTTGCTTGAGGGTGATAGGTAGTAGAATTTCTATGATTAATATTGTGCTTCCTCAAAATATTCTCAATGAGGTGAGAGGTGAATTGTGCTCCTTTATCAGTGACTATTTCTCTAGGGTATCCAAACTTATAAAACACATTATCCCTCATAAATTCTGCTACTTTCTCCTCAGTTGCTACCTTCACTGCTTTTGTTTCGGTCCACTTTGTCAGGTAATGAGTGCAGACTATGATATACTTCTTTTGTCCAGATGGTGGATCGATAGGTCCAACAAAGTCCATGCCCCACTTATCAAATGGCTCAAGAGACACTTGAGGGTGTAAAGGCATTTCATCCCTTTGTGTGGGTTTCCCCATCCTTTGGCACTGATCATACCTGCTGGTGTATCTTATGGAATCTTGGTGAAGGGTAGGCCAATTGTATCCTGCCTTCAAAACTTTGTAAGCAGTTCTCTTTGCAGCAAAGTGGCCTCCATGTGGGATATCATGACATGTAGAGAGGATATCAAAAAATTCTTCCTCCCTCACACATCTCCTTAGGATTTGATCAGGGCCTAGATTGAAAAGGTTTTCCCCAATCCATGTGAAAGAGGCACTTTTTCTAATGATACTGATAATCTCTCTGAATGAAATATTGGGAGGGAGTCTCCCAGCAACCAAGTAGTTGGCTATATCAGCAAACCATGGTGAGAGTGTTGATATGGAAAAGAGATGCTCATTTGGCAACTGGTCATCCACCATTCCTTCTTCACCTGCAGGGAGAGCTAACCTGGACAAAAACTCTGCAACAACACTCTCCTTTCCAGGTTTATCAATAATAGTCAAATCAAATTGCTGCAAAAGTACCAACCATATAATTATCCTAGCATTAACATCCGGTTTGCTCATTAAATACTTGATGGCTGCATGGTCAGTGTGAACAAAGGTTTGGTATCCAGTTACATAATGCCTGAACTTGTTCAATGCATGGAAAATGACTAACATATCCTTCTCAATAACAATATAATTCAGCTCGGCCTTGGACAAATTATTGCTGATGAAATAAATGGCATAAGGGATTTTGTCTTCTAATTTTCCTAATGCTGCCCCTATAGCTTTTTCGAATGCATCAGTGTGGATAAGAAAGGGAAATTCCAATTTTTGCCTCGGAGGATGGGGAAAGTAGTCAACTATTTCTTAATGAGCTTGAAATACTCTTGACATGGACCAGACCAAATAAAATCAAAATCCTTGGCCAAAAAACCAAATAATGGCGAGGCCATCTTGCTGAAATCTTTGATGAACCTTCTATAGTAACCAGCTAAGCCTAGGAAATTCTAGACATTTTTCTGCTTTTGAGGAGCATGTACCCTTTTGATGATAGTGATTTTGTTCTAGTCTACCTGTATTCCTACTTGGGATATGGAGTGTCCTAATACAACCCCTGCTTTCTTTAGGAATTAATACTTTTCTGGGCTCAAGGAGAGATGCATCTCAATTCACCTTCTTAGTACTTTACCCAAATTGGAGAGAGATTCCTAGAAGTCATCCCCATATGGTGTGAAATCATTCATGTAGATTTCAACACAGTCATGGACTAAATCAGAGAAGATGCTCAAGACATCTCTTTGGAAGGTAGCTGGGGCATTTCACAACCCAAAGGGTAGGAATCTATAAGCAAAGGTACCCCAAGAGCATGTGAAAGTAGCCTTATCCTGGTTTTCAGGGCTGATTTGAATCTGATTGTACCCACTTAACTCATCTAAGAAGGAAGATAAATTATTCCCCGCAAGGCCATCCAAGACTTGGTCTATAAAGGGCAAAGGGAAGTGGTATTTCATGGTGGATTTGTTAAGTTCTCGATAATCAACACAAATTTTCCACTTCCCATTCTTCTTTGGGACTAGGACAAGAGGGGATACCCAATCACTGTGGGATATAGGATATAAGAACTCTGCATCCAATAGTTTCTGCAGCTCTTCTTGAATATGTCCTTCAGATTCGGGTTCATCCTTCTTTGGAGTTGTCTCACAGGCTTGCATCCTTGATGTAAATGTGATGTCTGCATACTGAAGGATGCGCCCCTTTCATGTCTCTGTAATCCCCAACAAATGCTTCAATATTTTCTTTCAAAAGTTAGCTTAGATACTTCTCTTCTTCATCTGAGAGGTTTGGGTTGATTTTCAGAGATCTGGATGGGCAAAAATCAATAGCCTTGGTGGTTTCAGAGGCCGAATCAACTGAGTGCACTTCCATCCAAGGTTGGATTTCAGACTCTTTGACTAAGGTTTCTTGAAGAATGTTAGTAGAGGACTGGTTTTGAATGGCACGGTCAATGAGCTCATCTTCATTAGGCTACCCCCCTCTAAGAATAACATCTATGGTACACATAGGGGCAGTGTTATATAACTCATCTTATTAATCCTCCAACCATATAGGGAGATCATGATCAATTGAAGGCTGGGATGGGGATATAACACTAGATGTTTAGATAAAGGCCCATTTTTTATAGTCATGTTTCCAGCCTGATAACTAATATAAGCATCTGCAGTGGCTAACTAAGGTCTCCCTAAGATGAGGGGATAACCATTAAACTTGGATTTTGGTTGCAGGACCCAGAAATATGTGGGATACTCCCAAGAGTCAATGGTAACCATAACATCCTCAAAAATTCCTTTCAGAGTTACCGTGGACCGATCTGCAAGTTGCAGAACTGTTGTGGTTTTCCTCAAAGTCCCTCGGAGATTCAGTTTCAACATAGTTTCCTTGGTCATGATATTGATGGCAACCCCTAGATCAATCAGAGTGCTGGGGACTATGACACCATATATATGCACATCAACAATTGGACTACCAGGGTATAGGTACTTTGGAAATATCACCTTCCCCAGCATCAGGTCAGACAGTTGTCCTACCACATTGATGGTGGGGGTATCTCTCTTCCTTCTCCCAGGTTTCTTGAAGCATTTTTATTTAATGAGCCTATTGTTGATAGGGACATCCTTAATAGCTTGGAGAAGTGGTATATTTACACACAAATTTTCAAATTCTACTAGGATTTTAGTCTCCTTTGGGGTGTGCTAACTAGGGTGGATCAAGCACTCAAGAAAACAAGGTGGTTGGATCTGAGTGTTACCTTCTTCCTTTTCCTCCTCAACCTTTACTGGTGGAGATGGAGGATGATTGTCTGGGAGTACTCTTCCTGCCCTGAGATTAACCTCCTGTATATCCACAACATAAGCTGGATAGGATGTTTCTCCATTGGGAGCCTTTTGTGTCGGTCTGTTGTTCGAGTTCGGATTGGGCTGTGCAGGTATTTGGGGTATCCTATGTGGAGCAACATGAGTAAGTTGAGGTTGAGGTTGGGGTGGAGGCATTAGAGCAGGTGGTTGATTTTTTCGAGGCCTCCACCCTTGGGATGGACTGTTCCACTGGTGTTGTTGTGGAAGATACTGCTGGAATGGTTGGTTTACTGGCTGAGGATGATATCAAGGGTTGTAAGGCCAAGCAGGAGGTGTAGAATAGGATGGAGGAGTGGGGGTGTACTAAGATTGCATGGGTGCACTCTGATTGTTGTGATAGTAAGAGTATGGTGCACCTTGCATACCTTGTTGATATGGCTAAGGGCCTTGAGGCCTTCTCGGGTTGATGAAACAGAGTTTCTCTGGCATTGCTTCCCAACCTTGATATACAACCTTAAGTCTAGGTAAGGAGGGACACTTTCCTATGGCATGATTCTCTTCACAGACCAAGAAAACCTCTATTAGACTCACTGAACATTCATTTCTTGGGTGCTTCCGGGTACATCTAGGACAAAATATGGTCAAGGCTCTTTTTGCTTCTTCTTGCTTCCTTTTGACCTTCATTATGTCCATTTGCAAAGAAAAGGTGTGTAGCATGTCACTCTTGAAGTCCTATAGCATGTTTCCAATCTCATGTTTGATGGAGGGGGAGGAGGAAGGGGTATTGGATGTCTTCTGGCTAGCTCTGCCCTTCTTCCTGAATACCCTATAATGGTTTCAGAAGACTTTTTTGATTGTTTCATAAGGCAACTGGTAGATACATCCTCCTGATATCATATTCAAGGTTTCTATCATCTCTTCTCTAATCCCTCAAATAAGTACAAGCTTAAGTGATGCAGGATCAAGAGTACAATTGGCTCTCTTATAGTTCAATTGAAACCTCTCTTCATAGTCCTCTAGGGATTCATCAGTCCCTAGAGTCATCCTAAATATCTCATCCTTAGTTTCCTTGGACCTAGAGTAGTATCTGTACTTGTTGTTGAAGGTATCTTCCATCTATGAATAGGTAGTGATGTTGTCCCTAGGCAGACCCATGAACCAGCACAAGGTTTCATCCTTAAGGGTGGATGGGAATAAATTCAACTTCTGATCATCAAAGGTGTAGTCATAAGTCCTTCATACAACAAAAAATTCAAACATGAATGTGTCAGGTTCCTCAGAGGTAAGTCTATGAAAGTGTGGAAGAGATGAGGGGCTAATGTTCCTCATCTTATTTTCCCCATCTGCCTCTCTTATGGGAAAGGCTCCCTGGATCCCAGCCATGGTTAATATAGGTGAAGCAGGCCCCTCAGTTGAAATAAGGTCTTCTTCTTCTTCCCCTATAGGATCCTCAAAACATTCAGAAGGCTCTCCTATAGGGGGTTCAATCTCACTGCCAGTGAAGAAGAGTGAAGGGTGGCTAGGAGGTGATGTGGGGGTTTTAGGTAAGATTTGTCTTTGAGTATTCCTAGTCCTACGAGGCATGAAAAACATATCTTTTTGTAATTTTTAAATATTTCTGGAATGACATTAAAATAAAATAAAGCAGAAAATAATGCTATCAAAGCATCTACTAAACACTTCCCCAGCAACGACGCCAAAAAGTGGTGAGCCCTGGTATTGCACGAAGAGTGCTGCAATTCCCAAGGGTTGCCCTACTTTACTTTATCAACCCGGGGTTCGTACAAACTTGTAGGTGATAGTGCTATATATAGAGCAGATGCATTTTTCTCATGCCATCCTCTTCTGCTTTACGAAAGGGTGCTATTTCTTAAACTATGATAAGAACTGGAAAGTAAATTGCTAGAAGGAGATGATATAAAGGAACTAATTTGATTTGCAGAAAAGGAAATGACTGAAAATAAACTAAGCTAACTTGATGAAAATAAATGGCAGAAAATAAAATAATTCTAAACCACACTTAACTTAGCCAAATAGATAAATGCACTCCACTTATCCTATGATGTACCTACCATGCTTCTACCCATGCAACTAAGCTATCCATGACTTAATTATAATTAAAAAGAGTGTTGATTTGCAGCTTGGAGAGAAGAAAAAGGCTAAAGAGGATAATGGAAGGCTTAACACATGAAATGAGGGCTTATAAGTGGAAAGGGGGGGTTTAAACCTTGTAAAACCTTATGATATGGCAGAAATGGCTTTGGAGTGGAATGAATGGAAATAAGCGAGGGCGGAGATGCGATGTGGACGTGGGACCGATATCGCAATCACGATATCGTGAAGTTGGAACAGTAAGCGTTAAAGGGAATAGGATAAATGATGCGATGTGCAAAGTGCAGTGGGGAAGAGCAGCGAAGTGCGATAACAATATCACAATCGGCGTTTGGAAGAGGTAAGTGTTAATTAAAAGGAAAAAATGTTGCGGTGTGCAATCTGCAGGGTGGTAAAAACTGCAATCTATGATATGCGATGTCGCAATATCGCAATCGAAAAAAAAGGAGTGATAAGTCTTAAGGGAAAAGGAAAAATGGGCAATGAGTGACTGTGATGGGTGACGTGGCAAAGGAGTACGGTAATATCACAATCGGGGTTCGGAGGTGGAAAGTATTTACAGAAAGCAAATAAAAACTACGGGATGTGATTGTGATAGGGATGACGTGGCAGTGGGACCGACAGCGGAGCATGATCAAAATTGACTGTTGGAGCGGTAAGTATTAATGGAACCAAATAAAAAGTGCAAGATGTGAGAATTGGGGTAAGCTGTAAGGGAAAAGGGAAAAAGGGTGTGCGATGTGATTTTCGAAGCGACAGAGTTTATCACAATCAACAACGATGAGTGGTAAGTCTTTAACGAAACCAAAGAAAAACTGCGATTGTGATTTGTGATGGAGGTAAGGATTGTGAAATTCGGTTCGCGATGTAAGATAGCAGGTATTTTGAGGAGACAAGGCGGAAGTTGAGTTTTGATGTCTTTTCAAGTGTTTTGTGCTAAAAAGGTAAAGGAAAACATGAATAAAAAAATGAAGGAATAAGGCGGCTGGAGGGTTTTACATGTTTTTGGGAATTAAAGGTGTGTGCAGCAGTTGAAAATAAGTGGAAATAGGAGGGAATGGATGTGTAAAAGCAAGGTTCAGAGGCACAATGCAGAGATGGAATAGTGAACAGAAATCAATGTTTTTGGTATGTGGGAAGGTTTTCCCTCCTCGATATCTATCGATAGAGATGAGAAGGGAAGTCTAGATCCATATCTTTTAGATTTTTATCCTCTATTATACTATTTACGAGAAAATGAAAAACTACAATGGAAAACTGAAAACAAAGACTAAGCAGCAATGAAACTATCAGAAGAAAATCTAACTAAATGGTAGAAAGTAAAGAACAAGTACAACAGAGAGGCTGAGGCACGTGGATTGGGCCCTAACCCACAAGCTTAGCTCTTTGAAACTTAAATCAGTAAAATGAAATCAGTTTTCTCATTTCATAAAATCATAACCTCATACATCTCTAAAATTTTGGTCACTGAAATAATAAAAAGCTCAATAACTTGCAACAAATTTACCACTAGAATCAACTAACTCTTCCTATCTCTAGCTCTGCTCTATTTATTCTACAGGGCAGCTACCAACAACTCCCTATAAAAATGGTGATTGAGTCCTCTCGACTCCAAGTAAACAAAGATTAAGTGCTCTCCTCTTTGAGTTGCTTGGCTGCCTCTGGGATTCGAATTGCTGGAGAAAATCATTGGGATCCTTTGGCTACCTTTGGAGTTCAAATTTCCGGAGAGAATCTCTGGGATCCTTTGGCTACCTTTGCAAGTTAAGGAGGGTGGAAAATCCTCCTATAATTACTCTTGGTTGTCTTCTCCAAGTCTTTATGATAAAATCCTTATAAAAAGGCTTAATAATTCATGATTTTTTTCACTCAACCTTATGTTAGGCACTCATAGTGTGTTAGAATTAATCACCACCTATACTAGCATCATAAAACAAAATAATAATAAAAATGAAAGAAAAAGAGATCTAAGAAGGCAGAAAGGTGACCATTAACCCCGCCAAATATGCCTAATGATGGAGCTGATCAATCCTCTCTACTTATTTTATAATGATCGCTTTCCCTCATAAAGGCGTCATTAAAGTCATCAATCAAATCTCCTTCTTTGCCTCTAATTCCCAGGTAATTGGAATAATTCTGTTAGTTCACGCACCCCAGATAGCACTTCAAAACATTGGTGTAGGGCTCTTAAAGGATTATTCCCTAATGGGCACCTTTGCATTACCACGACCTGCGACATCGACATAAATTGCAAGAATAGAGACCTGCTGCATGATATCTTCCACTCCATCTAGCTTAAGGAAGATTACCAATGATTATGAAGTTATTACACTGGATGAATTCCTACTTCCCAACCCAATTGAGCTGTCATAACAATCAATCTACATGGCTTGGGCGGCAAATCTAAAATCATCGTAATCAATCATTAGATTTTGGTACTCCATATGATATTTTTTCATCCACTTTCTTGACTGATGAGAGCATTGTGGAATCCATGATGCCAGAAGGAGAACCATGGGAAGATCATCATCATCATTCCCATATTCAAGATTACGAAGAAGTTAATCTTAATGAACTATACAACCCATCGATCAAACTTTCCCATTAATGCTATCGAATTATAGCGAAAATTATCAAATATTGAAGAAACCATTTCTATCGATATTTTGACTAAACCCGGCGTTGTAGAAAACATTCATGTCGGCGTGTCTTGTTCTCCATTAGAAATAAAAAATTATCACTCTCTCTTTCTTGAATTCTGAGATATATTTTCTTGGTCTTACGAGGAAATGCCAGGCATAGATACTAGTATTGTTGAACACACCATTAAATGTGCCCTAATGTCAGACCAGTACATCAACGCCTTCGTCTTATTCATCCGAAGAAGGCTATTGCCATTAAAGCAGAAGTTGAAAAACTTTTGCGTGCTGGTTTCATTTACCCTGTTCCTCTTACTGATTGGGTTTCCAACATTGTTCTTGTCATGAAGAAACAAGGGACAATCAGAGTGTGCGTTGATTATCGGGATGTCAATCTTTCTTTTCCAAAAGACGACTATCCTACTCCCTTTATCGACCAGATTATTGACGATTGTGCCGGGTGTGAAACATTTTCGTTCATGGATGGATTATTCGGCTACAATCAAATCAATATCTCCCTAGAGGACCAATATAAGACAACATTCATCTATCCCTGGGGCAAATTCACTTATTGTAAACTCCCATTTCATTTAAATAATGCTCGGGAAACATTTCAGATATCAATGGATTATGATTTCCATGAGATCAAGCACATTGTTCAACCTTATCTAGATGATTTACCCACACATTCACGAAATCAGATTGATCACCTGACACATTTTAGATCTATCTTTTTACGCTACTGATACTACAAAATATGCTTCAATCCACACAAATGTGTGTTTTATGTTGGTTTTGGTCGTTTTCTAGGAGTCATCATCTCAAAAGAAGGAATTTGAGTTGACTCACTGAAGGTCCATGCCATTCTTGCTTGCGCCATCAAATTTAATTCAGTTACAAAAACTTCAAGGAAAGGCTAACTTCCTAAGGAGGTTCATACCTAACTATACCGAAATGGGTAAAGGATTTACTTGTCTCTTGAAAAAGGGCATTCCCTTCCATTGGGATATGGTTGCACAAGCTTCTTTTGATGTTGTCGAGGATACACTAGTTCGAGCGTCATTAATGTATCCCCCCCATTATCAGAGTGATTATTTATTATATATCGCCGTGATAGATATGACCATTTCTATGGTATTGGTCCAAGAATAAGATGGGATAAAACATCCGATATATTATTTGAGTCGTAATCTGAATGATATGGAAGTGAAGTATTCATACGTCGAAAAACTCGCCTTGGAGACCGTTCAAGTTGTCCAAATATTTCACCATTATATCATGTTTTGGAAGATCATTTTCATTTTGGATTCCAATCCCATGACATAAATTCTGTCATGTCAATTTCTGGGGGGGAAATACTCAAAATGGATCGTCATTTTGCAGGAATTTGATTTGGAATTCATCAAATCCAAATCAGAGAAGTCTTTAGTTTTGGCTAAGCTTCTCTGCGACCTTCCCTTTGATAGTACTGATGCTACATCGGAACCATCAACTCCTGATGAGTCTCTATTTCTGATCGGATCATCTAATCCTTGGTATGGGGATTTTATCATTTATCTCCAAACCCAGACTTTCCGGCCCGATACCTCTTGCTCTCAATAATGTCATATTTGATACCAAGCCAAATATTATCTGATCATTGGCGATACACTTTATTGTCGTGGTCTCGATATGATTTTAAGAAGGTGCCTTGCTCATGAGGAGGTCGAGAAAGTTCTAAATGATTGTCATGTTGGGGCTTGTGGTGGAAATTTGTCTGGATACACTATCGTGCATAAAATTGTCCGCGCCAGTTACTTTTGGCCTACCATATTTCATGACTGCATCCTCGCGGTCAGAGGTTTTCATGCATGCCAGATATTTGATCGTAAAATCCGCAATCCACCAATGCAAATGCATCATGTTATCACTGTGGGACCATTTGCAAAATGGGGCACAAGCATGGTTATATTATTGTCGCAGTAGACTAATTTACCAAGTGTGCTGAAGTGATGCCTACATTCAATAACACAGGCGAAACAAATGCATTGTTCTTTTTAAATCGTGTCATCTCACAGTTTGGTGTTCCACAAGCTATAGTTACAGATTATGGTAAGCATTTTTGCAATCACATGATGAATGAGTTGACTGCCAAATTAGGACTGCCACATGATAGTTATACTCATTATCTACAATCCAATGGACAAGTTGAAGCTATTAACAAGATTCTTAAGCGAATGCTTCAACGAATTATAGGAGTTCATACACGAAATTGGGATTTAATCCTGTACTCGGCTTTGTGGGCATATCAAACCTTGGTAAGAAATGCAATTGGATTTACCCCCTTTCAATTGGTGTATGGTTTGGAAGCTATTTTACCAATCCAATGATAAATACTGTCATCAAAACTTGCTGTTGACTTTTTACCTGACACCTCTAGTGAAGAAGCACATCTTTTTAACCTCATCCATCTTGATGAAACACGTCGTGAAGCCACATTGGTAAAAAAAGCACATAAGAGACAAATTAAGGCACAATACGACCAACATGTACAACCTCACATCTTCTCTGAGGGTGACCTGGTCTTAATTTATGATAAAAAATATGATTTGATAGGTACAGGAAAATTTGAACCACTATGGCATGGCCCATATATTTTCAAAAGATTTCTGGCTAAGGGTGCCTACGAGTTCGTAGATTATGATAGAATTCCGTTGACGCAACCTCAAAATGGGATGTATATTAAACATTACCATGCTTAGTTGAGCGTAGCAAACTTTTGTAGTATATTGTATATATGATTTTGATTTGCATTTACTGTCTTATTTTGTTTTTCTAGAGTTTTCTTGAAGTTAGTAATCCACTTTACATTTCATCGCAGATGTCTGAATCTTTGGAACCATTAGTTGGGTACGCTGATGGTGTTAGTCGTAGTATGCAGAATCTATCCTCTGCAGCATGGGCCATTTTTGCTCCAGGTGGCGAGTTAATGTTTTTTCAAGGGATTTGTATCGGTCGATATACAAAAAATATCACTGAGTATAACGCGTTGATCGAACTTCTCTCTGATGCCATTTAATTTGATATTAACCACATAATCATTAGGTTAGACTCACAACTTGTTGTACCCCAACTTACTAGCGTTTATACTATCCGAAATTGAACACTGCATCATATGTTCCTAAGAGTTCGACTTTTGGAAAGACATTTTGATTAAATTAAATATCAACACATTTCTATAAATTTGAACACATTAACAAATTCCTTAGATAATTATGTTTTAAACAGACATTTGCAACACATGCAAAGACATATGTTCAATTCACATCACATAATTGAATAGGATTGCGCAGTAAACATAGGAAAACATTGAAAACAAACAAGTAGATAGTTATAGGTTTTTACAAAAAATTGTGCCCAAGACACATTGGTCATCTGACCTCAAAATGTATGCAAAATGTCAGAGTAAAATAGTGATGCTCATGATAACAAGCTACTAATCTAGCTATCCTACACAATAACCACATCCAACGGTTAGGAACGCCAATAGTATGGCGCTGCAGTCTCATAGGTAACTCTTTGATCCAGAAATCCAGAATCCCAAGAGTCAATCCCTCCACGTGCTGCTGTAGCTCAACACGGGTCTTGGTCATATCTAAATCCCGAAGGAATTCTTTCTAGATAGCCCTCTCTGCTGGCTCATCTGCTCCCTGCTCTGGTTGACCCACTGGTAGAACACGACCAACATCTGTATACATCAAAAATTCAGTTTAGTCTTGGGAAACATCAAAATAAAAAACACGTAGAAACTTTAGAAAAAATAAAAAAACATGGTCAAAACATTCTTACTAACTACACCCCATTGAGCGTCGTCTGGTAGAATCAAATTTGGATCTCCTTAGAAATCTGCGCCTGCATATGAATACTGATCTATGGCGACTATTTGTCATCTGAACCAAGTGAAGAATGCAGTTGAGAATACGATGGTTGATTGACCCACATTTCTAGCGATCAATTCAACCTATCTCTGCATCCGTAGATCTCTAGGGCCAGATATGCCCAGTGTGACATGTTGTGGCTGCATCAATGGACTCCGCTCTAAGGCAAAGGACATCAAGATCGAGCCATAGTTGAAATTATTCTTCCTTCCACCCTTTTCTTTGGTTAGCTTTTCTTTCATCTGAAAGAGTGTAGCTTCAACCTAGTTGAATACTCTTGGTTCTAAACACTCCATTGCATACTGCATGTATGATCTGTTTGTCACATGTAGTGTAGCGGAATCGACACGCTTTGCGATAGTAAAAAGGATGGTCCTCAAAGGCAAATCACGTATGCCACAGATGTTTATTTTCCCATATTTACTTGGTTTAGTCCCTGGATGGTAGTGCTACAATATGTAATCTCTCAATGTCTCTCCTCCAATAGCAGATCCTGCAAGGGAAATGGGAGAACCTCGCCTCGATAATCTAGTGAGAAAATAATGTCCTCAACCAATATTGCTAGAGCACTTTGTCCCCAGTGTGAAAAGCCTGCAATACTGGATCCCATGAATGAAATATGAACTCCAATAGTTCCATTTGCTGCCTCATCCTTAACAATATGAAGTAATTAAGAAACCTGCAATCTCTAAGGGCTCTTATTGTACCCATATCGTTTAGGGAAATCATATTATGTTCTTCATTTTCTCTTTCTCGCCACGTAATCATCATTTTGATCCAATGAATACCTGAAACACAATCATAAACTTCATTAGGATCCATTTCATGCAAAAAACTTGGGAAATTTTGGGCACATAACAAGAAAAAAATGAGAATTGCGCCCAACGCACCCTAGGTCAAGGGACAGAGCGTTGCAATGAATCTAGCTTTCATTTTCAGTGTAGTACAACACACCTTTCAATATTCAAGGGTGTGTTTCCCTCAGAGCGTGATATATTTACCCTAAGGGGCTCAAAACCCTAAAAATTTACCATTAAATGCAATGAAAATGATACTAAAATAAAGAGAAGGTTCATAGCTCCAACCTGGATTAAAAGGTAAGAGAAATCACCCACTGAAACTGTCACAATCAACTGCTAAAGTTCGGGGGAAAAATTGGTTCAGAGCTCCTAATTTTCAAATGGTAACTTTGGAATGGTAAAAATGAATGGTAACAACTCTTTCAATTAGTCAATTTGATTATTTTAAATCATATTTAATGCTGTGACCATAGTTTTTGTTCATTTTTTTTATGAAACAGGTATTTTTAATCCGTTTGATGGTTTTTTAAATAGGTTTTACAACTAATATAGTGAGTTTAGCATGCACACTTATTCAAGAATGATTTGACCACAAAGCATAGTTTTATCCTTCTTTTTCAAGATTTGATCAAACTGAAAAAGGAGTTAAAGCACACTTTTATCTCTTTTTAGAGCTTTGATAATTGAGAAAAAGGAACCCCCTGGAGTCTTCTTTTAGCTCTTTTCAGACTCTAATAATGTGAAAATATTGCTGAGCACTTGTCTTTTCAAGCTCCTAAAAGTAAATGAAACGACATCTACTCAGTATAAGTTTAACCCTTTTCTGGACTAAGATAGATTATTACGAAAAAGGAAAAACTTAATCGAAAATGGCTAAGAGGTTTTATTAGGTATCATTTTACACTTATTTAGACCTGAGCGACAAATTTACGAAAAATAATTCATGGAGTTTTCTTTTTTCCTCATTTTCAAACTCTCTAAATATGAAAAAGGATCGAGGTTTCACTGTTGTTAGACTCGTTAAAACATAAAATAACGACGGACTTTCCGATCATGGTAAGATCGAGTTTCATTTATCGCTAGACTTGTTAAATCATTAAATAGCGATGGATTCACCCGAAGGGTCAAATTATATATCAAGCATATGTTACCCTCCTTAAGCTTGTTAAAAAATAAAGAGGTACTAGTCGGCAATGACTGGGGAAAATTTGGGAAAAAGAACAAAACACTTTATGGTAGCAGGTCGCTCTTGAACATGACACTTTCACTCCATCATCGTGAATTTTGGGTTGGGTAATATTCTTGATGGTTCATCATATCATCTCTTCGGTTTTGGGTCAATGCTGCCAACACATCTTAGTGTCACCGATATGTTCAAGAGAAGTCATCTAGTAAATTCTCATCTTTTTGCAATACACATAAACCTTCATTTTCATTACAATCATCCCTGAACATTGCTATATCAAGTCACATTTTGTCTCCGAAATCATTACTCTCGTTTCACGATAAAGTTGCTGTCTGTCGATATCAGCTCATCATCCAGGAAGTTTAATTAGAAACATCTTCCAGTACCTTGAGGCTTGCTACATCATCGGAAGGTTTCACACTTCCGGACGTTTTACTGAAAGATTTTGTTTGGCGTTCGACAACAAATCATTTTTTCATGCCTTACAAATTGTATTGCAGTACCTTGAGAGCCATTATCATCAATGGTGGTTTTCTCACGTCTATTAACAACTCACATCATTGGCTGGTAATCAGATGATGTCTTTCCATTTTTGATTTCAAATCATATATTCACATGGTTAAGACTTGTACTTGAACGATCAAGTGAACGAGATAAGAAGACCCCAGATCTAGTTTCATCCATCCGGGCTGTGATTTCAGGATTTTTGTACACATCATCTATACAATGAACTTACATACAAATCGTCATCCGAACATGGGACTATATCTGTAGGCATGTCCATATCGAGCAACATTCCAATGTAGATGACTTTCTGGATTATTTACATGTTATTATAGTTTATGTGTTGAGAATGGGTATGCCTCCCTCCACAATTCATGATCAAGATGAAAATATCATGATGTAATGTATTGTAAGTTTGATCTAGGTCATCATCCACTTCAGATCCTACTCATCACATCGTAAGGCATCTCATCCAAATACTATTATTATTTTGACTTCATGCTTTAGGGGGAAACTGTTATAGGTCAAATTGGGCATCATCCCCCAAGACCTGGTCAAATTGGGCATCATCCCCCAAGACCTGATCAAACTGGGCATCATCCCCTAGGACCAATGAATAGGATCTATCATACCCTTAATTTCAGTTGCTATATGCCCTAAGTGAAGACCTTCCATTCATGACTTCAATTGTGAGATTTCCAAGGTTTGAAGTATATATTATATGACCCACTGACTCACCAACACTCCTCTACAAGGGACTAACTGTGTTGCAGTGCCAATACCTCCATGCAAGGGTGCACTGCAGTGCACTTCCTGACACTCAAGGGTGCGTTGGTCACCTAGCAGCGAAATCATCATTGTTCCTAGAATCTCCACATGGAGAGTGCCTTCTAGAAGAGTTCATAGGTACCATACTTCAAATCCAAGTGTCCATCCACCACCTTTGAACTTGGAAACATGTCTTTCCTATTATTATAAATCCATTCAATGAGAAACTACCATCAATTTCCCTATAAATTAAGCACTCATCTAAGTGCCAGGGAGGAATAATTTTGTGCAAAGTTATGGTGTTGGATTCTCATTTGATAAGAGATTGGAAGTATTGATACGCTGGTGAGATGATGCTGGATGTGATGAGGCTGGAATTAATTTTGAGCAGGTTGACAACAAATAGATCTATTCATTGTAATCTTCTCCTCCTCCTCTTTATTAAAGATATCTATTAATTTTCTCAATACATATGTCGATATCTTGTGAAATGTATTATTCATGATGTATGTATTCTCAGATCTAATCGGTTTGATTTTATTAATATAAGTAGATACCTGTACATTGTATGTTGTTTTCTATTCTCTGTCTTTGATTGCAGGAATCGATCTAGCGACTTGAGTTGGATTGAGAGTGACTGAAACATTGACAGAAGGAGAAGGAGAGCGAAAGAATCCCAAGTAGGCTTTTTTACCTTTCTGTATATCTATTTATCTTAGAGAAAATAGTAGGTTTTTTTCTTCTGTTATTCTGAGTGAAGGAACACCACACTTAGGGAATTTAGTTTATCGGCAGATTAAAATCCGTATAACACCCTATCCTTTTTTGAGTTTTAACCTTGTAAGCATGACACAAACTTGCAAACAATTAGATCCCTTCTTGCACAAAAAAACCTTAAGAACTTGAGCTCCAATACCAAAAATCATCTAAATGGAGGATGTTAGTAATGCTCAGTTAATTCCTCATTCAAAATTTGAAACAAATTTATTATTTGTGTTTAAGGTTTTAGGTTTTATTGCAAATTATCAAGTCTCATGAGTGTTTTTCATGTCAATTTAGTGAGCAATTTAACATAAAAACAAGAGATGAAAAACAAAAAATAAGTACAAAACATCACCATACATAACATTAACATAGGTATTTGATGAAGGAGTTCACCCCTCCTGGGCTACATCTCCTTGGTTCAACTTCCATGGCTCGGGTCTCTATATTATGCTCAAATTGTCAAAATTACCTATGTAAAATGCTCCTTTTCTCATGTAACCTACTCCAATGAGTCCATAATGGCTCAAAATGGTCAGATGGCCTCTCTCTGAGCCTGAAATGGTCAAAAATTGCAAAATTTATGGCTTCTTCAATTTCTCCCACTAAAACCAACCATAAACTAGTTAACTGCCACTAAAACTGGAAGTTTCCGCCAAATCCGGAGGTCTGCCAAGTTAATCCTAAATTACTTCTTAAGTGGGGTTTAAGTGCTAGTTAAGTGTGGTTAAGTGCTAAATTTTCTTTTAAATAAACTTCATTTTAATTTTTGGATTTGGCACTAACCAACGGGATTAAGTTTTAATGAAACATGGTTAATGTTTAATAAATGTGGTTTAGACCTTAATCTTCATGCATTTGTTTGGAGCTCCACAGGTGGTTTGGGTTGGTGGTCCTGTGGACTGAGGCAGGCCCTTCGGGGCTGGCCCCTCTTTTCCACCTCCGTTTACAACATGTAAATTTAAATATAAGAGGGTTGCCATTATATTTAAGAACTAACATGTAGTGGTGTTGGTATGTCTTGGTGCTGGAAGTGGGGAGGTCGTCGGATCAAACCCTGATGCCTCCCCCAAAATTTTGATCAACGACCATGAGGGCATGTGGAAACCTCTGGGATTTCCACGTGTCCTGACTTCATTGGTCCAACCCAACACCAACCAATCTAATGCCAACACTTGTCACCTGTTCGTTGGTCCACCTATGGGAATATTTTGAGAATATTCCAAGGAATATTCTAAGAATATTATAAGGAATATTCCTTGGAATATACCTTTTACAGGTTGGACGGTACAGATGCCTAATCAACATCCCTCCACAAAATTTGCATGTTTAGACAATCGAACATATCGCGTTTCCGGGATCATACGACGACCATTTTTTGTGAAACAAAGTGTGCCAGATTCAAAACAACGAGCAATATGCGGGGTTGCAAGTTCCGAGCCAATCTGAGAACTTTTATTTTTGAGCATAAAAATAAGCACTTGATCACCTTCCATGCTATGTAATTCGAATTTCCCTCGAGCGAATATTCGAGTCTTAAGCCATTGAAAGATATTTTGATCTGCTATTGGGTCCTGAAGAATAAATTTTCAAGTTTGATGTACCTATTCAAAACAAACTCTAGTTCTTCTCTTCTATGGTGATTCATGACGCTCTAATACCATGTAGAAATTATTCAATGAGATTCAATCTGATCTGGTAATATACTAAAACAAAATATTTAATCCTTCTACAATTTACAGAAACCAAATATGGTCACACAATCACATAACAAGTAAGAGAGAGAAATAATAATTCACACAACACAAGATGTATCCGGGGAAAGCAATTGTTCAAAATCCCACTATCTGTATATTGTATAAAGTCAATACCATGAAACAATACAATTATTTTCTCTCACTGATAAACCTCTGCACTTTGCTGATTGTCTCACTCTGATCTAGGAAAAATCAATCAAACACTTAACCAATTCTTAGCCTTCGTTTGAGCAGCCTTGATCACAAATTCCTGGAGGAATTATGTCCCTATTAATAAGGAAATTCCCAAGAATTTATTGCACAATTCCTTCAAGGCATCCTAATGACCTGATGCATAACCTGTACAATTTTCTATTTATACAACTAATAATTATCTTCCCTTTAACTTCAATCTCAACTGGGCCTTCCTTAGAATTGACATGCAACAACTATTTATAGAAAATTATCAGTTAACTAATTGACCACTGCTTGTGAATTAAATGAGATTTAATTCACTAGACCTATCAATAGCTCATCTCTCAGTTAGAACTAGTTAAACTGATTTTAACTCAAATAATTGAGTTAACTCATTACAACTCACTAATAATTGTAACTGGACCACCTAAAATCATGGGAGAGCTCTACATGCCACCAATTTGACCTCTAACTTGAATTTTCTAAGCTAACTAAGTCTTCCTGACTCAGTTAACTAATACAAGTTGATATGAGATGAAATTACAATTTCTCTTCCAATTTAATTAAGGGAAAATTAAATCAGAAGCCCATTTGTGTGCCATTTTCAATATTTCCTATTGCCCTTTTCAACAGAATTGATGAAGAGGTGAAGCCTTCATAAGGTACAAACCATGAGAAGTTATGAAGTGGAGACAAGTGAACAAAGGGGAATTGGAGGATTAACATTTTCCAAGGGATTATTGCCTAAGCCAAATGTTCATAATGGTCAATATTGTCAATATTTCTGAAGAAAATATTTGGTGGGAAGGTGCAACAATCACTGCCAATTGATAAGAAGAGTGGGAAATAGTACTGAGACTATTCAAAAGGAATGGATATCATAACACTAGCAAAATTCAATAGAATTTTCCTATCTGACCAAGCATGGGCAGACCTAATAGAAGACCCAACAAGGAAAATTACCCATAAAAGGAAAAATATGGAGAAGAGTAGTGAGTGGGCGTGTAAGAAAAAGAATAAGAGAGAAAATCAAACTTTAGCATGGGGTAAAGTGTTGGAAACAAGAGAGGAGAGAAGGCTCTTATGCGAATGAGAAGGGAACCTAAGGCATGATTATTGTTTGCTTGATTTCTGTGAGCGAGGCTAGGGGGTGAGTCTTAGCCTGAGCCAGAGGGCCAAAGTGGGGCCAAATGGTTGTTGATAATAATCTACTATTGTTTCCATTTATTCATGTGGCGTTACTATTATGATTATAAGCTCTTGTCTCCATACACATTTTCATGTTATAATGGAGGGATTATTGCATTGGTTATGGATCATGCAATGTGTGATAACTTATTTTTGATTTAATAGTTGTGGAGGACGTTGAATATTATATAAAGAATAACATGCAAACAATATGTGAATAAAATCCAATGATTCACACATTTTCTTCATGTAATTGAAGGGTGTGATGTATTATAAAAAAATATGAACTTAATCTAAGAAATGAAATGAGAATAATTCTCAACTATTAATTTGAATCTTTTTATTTTTACTATCTCATTCTTTTGTTTCTTTATTTATAACATATGTATGGTAAAATAATGAAAATATCTACAAAATAATAAATAAGCTATCATAATAACAATTAGATATGATCCTTTTTCTAACTGGAGAAAACCCTCTTGTGGATTAAGCTACTAGTGACTATTACAATAATTGATTCTTGTGTTTTGCTTTGAGTTGATACAAGATTAGTGTAAACTCAAGGGAATTCACCTTGCTATTTTCTATTTTGATTTCTACCTTGGAAGGTAATTATATTCTCAGGATTTCCTTGGGTTCACTCGTGTATGTCACACTTGCTCTTGAATTTAGCCTTTCTCTCTCACTTTGGCACTATCCCTAGAAAATTGACCTTTTATGGTTAAGAGGATCATTGTATGCAACCCCTTGCAATAAGTTTTTTAATATAAGTCTCATTTTAAATTTTTCAATGACAAGGATTATAATGAAGGAATGGGAAATAAAGAAACACATAAATACCTTGATGAGAAAATACAAGCATTAGGGAAAAAAAATTGATTGCACAAGACAAATAATATAAAAGGAAAATTCATCTTAGAGTTGGAAAAAATTCTTTGAAATAAAAACTTTAATGGTGGTATGGTATTTACATGAGAGGAAGACCCATGAATTTTTGGTGTAAAAGTTTTGAAACCACGAAGAAATAAAATGAAAACTTGGTCTCTAATTGTTGGTATAGGAAAAATGTTAGGGTATCCACTAGTGATACCATTAATGAATAATGTTCCATGTGGGACTAGAGAGAGTAAATTTCCAAGCCGATCTTTGCTAATTAATGATTACTTGTGTGAGATATAAATATAAGTATAGCACATTATTTACCAATGGAGTAGGTAAGAAATTTCTCTACATTATTCATCACTTCAAACTAGCATACATAGATGAGAATAAATGGTAACTAATAGAATACTCATAAATTATACATCAAGCTGAATAGAAATTAAGTGGAAGAGAGGTGGTGAAGAAAATTCCACCCATTCAACCTTTGAGTTAACAAGTGAAACTATAAAAAACACGTCATGTATTTGTCCTCCATAAAAGT
Source organism: Pinus albicaulis (assembly GCA_034641835.2). Lineage (NCBI taxonomy): Eukaryota > Viridiplantae > Streptophyta > Pinopsida > Pinales > Pinaceae > Pinus > Pinus albicaulis. The sequence continues at coordinate 745,473,736 of CM076584.1, read as the reverse complement.
ATGGATCAAGGTGTTAATGAAAATTTTCAAGAGAGATTTTAGAAGAGGAAATATAAGGCCATTTCAAACTTGAAAAATCCAAGAAAACATTCTAGCATATGAAATACGTAGTCCACAAACTAGGACAATTTTTATTTTACCAAAATTCACCCAAAAAACCAAAGAAATATCCATTGATGACACTAAGTTGGAAAATATAGATAAAATGTGGATGCAATTAACGTCAGCGAACATTGATCACTTAAAACTTGATTAGGAAATAATTACAATTTCAAGACTATAAAGAGCACTAGGTGAATTTGACAAGTTATTAAATTCATGATTTAATGAAGGAATTTCTGAATGAGCAATTAGATGAAAAACATTGTTGAAAAGACAAAGAAGTAGGTACCCCCACATTCGATCATGAACCTTCTTAATAATTCCTTTTGCTAGAAAAAGAGATGATCTCAGGATAATGCACCACCTAAAAACATAAGATGGGGAACTAAATTAAGTTACATGCAATACAGATGGAAAAGTAGTTTATTCAATTCCTAATACAAACAAGAGAGATTGCATTAGAGATAAAAGTACCATGTAACCCAAGGAGAAAAAGAATGATGACACAACTTGGATTATGGAGGGAAAATGCAAAACCATCGGGAAAAAAATCGTCCAACCAACAACAATGAAACGCCCAAGTGAAATCCAATGCTTAGAATTGTCTATAAAAAGAATTACTAAAATTAATTTCAATTTGTTACATTGTATGATATCGCATGAGTACTATGGTAGAGAGTGAAGCACTACTAGAAACTAATGGACACACTAAATAAATTCTTATACTAATAGTAATCATTTTCAAATTATGGTATGATGTTATTCAAAATCGTTAACTTGTGATTCTTATAGTATCCCAAGAGGATTCATGGAATATATTTCCTACATTGCATAATTCATTGACCTAGTGAATGGGTTCATCAAAATATTGTAGAATATGGTTGATTTATATCATTTTCTTAACCAAAAAAAAAAGTGATGTAGCAAATATAACAAAATAACATTACATGAAATTATAATTATTTTGGAAACTCGTGTCTATTGTTTATTCTCGAATGGTTTGGACCTTTTATGCAAGAGCCATCGTTAGAGATTGACTACTTACAAGTGAGATATTCACCTGGACCTTTTATACAAGGGCCATCGTTGGAGATGGAGTACTTACAAGTGAGATATTCACTTGATAGAGATTAATCGAGTGTAGGGTCAAACCACAAAAATATATTTCTCACACATACATAGTGTGTTCATATTAAGCATATTTTTTAATATAGTTCTATGAAAGGGGATATAAAACTATAAAATGCTTTTGGCCTATTCAAGCCAACCTAACTAGACGAGGCTCTTTTGGTTTTTATATACGTATGAACACACACTTGTGGTTTGGTCATATAATCCATCCATGTCAATCAAGTAAATATATCACTAATTATACTGATCCCCGAGGATGGATCTTGCATAAAATACGTGACCTATTGAAGAACAAATAATAGACATAGGTTTCCAAAATAATTATTACTATACAAACTATGAAAAAGATATGTGAATGGTACTGCATTAATTTGTCAACCACTTAGGATCCTTGTAAAATAAATATATTGCATCGTTGTCACACGTGGACTTTACAATGTAAACAACACCTGCTTTTCCTAAGATGGAAACTAAGCCACGTGTCATTGGCCAAGCTATTCAAATAGCCCAACCTTGGGGTGCATTTAAGGGATTTTTCATTTTGAAATTGTTCATTACTTCAATGATTTGAATATCTATCAAGGCGGATAAAAAATCCAAGACATTTTTCGAAGAATTATTAATTTTGGGATTTCATCGGAGTAGCTAAGTTTAACTTCAAAGTTATGTCAAATTTACATTAGCTTAGCTATTCATTTGAAAATTATACTCTTTTGGAAAGAATTATATGTGCTCATACTAATTCCATGCCCTTTCCTTCCCGTCAATATCTTTATGAGTATGTTGCAACATTTATTTGTAATTTTTGTGCTTCATTTAGATGGTTTAATCATTGGTGGTTGGGATAACACATCAATATTCAAGGAACCCTTGTTCAATTTTGGCTTCCCTTTATCATCAAAGGGGTTTACCATATTTTCCACAAACCAATTTTTTTGCAAGTGGATATGATACTTTATTATCCCTGCGCATAGGGTATAACACATTCGATAATGCGTTGAGTGGATTGGTTGCCTGTTTGAAAAAAAATTAAAATGTACCTTCCTTTGTTTACATTATTTTATATATATATATATATATATTTGAAATGATTTTAATTTCATTTTTTCGTTGATTTCATTGGTTGAAATAACTTTGGTCTTATTTCGTAATCATTGTAATCCTAACAAAGTTATAGGTACGACATATGTACCCCCAACAACCCTGGTAAGTTACACTTCATCACTAGTCGAATATTAACATTGAGATTCCCAATAAACTTCTTGGCAAGAATTAAATAGTGAATTGATGACACATCTCCAAAGATGGATTTGGGATACAATGGAACGGTTTTAATCGCCCTCCAAACTAGGCGAAATAAATTTGATAGGTATAATAGGTGTCATCATATTTATGAAAGAAAATGTGAAATTAAAAAATTGCACTCTAATCAATTGAAATTTACCATAGCCATCCATGTTTATCTAGCTCTCTTATCTCCTTGTGTTTCCAATTTTATTGTGGACTCTATTCACAAGCATTAATTATGTGAAATGACATCATTATTATTATGATATTATTATAAGTCTTTTTAATTTCCTTAACCATGTGGTTTTCTTTTGAGGAATTTAGTATGGTAAAATTTGTGATTATTATCACGTGTAAGCATTAGAATTAGACTAAAAAGAGACAACGTTGATTTTGAAGTAAGAAAAAAGAGAATCATTTAAAAAAAAATCATAAACTAATAATGCTAACGCATTATAAATATTGAAGTTATGTAATTAAGATATATAAATATTAAAATTAAAGAATTATATGTATTTCATTGATGTATTTAAAGTATTAGAAATATAATTATCACACTATTACAAGTATTGATAATGAATATTATAATGAAAATATTATATATAATGTATTATGATTGTTTAGTAATATTATAATTTCTTATTAATTTTAAAGGAAAAATAACACACGCATATATATATATATATATATATATATATATATATATATATATATAAACATTGTGATTATTATCATATGTAAGCATTAGATTTAGACTTAAAGGAGAGAATGTTGATTTTGGAGTAGGGGAAAAAAGGAAAAAAAGAATCATTAAAAAATATCATAAACTAATAGCTTCAACTGAAAAACTTATATATAATTTATATATAAGTATTAATGCTTAGCCATTATAAATATTGAAGTTATGTATTTAAGGTATATAACTAGAAATTGCACCAAATGTTGCAAAGGAAACGTCATAAGGCATAAATTTCAGAGGAATCATGCCATAAAAAAAATGATTGAAGATAAAAATTAATAAACAAAATTCCATTCAAAGCTAGAATATAAAGAGAAATGACTTACGTTATGACAAATTGGTAGTTTCTTTAACCTTTCCAACATTGGTTTCCCCTTAATCTTCAAAGATGACCTTTCGTGTTCCAATAGAAAATATTTGATAAATTTTGAAAAAATGCAGGTAGCAAATGATATTAGATAAGCTAAATAAAATAATATTAATTCATGAACAATATGATGGCTATCTTTCTAACTATAAATTTGCATCACAACCTCACAAATTTCAGACATAACCACTTATTAGATGAAAATGAACGAGGCATCAGCTCCCAATTTTTCATAACTTTTAGTGTAAAATCTGCAACTTTGATGAGAAACTCTAGTGCAGTGCAGTTGATGATGTTCAATATCTCCAATGTTTCCTCTGAGAACATCATCTCTGAAATTGTAAAGTAACATTTTGAATTGCATTGATACTAACAATATCTTATTTTAGTATTTTTCATTCCCCCCTCAACAATACAAGGTTTACAACTCCTAGTGGCCAAAATTCTAATTTATATTATAACTTCTTGTATATATCATCGATTTATATTGACAATTGCAAAAACCCATTGTAACAATTTACATGGTGAAGAACCCTCTAAATGTTTGAAGACATTGATTATTCACACAATCCATTAAACCACCAACCACCTATAAGACCAACTCAAAACTACCCAATAGAAAATATTTAAAAAAAAAAAACGTAAATTTTTTATTTTAACATAGGATTATTTATATTTATGTTAAAAATTTACCTTAACTACTGAACAAAAATTGATGAAAAAAAACAACATAAAATTTTTATTTTAACATATGGCTAGTTTTATTTATTTTATTTTATGATCACCTCTCATTGATTTTGAATTTATGACAACTTTTACGAAAAAAATGTTTCTTTCTCACAAATAGTTCTCCCCTTTCCAACAATTTTGTAAATTATTGTATGTTGATGGGGAGTATTGTCATCTATGTAAAATTCACAACCCTTCGATTTTAAACTACCTTTTTATCATACTTTTTTTCATAAAGGATACCCTTTTCTATGCAATATAATAACTTAGTATTTTTTTCACCCTCACTAACCCACACATAACTAATTTTAAGGTGTCATTCATTATCTTATTTGTTAGGAAGATCATATATCTATTGTTCCATTTATCTAAGAGTGGTTAGTACATCCTTCGAGAATACCCCATTGGAATTAAGATACAAATATTTTATGGTATGCTCCACTTTGCTCCACTTCATTTAAATAGGCTTGTTTAATTTTCTTTATGATGTTGAGACCATCTTTTCACGAGCTATTTTACCATCAAATGTTTTTTGAAAATTGAGACATATAGGAGTTCAAGCATGAGGGATGTAAGTGTGACCATGTGACCTTGACCATATTTTAAAAATCCTCTTTAGAAAACCAAGAGTGGTTGAAACAAAGTGGGTGTGAATGTTTATTTGAATCGACAGATGATCTAAGAAAAACGGGGAGATGATTAGACAATCTGTTGTGAGATAGTCCGAGGGTTGAGAAAATCATTTGAAATGAGGAACCTGTCAAGGAATTTGTATTAGATATTTTCGATGTACAAAATGGTCCGTTGGAAGCCAAGAAACCTATGCTTCAAGGCTAGTATAAGACTTTGTGCTCGATTAAAAAGAAGTTCTCTCCTTTCCGCATCTCGTACAAAATATTTCATCTTTCTCCGAGAAGACTTGGAGTTACGTTTGCTAGCTTTTCCATGTTTGTTTTGAATGAAGTTTTTTCTTCCACACATGGATTGCAGTTTCAATGCAATGATTTGCAATATATAAGGTGTGATGTTCAAATGACAAGTTTAGGTAGTCTAGAAGACAATCTGGGCAAAAATGTTTTTTTGTTATGTAGCATCCCTATATTTTTTATTTAACTTCTATAACAAGTGACAAATTTGACTCCAATAGCAGTGAAGTAACACATTTAATGTTAATTTGGTATACTCTATATTGAATCTCATGCTAGTGAAATAAAATACAATGAAATATTGTTACCAAATCCACTTACAATAATTTCCTTGCAAATGTGTTATGTGAATGAATTATACTCTATATTGACTCCTCTGCGAGTCAAAAAAATATAATGAGAGATTGCACCAAATCCACTTTAGAAGAATTTCCTTGCAAATGCCTCGATTCCTATATGTTCATAATTTCAATTTCAATTTTCCATATATTTTTCATGTTATTGATTTTTTCAATATTTCAGATCCTCATGTGATGTTCTACATATCTAGATTCCACAGTTGATGTATAGTGTCCATATGCCATTAAAATGTCAGAAGGGGGGATATGTTGACGTTTATAAAACTGAAGAGGATTCTAGACATGAACTAAATTAAGTAATTGAGACAATTAAGTAGATTATACATTGGGATACAAATAAACACAGTGAAGCAAAAATATTTAAAATAATTCCAATGAAAATATCACTGTGATCAGAACATTTATGCTTGCCGATTTCCTTTGGTATATAAAATCCGAGGGAACATAAGTTCTCAATGAATTAATTCAGTTAAAAAATAAGGGGTCCAATCCAAAACAAATATACAAAGAATACGTTCACTTGCACATGTTGTTGCATGAACTTGTAATCCACAATTATATCATTTGAATTCCCAGTAACTACATTAGTGGAAACTCATCTACAAGGGAGTAAATATCACTCCCTGTGAAAGAGAATGTATAGTTTTCTCAAACTGCACCCACTGTATGGAGAGTAAATTGATTCACCAAATCTATACAATCTTGAAATTTAAAATCCTACATTGTCCATACTCTTTCTTTCCAATATACATAAGGATACACCTCAAGAATCTATTTTACAACAGTCAAGTTCGTCGTTCCACCACCCCAAATAACCAAATCCATCATTAATTATGGGTTGCATGGCATACTTCGTTGATTTTCATTGTAGGACCAAGCCCTGCCTAATTATTCCAAAATAGATTTCATGATCCTTACAAGCTCATTAGCATTGGTGTTAGTATCTCCAACTTTCTTCTCGTCGCTAGGACACTGGTGTAGGCCTCTATTCTGAGGGAAGTAGTATTGCACATTTTTAGATCTTCGACCATTAAAAGGGGAAACATGTCACCTCCCTGGACTCGATTATGGTGTGGGGGTAGAAAAAGGAGTAGAATATGGAGGGATGGAATTTAAATGAAGTGAAAATGGCATATAAACGTTTCTATTAGCAGGAACCACACTCTGTCCAGATCTAGGAAGAATGGAGGGGTGATGTTGGGAAACAACCTATTTGGCCATATAATCCACAAAGATAATATCATTGATCCGAGCAATGTTGTTAAATTCAAAACTCTCCAACTCCCTTGAATAGATTTCCAAAAAAAAAAAAAAAAAAAAAATTATTATTCTACCTACCAAAGTTTAGATGACCTAATGGAAAAAATATATGATATATTATATTAAAGATCTTGCGTTTAAGTTGTCATGCACTCCAAATTTTCTTGAAAATGTTGTTCATCTATAAATGGATTTGATAAAGATAATTTTTGTTATTTCATAAATATGCAATTTCATTGCTTTAACCATCATATTATGTAATATGTGCTTCGTTGCCTACATAAATTCATGAAAATTTTATAAGCTTGAATATGGGATATAGATCATGAAATAATGAATTTATTTACAGAGAATATAAAAAGATAATATTCCACGTGATTCAATATGTAATTTTGAAAAATTGAGTTTGAATATCATGAAAAACTTCAAAAAATTCATGGTTAAATGTGCTTGAACCACACCACCCTTGGGTTAGATAGTTTTCCTATGAATTCCTAATGAAGTCACATGAGAGTTATTGATTATCCCATGGAGTTATAGCAACACCCCCTCCCATTGATGAATTGCAACAATACAAAAAATTTAGAATTTCCATGTATCCATATTGTTAATTAATGTTTTTCCAATCTTGACCAATTCAAAGTTGGGTAAAGCCACTATCCTATGAATATTTCTCTTCCAAGTGAAAGTCTTGGATCATAGTAAAACTATACTCGTTTAAAATAAATAAAATATTGTGGTTGGATGAAAATTTCCCTTACTTCAAAATTCAATCACTCCATTATCCCACAACTATGGGGAAGGGGGGCATACTAGTTAAAAATTACTTTGAGAATATACCAGGGAAAATAATTTTTATATGGTGAGGGCATATAGAGATATTAGGAAAATAATTTTTAAGGGACATATGAAGGAAAACTTATTTTATATCATAATGAGAGTGAGGGTGAAATATTAGGGAAAACTTATTTTATGGGGCGATGATAGAAATAGGGGAATATATTATGGAATATTTATTTTATAAATAAGTTTTCCCTAAAATATATCCAACCCCTCATTAAAATTTTTTTAGGGGAGATAGGTTTTCCATAATGTCTCCAATGAATAATTTTTCCCTAATATCTCCCTTTACCTCAAATAATTTTTTCATAGTATATAGCTCCACCCTCACTTGCCATTACCCAATGAGTATGAGGGTGAGGGTGGTTGTATGAGTGTCGTTAGAGACATTAAGTAAAACTTATTTAGAGGAGATATTAGGGAAAAAATATCTTTTACATAAATTTTCCCTAAAATATAAAAGTTAGGATGGAGAAATATGTAAAAGAAAACTTATTTAAAGAAAGATATTGGAAAAGTTCATCTCCGCCACATTAAGAAAACTTATTTTATATATAAATTTTCTTTAGTATCTTCCCCAATATTTCATGATAAATAAGAACTAAAAAAATTATTATTAAGAAGTGAAAAATACACAATGAAATGACTACTAAGTGTATTCAAATTGATGAAAAATTCGGGCATATCACTTAAAATAATGAATGCTCATAAGAAATCACTAGTAGTTTGATTAGTTCATATTGGAAATAGAAATCCTATGGAAATTGAATTGAAAAAAGACACGTGAACTCTACATACTAGCTGATCCAGGTGGCTCCAAAGATGCACACAGGACAAAGAGGGCTTATGGAAGCTCAAAAAACAAAGTGATCATAATGATTTCGAACTAGGACCAAAGCGTAGATCTCGTTGTCTTGATTGCAATGCTGCAAATGGTTTGTCAAACTGAGTTCGTATGTGAAAGTTAGAGGTGGTCAAAGTTCCAAGGTTGACTTCATGATGTGGTAGGTTAAGGAAGGCACAATTTCGAATTTTTCTGGTGACCGGATTCCGACCAGCTCTGGCCCGATTCCGGGAAAATTTGTGGAGTCGTTAAATTGACTCCTTCGACCTAAAAACTGAATTTTAAATTAAGTGTGGTTGTTATTAAGAAAATAAAAAACATATATAAGTTAGGGGTGGCAGGCCACCAACCCCGCCACCCCACACAAAATCCGCACCATATTTTATGGGTTGATGGGCCGTGACCCCCACGGACCCCACACCAAATACCAACGAAAAGAATTGGGGGGCGGGGCCATACCATATATATGGTATATGTTATAACCACATAGGTTAAACATTCACATCCGTTAAAACAAACTCCAATGGTGGCATACGTATACGTTGGAATATGGAGCGGGTCGGGTGAGCCGCCCACCCACTATCTCACTATTTTTAACGTTATGACATAAAAATAGAGAGGGGCGAGATTTGATCCCTCGATTTCTCTCCTCCAAACTTGACATTCTTGCCATTGCGCCAACGAACTCCACGTTGTAAAATTCACCTCCAAATAATATTTAAAACCTTCATTCACAAGTGCACCTAGGTAGACCTGACACACAGTTCGAGGTTGGATGGGGAACATATTTCGAGGCAGAATATTGGATGCTTACAGAATCTTTTGATTCCATCGGAGGTAAAATTTCTTTGTGTCAAAATGTATTGAAATTTATATGCATTTTAACCAGAATTTTGCAGGGAACGCAATGGCGAGGTTGGATTCACCTTTCGAGCAGCGGTTTTGCAGATTCTCTATGGAGGAGAATCTTCAAGAATCTTGAGGGAATCTTTCAAATTCCTTGGAGGCTGAAATTTGCCGGTGTCAAAATGAGGTCAACCTTATACTCATTCTTCTCAGAATTTCACAAGGATCTCAATGGTGAGATCAGATTCCTGTTTTGAGTTGTAGATTTCCAGATTCCCTGTGGAGCAGTATCTTTTAGGAATCTAGGGGGAATCTAAAAGATTCCTTAAGGCCTAGATTTCAACAGTGTTAGAATTCAACAAATTGACAGTCGATCCTAGACCTCTCGACGACACAAGTTCATCGGTGCAGTCAGGTTTTCCGTCCGAGCCTTATGTTTTTGGCCACTTTTCAAAATGGAGTGTCGATGTCAGCATTCAATGTGTGAGCAGTCTATTTCATGCCTTTCGACGCCACGATTGCGATGGTGATTTCAGATCCAACAATAGAGCAACCTATTCTTCAGTCATATTTAGTGTGAGGTATATGCAGTGTGATCATGTAATTCTTTGTCTCTTTTCTATGAGATGTATTGTGTTGTATAGATCCCCATTTGATGTTTGTTGTGGGATATTATTTTTGTTCTTGATGTGAGATGTAATTTCTATCGTGGATTTGTTTGATTTATGTTTGAGATCCCTTTTTTGCCATGTTGGCGGGATACTCTTAGTCACCATTAAGTGAGATTCTCATGCTGATAGGAGTCCTTTTTGTGAATGAGAGTTCTTGTAGTGGAACATCTCGTGAAGAGGTCCAGCCACTCCTGCGTGAGGCAATTTTCCTTGTATGACAGAGAAAATACCATCCATGTACATCATCGCTATTTCCAACACTTAATGTAGCAGCCTACACCATCTTGACACTGAGGCCTAGAGATGTAGTCCCTCCTGGACGAACTCTGTTATCAATATATTATGTTGCTAATGCTTGTTATGTTCCTCCTCTTTATACCATGCATATATGTTCATTTATGTTCATTGATGCTTTTATGAAATTATAACACATCAACCAAAGTAAAAGGTCTTGGTTTAAAGGGTAGAGAATTTTACCCGGATCAAGTGGTATCATAGTAGGTCTTCTTGCTGATGTGAACCGCAAGCGTGAACCATTGAATGTGCAACAATGGAGGATGTCAAAGACATGTACAAGAACATGCTCAGGGTGCCTGAGAAATCGGACATGTTATATGAAGCTTATGAGAAACAAGCAACAGATAACGCTGAGTTGAAAATGATTCTACAAGAAGAGAAGGAGGAAAAGCATCGATTTCAGCTTCAGTTGCAAGTCACGACAAAGGCATTGGAAGAATTGAAGCGCAAAGATGGAAGTATTCAAACATATCATGATGCATTAAAGACACTTCTACGAGAAGAGAAGGAGGAAAAGCATCGATTTCAGCTTCAGCTACAATCAGCGACAGAGGCCTTGGAGGAAGTGAAGCGCAACGAAGGCTTAAAGAAGCCCTTTTCACCTGTTTCAAAATCAACATCTGAGGTAAACAATTATGATCATTCTTCATTGTCATCTTCACATGCTATTATTTCTGTTGGAAATGTGGAGATCCCCATTACAGGAACCAACATGAGATTCCTTACCAAGATGGGGTACATAGGAGGGGGACTTGGCATTCATGGCCAAGGGATAACTAAGCCATTGAAGGTTGTGTATAGACCTTGATATGAAGGTTTGGGATACACTGAAGGAGAATTCTCAAAGGTGTCTAAAGCTTCCATGACATTGATGAAACCATCGAGGAGAGAGAATGATGGGAACACTTCGCCATCATCTAATGGCACCGTATGTTGTAGAGAGAAACCTAAGGCAAGCTCTCATCACCATAAGGACATCAAAGTAAAACATACATTGTTGAACTCACCAGGGAAGAGGATTGATGGGAACACTCTACCATCATCCCATGGAAGTGCATGTTGCAATGAAAGAGCTAGGCAAGATCTTGTCACCATGATCGCACCAGAGCCCACCAGGGAAGGTATAACAAGTCTCACTATTCCAGAGTTTATTTTGATTATAAATATGTTGCTAATCAAGAAGGTAAATCATGGCATAAGAAAACTTGTCATTTTTTTGGTTTACGTAACCATGTCATTTCTGAGGGTTGTAAAAGATTGGTAGCCCAAACGAGGATGAGGCATGGAAATCCTTCTCCACAACAGGAAAAGAAACTAGCTAAGCAGGTATGGAGGAAGAAGACCTTTTGCAACCATTGCAACCAAAGTGCCCATCAAAGAGACATATGTTCGAGGCTCCAACCAGAGCAACACCTTAAGGATGAAGCATCGGTGCATGAACCGGTTGAAACAAATGTTCGACAAGAAAACTTGCCACAGGGAGATGACCCATTCACTTTGATAAGTGAGATGGTTTTTCTAGATGTGGTAGTGTGTCATGGCTGTGTTTTGTAAGTCATATGCTGCATTTTTAATTGTCAATTTGATTATGTGTTTTCCATCGCTTGTTAAGAAACTATGATATTTTGGACTTGTTTTGTAAATCATGTGATGCATTTCTTTCATGTAAAAGTGATGATGTGTTTTCCATCACTTCAAAATGTGACAATGATGTTTCTCGCCTTGTAATGATAGCTGGGGTGTGATTTCCATTTGATGTAAACTTGACCATCGAGTATGTAAACTCGTGGCAAGTATAGAAATGTTTGGGTCATAGTTGGTCAATTTGAGCATGTAATTTGCAGGAGATTGTACTATAGGTTTACAGAAAATGCAGGTGTTGGTTCATCGCTTATGGCTTCGAGAGACAAAGGTGAAGGAGAAGGAAGGGTGACCTTTCAGGACACTTGTGGTGCAGACATAGTACACAACAATTGCAGATTATTGTTGATTCTTTTGGACGATGAAAAGCTCCTCAGTGGGGAGGAATGATCCAGGTGGATCCAAAGACACATAGAGGAGGAATGATCCAGGTGGCTCCAGAGACACACAGAGGACAAAGAGGGCTTATTAAAGCTAAAAAATTAAAGTGATCATAATGCTTTTGAACTAGGACCATAGCGTAGATCTCATTGCTTGATCACAGTGGTGCGAACAGTTCGTTAAACCGAGTTTGTATGTGAAAGTTAGAGCTAGTCAAAGTTCCAAGGTTGACTTGATGATGTGGCAGGTTAAGGAAGGCACAATTTTGTATTTTTCCGGTGACCAGATTCCCAACGAATTTGTGGAGTCATTAAATTAACTCCTTCGGCCTAAAAACTAAATTTTAGATTAAGTGTGGTTGTTATTATATATATATATATATATATATATATATATATATATATATATATATATATATATATATATATATAATTAGGGGTGGTAGGCCACCAACCTTGCCAACCCATACAAAATATGCACCATATTTTATGATCCGATGGGCCATGACCCCTATGGACCCTGCACTAAATACAAATGAAAAGAATTGGGGGACGGGTGGTCAATCCCACCACCCCGCAGAGCCATACCATACATATGGTATATGTTATAACCACATAGGTTAAACATTCACATCCGTTAAAACAAACTCCAATGTTGGCATACGTATACGTTGGAAAGTGGAGCGGGTTGGCTCGGGCCACATGGAGCAGACCCGCCCACCCACTATCTCACTATTTTTAACGTTATGACATAAAAATAGAGAGGGGTAGGATTTGATCCCCCGACCCCTCTCCTCCAAACATGGCATTCTTGCCATTGCGCCAACGAACTCCACGTTGTAATATTTGCCTCCAAATAATATTTAAACCCTTCATTCACAAGTGCACCCAGGCAGACCCGACATGCAGTTCAAGGTAGGATGGTGCACAAATTTCAAGGCAAAATCTTTTGATGCTTGCAGAATCTTTTGATTCCAAGGAGGTAAAATTTCTCTGTGTCAGAATGTATTGAAATTTATATGCATTTTAACTAGAATTTCGCAGGGAACGAAATGGCGAGGTTGGATTCGCCTTTCAAGCAATGGTTTTTCAGATTCCCTATGGAGGAGAATATTCATGAATCTTGAGGGAATCTTTTAGATTCCTTGGAGGCTGAAATTCGCCGGTGTTAGAATGAGGTCAAACTTATACTCATTATTCTTAGAATTTTGCAAGGATCTCAATGGTAGGATCAGATTCCTATTTTGAGTTTCATATTTCTAGATTCCTTGTGGAGCAACATCTTTGAGGAATCTAGGGGGAATCTAAAAGATTCCCTAAGGCCCATATTTCGACAATGTCAGAATTCAAAAAATCGATAGTCGATCCTACACTTCTCGGTGACACAAATCCAGCGGTGCAGTCATATTTTCCATCTGAGAAATATATTTTTCGACCATTTTCCAACATGGGATGATGGTGTCAGATTTCAACGTGTGGACGGTCGACTTCTCGCCATTCGACGCCATATTTGCGATGGTGAATTCAGATCCAATGACTGAGAAACCTATTCTTCAACCAACATTAGAGTTGAGGTATATGAAGTGTTTTTTCCATGCACTTCATTGATTATTGTTGTAAGATGCTTTTATGTCATGTTGATTCCCTCTTGATGTATGATGTAGTTTCTTCATGTTTATTTTCTGTTGTTGATTCCTGCTGATGTAAGATGTAGAAAATTTATGTGTATTTGATGTGGAATTTATTTATGGTGATTTATTTTGTGAGATCCATTCTGTTGCCTTGATGGCAGGATACTCATTGTCACCATGTGTGAAGTTATCATGCTGATAAGAGGTTTGTATGAGTGAGAGTTCCTTGTAGCAGAATGTCTCATGGAGAGGCTTTTCCACTCATTTTGAGGGCTCTTTTCCTTGTATGACAAGTCAATATCATCTATGTACATCATCACATTTTCAAATACCAAATGAAGTGGCCAACACCATCGAGACACCGAGGCTCGGAGACATAGTCCACACTGGATGAACATCATTACTAAACGGCTTGCATTTTTGTTGTGTGATTGTTGACATGTGTTCCTCTTGATTATATCTGCATGTGTTCATTAATGCTTTTAATAAAATCTAATTATAACACATTAGCCGAAGTAAAAGGTCTTGGTTAAAATGGTAGCAGATATTTACCCAGATCACTAGCACAACCACATTAGTTAATGTGGTTGATATACGCCAAAGGTGTATATCAATCACATGCACACCCACAATAGTATATGTGGTTGATATAGGCCGAAGGCATATAATAATGATTATTAATTATAAATATTATTAATGAATATTATAAATTATTTAATTATTTATTTAACAATAATAATTCATGCATTATTAATTAATTCATTAAATAATTAAATAATTAATATGGTTAATTTAATTAATTAATTAATTAATTTAATAATTAATATAAATATTGTTAATATTAATATAATTAATTAATGTTAAATTAAATGATTGACCATGGTTGACCATGGTTGGGTCAACCATGATTATCATATTGAGACAATCTTTGTCATAATGCGAAGTTGGACCATGGTTGAGACAATCTTTGTCACAATGCGATGTTGGACCATGGTTGACCATGGTTGAGTAATATTAAACACAAAGGACTAATATTATAAACCCAAGGTATATAAACCCTAAGATAAATATTATAAACACTAAAATAAACATGGTTTACCATGGTTGATTTCCATATTGATTAAATCCTTGTCACAATGTCACGTTGTACCATGGTTGAGCATGCTTGACCATTATTGATTTTCATATCGAGAGAATCTTTGTCACAATGCGACATTGGACCATGGTTGGACATAGTTGATTCTCATATTGCGAAAATATTCATCACAATGCGACGTTGGATCATGATTGACCATGATTGAATTTATAAAACACGATTGACCATGATTTATATTATAAACCCAAGGTAATAATAAATGCTATAGATTAGTACTAAGAATCTAAGGCATTATAAACCTAAGGGGATAATATTAAACCCTAGAAAAATGAACCCTTAGATTAATAAACCGAAGGGATTGACATTATAAACCCAAGGGATAAAAATTATAAGGCCAAGGTATATAAACCATAAGATAATTATTATAAACCCTAAAATAAACATGGTTGACCATGTTTGATTTCCATATTGAGGCAATCCTTGTCACAATACGACGTTGGACCATGATTGACCATGCTTGTCCATGATTGAGTTTCGTATCAAGACAATATTTTTCACAATGTGACATTGGACCATGGCTGACCATGGTTGATTTTCATATTGAGGCAATCATTGTCACAATGCGACATTCGACCATGCTTTTCCACTGTTGGCCATGGATGGCTATGGTTGACCATGATTGATATTATAAACCCAAGGGATTGATATTATAAAACCAAGGGAATAATAAACCAAAGGGATTGAAATAATAAACTCAACAGAAAAAATAAACCCAAGAGATTAATACCAAAACCCTAAGGGATTATGAACCCAAGGGAATGATATTAAACCCAAGGGATTAATATTATAAAACTAAGGTATATAAACCCTAAGATAAATATTATAAACATGGTTGAACATGGTTGAATTTCATATTGAGACAATCCTTGTCACAATGTGACATTGGACCATGGTTGAGCATGCTTGACCATGGTTGACTTGTCCATGGTTGATTTCCATATCAACGGAATCTTTGTGACAATGTGACGTTCGACCATGGTTGACCATGAATGACTATGGATGACCATGTTTGATTTTATAAAACATCGTTGACTGTGGTTGACTAAGGTTGACCATGATTGACCATGGTTGACCATGATTATCATATTGAGACAATATTTGTCATAATGTGATGTTGAACCATCTTTGAGACAATGATTGATTTTCATATGGAGATCATCTTTGTCATAATGCGATGTTGGACCGTTGTTGACCATAGTTTATTTTCATATTGAGACAATCATTGTAATAATGCAAAATTCGACCATAGTTGACCAAGATTGGCTATTATTGACTATGGTTGACCATGATTGATAATATAAACCCAAGGGATTGATATTATAAACCCAAGGGAATAAGAAACCCAATGGATTAATACTAAAACCCCAATGGATTATGAACCCAAGGGAATAATATTAAACCCAAGGGACTAATTTTATAAACCCAAGGTATATAAACAGTAAGATAAATATTATAAACACTAAAATAAACATGGTTGATGATGGTTGGTTTCCATATTGATTCAATCCTTGTCGCAATTTGACGTTGTACCATGGTTGAGGATGCTTGACCATGATTGATTTTCAAATTGAGAGAAGCTTTGTCACAATGCCACATTGGACCATGGTTGGACATGTTTGATTCTCATATTGATACAATATCTGTCATAATGTGACGTTGGATCATGGTTGACCATGATTGAATTTATAAAACATGGTTGACCATGATTGATATTATAAACCCAAGGGAATAATAAACCCTACATATTAATACTAAAAACCCAAGGGATTATAAACTTAAGGGAATACTATTAAACCCTAGAAATATGAACCCTTAGATTAATAAACCCAAGGGATTGATATTATTAACCCAAGGGATAAAAATTATAATCCCAAGGTATATAAAAACTAATATAAATATTATAAACCCTAAAATAAACATGGTTGACCATGGTTGATTTCAATATTGAGGCAATCCTTGTCATAATGCAACATTGGACCATGTATGACCATGCTTGACCATGATTGAGTTTCTTATCAAGACAAGTTTTGTCACAATGAAACATTGAACCAGATTGACCATGGTTGATTTTCATATTGAGACGATCATTGTCACAATGCGACATTCAACCATGCTTGACCATGGTTGGCCATGGATGACTCTGATTGACCATGGTTGACCATGATTGATATTATAAACCCAAGGGAATAATAAACAAATGGATTGATATAATAAACCCAAGGGGAAAAATAAACCCAAGGGATTAATACCAAAATCCCAAGGGATTAATATTATTAAATCCAAGGGATTAAATAGTATAAGCACTAAAATAAACATGGTATACTATGGTTGCTTTTCAAATTGATCCTTGTCACAATGCGACGTTGGACCATGGTTGAGCATGCTTAACCATGGTTGATTTTCATATCAACATAATCTTTGTGACAATGCAACGTTCGACCATAGTTGACCATGAATGACCATGTTTGATTTTATAAAACTTTGTTGAACATGGTTGACTAAGTTGACCATGATTGACCATGGTTGAACATGATTATCATATTGAGACAATATTTGTCATAATGTGACGTTTAACCATGGTTGATTCAATTATTGATTTTCATATCGAGACAATAATTGTCATAATCTGACATTGGACCATTATTAACCATGGTTGATTTTCATATTGAGACAATCAATGTCACAATGAGACATTCGACCATGGTTAACCATGGTGTACCTTGGTTGACTAAGAATGGATATGATTGACCATGGTTGACCATGATTGATAATATAAACCCAAGGGATTAATATTATAAACCAAAGGGAATAATAAACCCAAGGGATTAATACTAAAACCCCAAGGGATTATGAACCCAAGGGAATAATATTAAACCCAAGGGAATAATATTATAATCCTAAGGTATATAAACCCTGAGATAAATATTATAGGCACTAAAATAAACATGGTTGAGCATGGTTTATTTTCATATTGAGACAATCCTTGTCACAATGCTATGTTGGACTATGGTTGAGCATGTGTAACCATGGTTGGACCATAAAATATTTGTGACAATGCGGCATTCAACCATGGTTGACCATGATTGGACATGGATGAATCGACCATGGTTGACAAAGGTTGACCATGACTGACCTTGGTTAATGATGGTTGACCATGGTTGATTGTCATATTAATACAATATTCATCACAATGCGACATTGGACCATGGTTGACTATGATTTATATTATAAACCCAAGGAAATAATAAACCTTGGGGATTAACACTAAAAACCCAAGGGATTATAAACCTGAGGGAATAATATTAAAGCCTAGGAATATGAACCCTTAGATTAATAAACCCAAGGGATTGATATTATAAACCCAATGGATAAAAATTATAAACTAAGGTATAAAAACCCTACGATAAATATTATAAACCCTAAAATAAACATGGTTGACCATGGTTGACCATGGATGATTTTCATATTGAGACAATCCTCACCACAATATGATGTTGGACCATGATTTAGTTTCATATTGAGAAAATATTTGTCAGAATGTGACTTTGAACCATGGTTGATGGTGAGCCCTGGTATTGCACCAAGAGTGCTGCAACTCCCAGGGGCTGCCCTACTTTACTTTATCAACCCGGGGTTCGTAAAAAACTAGAGGTGACAGTGCTATATACACAATAGATGCACTATGTTCATGCCATCCTCTTCTGCTTTACGAAAGGGTGCTATTTCTTAAAATATGATAAAAACTGAAAAGTAAATTGCTGAAACGAAATGACAGAAATGAAACTAAACTAAATTGCTGAAAAGAAATGACAAGAATGAAACGAATTTAATTTGTAGAAAAGAAATGACAGGAAGGAAACTAATTTAACTTGCTGAAAAGAAATGGCAGAAAGGAAACTAATTCTAAACCACACTTAACTTGGCCAATCGGCTAAATGCACTCTATTTATCCTATGGTCTATCTATCATGATTCTATTCATGCAACTAAGCTATCCATGACTTAATTCTAATTAAAAAGAGTGTTGATTTGTAGCTTGGAGGAAAGAAAAGGGCTAAAGAGGCTAATGGAGGGCTTAACGCATGAAATGAGGTTTAGAAGTGGAAAGAAAGGGTTTAAACCAGATTAAAGTTTTTTTGAAGCGCAAAGAGGCCTTGGAGCAGAATAATTCAAAAAGTGCGATGGAAAAGTGTGATAGAGGAAAAAGGTTGCGATATGAAATGTTGCAATCACAATATCGCAAAAGTAAAGGGATAGTGGAAAGGTCGTTCCGGAGCGGGAGCGAAGTGCGATGAGGTAAGTCTTGCGACATGCGATGTAGAGTGGTGATGTGGAGGTGGGAATGATATCGTAATCACAATATCGTGAAGTTGGAGCGGTAATTGTTAAAGAAAAAAACAAAAAAATTGATGAGAAATGTGTGATGTGGTGGATGACGTGGAGGTGGGACCGATATCCCAATTGCAATATCGCGAACTTGAAGTAGTAAGTGTTAAAGAAAAAAAAAGGTTGTGATAAGTGATTTGCGATGCAACGACAATATCACATTGGCATTTGAAATTCGTAAGTGTTAAGGAGAAAAGGTAAAAGTTGTGATTTGCAGTTGCACGAAAAGGAAATGCGATTGCGTTTGCAGTGAGTCTCTAAGGAAAAAGGGAAAAGGTGTGATATGCTAGATCACAATATTGCAATCGGCAGGACCAAGTAGTAAGTGTTAAAAGAAGAGGGAAAGAATTGAGGGTTGCAATTTGTGATGTACGGTAGCGGGGGTTTCGAGGAGGAAAGGTGGAGGTTGAGTTCTAATGGTTTTTCAAGCGTTTTGTGTTAAAAGAGGTAAGGCAATCGTGAAGGATAAAAACAAAGGAATGAGGCAAGATGAAGGGTTTAAGTGTGTTTGGGAATAAAGGTGGGTGCAACAGTTGAAATAAGCAGAAAAATTAGGGAATGGAGGGTGTAACAACGATGGAAAATGAAGTGGGGAAGTACTACGGAGCTCTTGGTTTTTAACAATAAGTCTTGCAAACAACTCTATCGATCTTATGCACGAGAAACCAACAAATGCGTGAAAAATACCGTGCAAAGGAAGAATAGAAAATGATGATGAAACTCTACTTCTAATCTCAGAAAAAGTGAACAGAAACCAATTTTTTGGTCTATGGGAAGGTTCACCCTCCTCGAGCTCTATTGATAGAGATGATAAGGGGGTCTTGATCCACATATTTTATTGGTTTTTCTCCTCTATTCTATCACTCACAAGAAAATTAAAACTACAACAACATACCGAAAGAAAAAACTAAGCATCAACTTGAAACATAAATGAAATTATCAGAAGCAGAGCTAATGAAATGACAAAATCAAAGAAACAATATAGTAGAGAGGCTGAGGCACATGGATTGGGCCCTAACCCACGATCTTAGCTCTCTGAAAATTAAATTAGTAAAATGAAATTAGTTTGCTCATTTCATAAAAGAATAACCTCATACATCTCTGAAAGTTTGTTCATTGAGTAAAAGAAAAAGCTCAACAACTTGAAACAGAGTTCCAACTAAAATCGATTCCCTGAGTAGTATTGACTAACTCCTCCTAGCTCTAGCTCTGCTCTATTTATTATATAGGGTAGCTACCAACAAATCCCTAGAAAATGGTGATTGATTCCTCTTGACTCCCAGTAAAAAAAGATTGAGTACACTCCTCTTTGAGTTGCTTGGCTGCCTTTGGAATTCGAATTGCTGGAGAGAATCCTTGGGATCCTTTGGCTGCCTTTGGAGTTCTAATTTTTGGAGAGAATCTAGGGTGGAAAATCCTCCTATAATTTCTCCCTGTTGTCTCCTCCAGGTCTTTATCATAAAATATTTATAAAACTTCTTAATAAATCATGGTTTTCTGCACTCAACCTCAGATTAGGTACTCAGAGTATGTTAGCCTTAATCACCACCTATAATAGCGTCATAAAACCGAATAATAATAAAAATGCAAGAAAAATATATATAAGAAGGAAAAAACGGTAACCATTAACCCCTCCCAATATGTCTAATGATGGAGCTCATCATCACCCTGCTACTGAATTGTTACTCATCCTCTGAGAAACTAATCCTCCTCCTCCATTTCCTTCAAGGCTTTGATAGCCCCCCTGATTTCCTGAGGAAGAAGAGTGGAGTTTCCCCAAGGGGGTAAATACCATTATTATTTTCTGCACTCTCCCATTCTCTATCTTGTGCATATGTGTCCTTTTCATCATTCAGCCCTAGCAACAAAGGTGGGCTGAGATTTGGTCCCAACCATTGGATATTTTTTGCCTGCATGGCCCTCTTGTATAATGGTGCCCTTTGCAATGCACCCCTCAGTCTTTATGGAGTATGGTACTCCCTGTTCTTGAGGTTGTGAGGGAGGTTGTTCCATCTCCTCTGGCTGGCCATAATGCACTCATCTTCATCTTCAAAGTGGCCTATCACCTGGTTTTGAGTGTGAAGGTAGCTTTCAACCAGTGCAGGGTCCCTTTCAATCTATCGATGGTTAAGGATGACTCCTATTGGGCTGAACAATTCTAGTATGATATATAAGAAATTCTCTAATTATTCTTCCCATGACCTTCCATATCTCTTTTGCTCTAGTGTCCTCATTCACCATCCAAGATGCTAGATTTATTAACTGCATATCCCCCATTGTAGGATTGGGGTACCAAATATCCAGATTTGTCAGCACAAAGTTATGCACATAAAAATCTGCCATCATTGCTTGATAAGCCATGTTAGATTTCTTGTAGAAATTCATCAATTTTCTACAATCTTGGAAAGGTAGTGATCCATGGGAGGCTAGATTTTTGATTTGAAATATAAGCCATTGCTCCTTGAGGTACACAACATATGAGTCAGCAGGGAATCTGTGCTAAAAGAATTCTACGCATAAGTCTGCCATGGTGGCTACTTTCTCCTCTTTTTTCTGCAGTTGCTCCTTCAGTGCTACATTCTCTGACTGTGCCTTCTGCAACTGCTCCTTCAGAACTTCTTCTTCGATTCTTTCCTCCTCCTTTGGTGATCATTCAATGATAATTGGGCTCACGAGAGGAGATTTTGGCTCTCTCTGACTTATTCTCTGACTCTTTTTAGCTCCGAAATACATAGAGGTCTGCCTTTTTCTCTTTGTGCTCAGAGGAGATACTGTGGAAACTACCTCTTTGTATTGAGGGGATGTGGTGCTGTGCTGTGAGTCTGTTTCTTTCTCACTTTCTGCTATCTCTATGACTTCTATGGCCATTTCTTCTATTTTTCCTTGGCCCTTTGTCTCTTCCTCTTCTTCCTCTGGCTCTTCTTCTTCTCTGGCTGGTTCTTTTTCTTCTTCTCTAACCGCTGCGGGCTTACGTAGGTCTCTCCCTTTAACAATTTTCAATTTGCTGGTTTGGATGAGATGAGACGAAATTATTTATTATTAGACAGTGCAACTAATTTTTGGAGTGATTATGTAACTCGGCCTCAACTTCCATTTTTTGTTAGAGACCGTTGTTTCGTTCTCCTTGTTAATTCGTGAAGGACTGCGTGTATCCTCCCCTCGTTCTCCTCTATTCCAATGGATTTGAATTCTTTTCTTTTGCATGCCTAGGTGGCATGTGCTTCTAGTTTTTTTAGTCATACCTCACAGTGGCGGCCGAGTTAACTGGCCACCTTTCTGCCCCTTAAACTCTAAATCAGCAAATTTAATTATTTTTGGCTATTATGGATGCGTAGAAAGGGGTGAGAATCTATACTTGAGTTTACCTATCATTTCCAAGGCATTTTCAAGAGTTGGATTGAGTAGACAAGCCTTTTAGATGTTGCGTTCATCACTATTTTATGTTCTTTGAGTGAGCAACTTGCTGAGTGAGTAGTTCTCTGAGTGAGTTGCTGGTATTTTCTTGTTGTTTCTTCCTACTGGAGGTGCTATGTGGGGATGCTCTAGATGCCATGGGTGGCACTTTTGTCTATCTTGGTGTCTGTTTCATGCGTTCCTCCCTTTTTTTTATTGCTGTTCAAGAACAAATTTCTGTGCTGTAGGAATTCCCTGATGTATGTAGTAGCATATGTTTTTCTGTCCTTGCTACATTGTGCTCAGGAATGGAGGAGTGTGGTGCATGGAGGTGATGGAGGAAGTTATAAAAATGAATGGAGTGAATGGTGGGATGGATGGTAAAACAGAATAAGGGAAAAGAAGATGAATGCCTTCCTATGTTTCTAGAAACCATTAATAATTTCCAAAACAACAAACACAGAAAACACATAAATGCAGATGTATTTTTTGTTTTTTGTTTTTTCTTTTTTTTTGAAAGAAAGTGGGCTGCCTCCATGGAGGTTTTCAACCCATAGATTTTCCTTGGATGCCTCATATTGGTTTTCACCCATGGATCTTTATTCTCTTTTCTTTTTTTCTCTCTTTTTTTTTTTGAGCAAGTGAGATGCCTCCATTGAGGTTTTCAACCCATGGATCAGAGGTTTTCACTCATGGATCTTCAATTTTTTTTTATTTTTTTTGAGCAAGTGAGCTGCCTCCATTGAGGTTTTAAACCCATGGATCAGAGGTTTTCACCCATGGATCTTCAAATTTTTTTTTTTGAGCAAGTGAGCTGCCTCCATTGAGGTTTTCAACCCATGGATCTTCATTTTTTTTTTTTTTTCTGCTCAGGAATGGAGGAGTGTGGTGCATGGAGGTGATGGAGGAAGTTATAGAAATTAATGGAGTGAATGGTGGGATGGATGGTAAAATAGAAGAAGGGAAAAGAAGATGAATGCCTTCCTATTTTTCCAGAAACCATTAATAACCTGCAAAATAACAAACACAGAAAACACATAAATGCAGATGTATTTTTTGCTTTTGCTTTTTGCTTTTTTTTTGAAAGAAAGTGGGCTGCCTTCATGGAGGTTTTCAACCCATAGAATTGCCTTGGGAACCTTAGAGAGGTTTTCACCTATGGATCTTTATTCTTTTTTTTTTTTTTTTTGAGCAAGTGAGCTGCCTCCATTGAGGTTTTCAACCCATGGATCAGAGGTTTTCACCCGTGGATCTTCATTCATTTTTTATTTTTTATTTTTTCAGGTGGTGTGGGAAACTATGGAGTTTCCCATCACATACACCTCTCTTCTTATTGAATTTATGAACTCTGCCCTTGACAAAGGCTTCTTGTAAATTTTAAGTTTGTGACCATTGAGAAGCAAGGGGATTCTTTCCTCATCTATGGTTATAATTTGAACTGCGCCATTATCAAAACATTTTTCCACTGTGTAAGGTCCCAACCATCTTGTTAGCAGCTTGCCTTTGAAGTCTTTAAACCTTGAATCATACAACAATGCCAAATATCCTTCTTGGAAGGTCTTTTCTTTGATGTTCTTATCATGCCATACCTTCCTTTGCAACTGAACTAAATCTATGTGACGAAGTTCTTGCATCCTGAACTCATCCAATCTGTTTAGTTGCAACAACCTTTATTTTTGGGCATTTGATAGATCTAGATTTAATTCAGCTGCCATTATTAAAGTATTGAATTCAAACTCAACTGAAAGTAGAGGTTTCTTACCATAGAATAGTTTATAAGGAGTGAATCCTGTTGTTGTCTTCCAAGTATTGTTGTAGGCCCAAGTAGCATCAATCTGACTTCCCAATATTTTCTGCTACTACTCATAGCCTTGGTGAGGATGCTCTCTAAAGCTCTGTTAGTCACTTCTACTTGGCCATTTGCCTGAGGGTGATAGGAAGTAGAATTTCGATGCTTAATCTTGTGCTTCCTCAAAAGGTTCTCAATGAGGTTAGAGGTGAATTGTGTTCCCTGATCAGTGACTATTTCTCTGGGGTATCCAAACTTGTAAAACAAATTATCCCTCAGAAATTTTACTACTTTCTCCTCGGTTTCTACCTTCATTTATTTTGTTTCATCCCACTTTGTTAGGTAATCAGTGCAGACTATGATATACTTCTTTTTTCCGGATGGTGGATCGATAGGTCCAAAAAAGTCCATGCCCCACTTTTCAAATGGCTCAAGATCCACCTGAGGGTGTAAAGAAATTTCATCCCTTTGTGTGGGTTTCCCCATCCTCTGGCACTGGTCACACCCACTGGTGTATCTTCTGGAATCTTGATGAAGTGTAGGCCAATAGTATCCTGCCTGCAAAACTTTGTAAGCAGTTCTCTGTGCAACAAAGTGGCCTCCACATGGGCAACCATGACATGCAGATAGGATATAAAAAAATTCTTCATCCCTCACACATCTCCTTAGGATTTGATCAGGGCCTAGCTTGAGAATGTTTCCACCAATCCATGTGAAAGAGGTGCTTTTTCTGATGATTCTGCTCCTCTCCCCGAATGAAATATTAGGAGGGAGTTTTCCAGCAACCAAGTAGTTGGCTATATTAGAAAACCATGGTGAGAGTGCTGATATGGCAAAGAGGTGTTCATCGGGTAGCTGGTCACCCACCATTCCTTCTTCACCTACAAGGAGAGCTAACCTGGATAAAAAATTTGCAACAACATTCTCCTTTCCAGGTTTATCAACAATAGTCAAATCAAATTGATGCAAAAGTAACAACCATCTAATTATCTTAGCATTTACATCTGGTTTTTTCATTAAATACATGATGGTTGCATGGTCAGTGTGAACAAAGGTCTGATATCCAGTTACATAATGGCTGAATTTGTTCAATGCATGAACAATGACTAACATCTCCTTCTCAGTAACAATACAATTCAACTCGACCTTTAACAAATTATTGCTGATGAAATAAATGACATAAGGGATTTTGTCCTCTAATTGTCCTAATGCCGCCACTACAACTTTTTCAGATGCATCAGTGTGGATGTGGAAAGGCAGAGTCCAACTTGG
This sequence comes from Pinus albicaulis, assembly GCA_034641835.2. Lineage (NCBI taxonomy): Eukaryota > Viridiplantae > Streptophyta > Pinopsida > Pinales > Pinaceae > Pinus > Pinus albicaulis. The sequence goes on along the minus strand of CM076584.1, from coordinate 745,447,691 downwards.
ACCTCAGAGGATGGGAGCAGTATTCAAATTTCTCTTAGTAAGCTCGAAAGCCTCTTGACAAGGACCAGACCAAATAAACTTAGAAACTTTGGACAATAATCCAAATAATGGTGAAGCCATCTTGATGAAATCTTTGATGAAAATTATATAGTAACCAACTAAGCCTAGGAAACTACTGACATATTTTTTCTTTTGAGGAGCAAGTACCCTTTTGATGATAGTGATTTTTTTGTGTCTATGTGTATTCCTACTTGGGATATGGAGTGTCCCAATACAACCCCTGCTTTCTTCAAGAATTCACACTTTTATGGGCTCAAGGAGAGATGCATCTCAATGCACCTTCTTAGTACTTTACCCAAATTGGAGAGAGCTTCTGGAATTCATCCCCATATGGTGTGAAATCATCCATGTAGGTTTCGACAGAGTCATGGACTAACTCATAAAAGATGCTCAAGTCATCTCTTTGGAAGGTAGCTGCGGCATTGCACAACCCAAAGGGTAGGAATCTATAAGCAAAGGTACCCCAAGGGCAGGTGAAAGTAGTATTATCCTGGTCTTTAGGGCTGATTTGAATCTGATTGTACCTAATGAACCCATCTAAGAAGGAAAAAAACTTCTTCCCTATAAGATAATCCAAGACTTTGTCTATAAAGGGCAAAGGGAAATTGTCTTTCTTGGTGGCTTTGTTAATTTCTCGATAATCAACACAAATTTGCCACTTCCCATTATTCTTTAGGATTGAAACAAGAGGAGATACCCACTCACTGTCAGATATAGGATATATGAACCCTGCATCCAATAGTTTATGCAACTCTTCTTTGACTATGTCCTTCAGATCCAGGTTCATCCTTATTTAGGGTTGTCTCACGGGTTTGAATCCTTCTTTGATGTAAATATGATGTTTTCACACTGAAGTATGCAGTCCTTTAATGTCTTTGTAATCCAAAGCAAATGCATCTAGATTCTCTTTCAAAAGCTGGCACAACTGCTTCTCTTCTTCATTCGAGAGGTTTGGGTTAGTTTCCAGAGATCTGGATAGGCCAACCTCAATAGCCTTCGTGGATTCAGAGGTTGACTCAACTGAGTGCAATTCCATCCAAGGTTGGATTTCAGACTCTTTGACTAAGGTTTCGAGAGGAATGTTAGTGGAGGATTGGTTTTGAATGGCATGGTCGATGAGTTCATCTTCGTCAAGCTACCACCCTCTAAGAATAACATCTATGGTACACATAGGGGAAGTGTTATATAACTCATATTATTCATCCTCCAGCCATATAGGGAGATCATGATTAATGGAAGGCTGGGTTGGAGTATATAACACTAGCTATTTAGACAAAGGCCCATTTTTATAGTCATGTTTCCGGCCCGATAGCTAATATGAGCATCTGCAGTAACTAACCAAGGTCCCCCTAATATGAGAGGATAAACATTAAACTTGGTTTTTGGTTTTAGGACAAGTAAATCTATAGGATACTCTCAAGAGTCAATGGTAACCATGAAATCCTCAAAAATTCCTTCTGGAGTTACTATGGACTGATTCGAAAGTTGTAGAATTATCGTGGTTTTCCTCAAAGTCCCTTGGAGATTAAGTTTCAACATAGTTTCCTTGGTCATGATATTGATGGAAGCCCTTAGATCAATCAGAGTGTTGGGGACTATGACACTATCTATATGCAAATTAACAATTGGACTACCGGGGTCCAGGTACTTTGGAAATATCACCCTTCCTAGCATTAGGTCATACATTTGTCCTACCACATTGATGGTGGGGGTATCTCTCTTCCTTCTCCCAGGTTTCTTGAAGCACTTTTTTTTGATGAGCCTATTGTAGATAGGGACATCATTACTGGCCTAGAGAAGTGGTATCTTTACACACAAAATTTCCAATTCTCCCAGGAGTTCAGTCTCCTCAGCGGTGTGTTGACTAGGGTGGATCAAGCGCTCAGGAAAAGGAGGTTGTTGGATCTGAGTTTTACCTTCTTCCTTTTCATCCTAAACCTCTACAAGTGGAGATGGAGGATGGTTGTCTGGGAGTACTCTTCCCGACCTGAGATTAAACTCCTGTATCTCCACAACATAAGCTGGATAGGATGTTTCTCCATCGGGAGCCTGTTGTGCCTGTCTATTGTTCGGGTTCGGATTGGGGTGTGCAGGTATAGGTAGCCTAGGTGGAGCAACATGAGTAAGATCAGTTTGAGGTTTGGGTCAAGGAATTAGAGTAGGTGGTTGATTTTTTTGAGGCCTCCACCCTTGGGATGTATTATTCCATTGAGGTTGTTGTGGAGCATATTGCTGAAATGGTTGATTTACTGGTTGAGGATGATATGAAGGATTGTAAGGCCAAGTAGGAGGTGTAGAATAGGATGAGGGAGTTTGGGTGTACCAAGGTTGCACGGGTGCACTTTGATTGTTGTGATATTCCTTTTTGGGAACAACTCATGAATCAAGCACTGAAAAGTTAATTTTCAAGAAAATATGCAATGAAACAGGAAGATGACTCTTGGATCCTTTAGATCAGTCAGTAAAAAAACTGAATACAATATTTCAGCTGAAACAAATAATACTAGGTGGGTTAAATAGATCTCCCACACCTAGTTTCCTTTAAGAGAAGGCCCAATGAGGGGTTGTAGCAAAGTAAAACGCTCTACTGAAAGTGAAGAGATATAACAGTGCATAAAATGTTCTGATAGACACTTAGAAACTAATTCCAAGTACAACAGCAACTTAGATCTGAATTTAGGATCCAAAAAGTGAGGAAAAGCAATGATTTTGACCCTAAAATAGATGTATTCAGAAATATGCATAAAATTAAGGGAAATTCTGGGAGGTTATTTTGTATTAGGTCATGATGGACCTATGCTCTAAATTTCAGCTCAAACAAAGTATTCTAGCTATGTTAAACAGTTCCTCCATCCCCGGATATGCTTAAAAATGTTGTTTTCCCATGACTTTGAGTATGCAGAAAATAGATGAAGCATGCAGAGTGTAATTTATAAAGAAATTAGACAAAATATGTCTAAGAAATAAGATCTTAATTTTATTATAACTGAGAATTAATAAAAATGGATATTTAGCTCCTTTTATACATCAATAGTTCACCTAGCAAGGGGATTTCATGAAAGAACAAAATACAAGTATCAGATTTGCAGAATATGGATTTGGAAAATGCAGAATCACTGAAAATATGAGTACATGAGCTGAAATTTACAAAATTACAGAATAGGGCTGCAATACAAACTTTTCGGAAGAAGGGATGGCCCTTCCTCAAGAAAACAAGCACCAAACTAGGGTAGAAACCCTGCTGCAGCAATGCACTGGAAAATAACGCAGTTTCTGAAGTTTATTGTGAAGTTTATGTGGGAAGATCCTTTGGCATGATGCAAAGATCTGGAACTGAAGCTCAATGCTTCCTCACTAATCTTTCAGAGAAAGGAATCCTCCCTTTTTTTCAAAACTAGATTTGTAAGTGGTGTTGAAAACCCCTCACTGCAACACCCAGCAACACAGTATTATTCTGCTGCAGAAATAATTCTTTCTTGATGGAGGAAGCTTGGCCTCAAGCCTATATGTGAGGCATTTCAGAACATACTCCTTCAAGATCTCCTCAATGAAGGAGGAGGAATTCCTAAACAGGAAATTCCTCTCTCTAGCTAAACAGCCAGAGATTTTGAGTTGCCCAAGCAATCTCAAAATCAAATTATCTTCAAATACCTTTTCTTGTGGCCTTCCTCTCTCTTTTATAACATTAGGGTTTGGAAAACCCTAAACCACCTCCAATAAGTTAACCCTTTTCACATGAAGGGTCTCCATCTAAAACTGCGCTGATCAATAAGGAGGTTCAATGCATCTAGACACTGTTGTGATTTGGTCCTGTTGACCTAGTCAACCTTCTCCATTCCTTTTCACACCTAAGTGTATTTTATTGAAATGGCCCAGATTTTTACATGTTCACATTGGGAATTTATTTATTTTTCTGAATAGGAGTTTTAGAGTCCCTCCTTTACACTTTTATTCATGAGTTAAGCAAATTGAAAATAAAATGCAATATTCCCATTAGCTGCAAAATGTGGGAACATTACAGTCTCCCCCGGAAAAATGTTGCTTGCCCTCAAGCAACTCTTATTGTAGATGAAAATCATCTACTCCCCTCCAAATGGCATCCACATAAGGAAGGCTTCCTCCATTTGTTGCAATAGTTTATGTATGTATGGTTCCAAAGTTGTCTTCCACAAATGCATGAGATGACTTCCAACTGTAAGGTTAGATATCCTCTTATTATCATGAAGTACTAGATGACAATTACATGATGTCCAACACCATCATAAACACATGAGAGACATAAAATAAAGTAGCTCCTTCCATAAAGGAAAAGCTTCATCATGCAAGAACAGTCCTCCATCCATGTTTTATGAACTTGATTAAGCATTGTTATGCTTTCATTCTTAGCCCTGTTGGCCTTGTTGGATCCAAACTCCATCATTCCAGCGTTAGGAAAAAGAAGAAGGTAAGGAGTAATATGGGTAAAAAAATATTTCAAACCATATTCTCCTAATAATAACCACCGAAGCAAGGCCCTTTGCTACCATCCTCCATCTCCTCCATGCAAGATGAGCAAGCCAAGCTTTTCAAAAAATGATGTACATGCCTTCCTTTGCTGCAATTTATCTTTAATACATAGGGCATGAATCAGAAAATTATGAGCTATGGGGTGGTCACCATACCCATTTAAAAGCAACCAAAGCAAAAAGAGGTCTTGCTGCCCTCTTTCCTCCTCATGTGCATCATGAAACCAAACCATACTAATGGACATATTATATGTCACATCAGCCCAATACATAATATCATCATCAATGCACATCATGAGATCAATATGCCAAATTTTACACAATGCAAAACACATAGACATAGGAGATGGAATGTGGTGGCCATACTCTCCCAAGTGAGTCGAAATTGTACATGCCTTCTCTTGCTGCAACATAAAATTGAAATCCAAGGCATGATTCAGAAAATGATGAGCTATTGGGTAGTAACCATACTCACCCAAGAGCAGCCATAACAATAAGGAATTTTGCAGCCTTCTTGCCTTATCAATATGTGGATCATGGAGCAACAACACAATGATGGACATGTGAAATGTCTCATCAACATAGTACAAGCAAGCTCCCTCATACCACATCTTGTGGGAGTCATCCCTCCTCCCAAGCCATAGTTCACGCATGAAACATACCTCCAACATAAATGCATGTGGATAAATGAGACATATTTCAAACATGGGTAAATACATGGAGATGAGATTTAACATGTGATGTCCAAACTTTCCTTTTAACAACCACATCAACTATGCTTCCCTTTCATATACTCTATTAATGATGTAGAAAGCATGAGATGAGAGAATTAGAAACTTTGGGTAGTGATCTTGCTTACCCTAAAGAAACCAGCATTGCCATGCCTCCTTATTCATTTCATGACCATTTTTCAAGGCATAGATAATAGAAATAGGTGCCTTTGGAGAGTGATAAGATTCTCCCAAGGGCAACCAGCGTAACCAAGCTTGCTGGCCCATATATGTCTGCAATTGATCATGTCATCTCTTGCTCATCATCCTCATCCACTCACTCCAATATGGAAGATGAGTGATGTGCTGCATAATCATGGCATCCTCCCTTTGTAGAATACCATCTCCTTTGAACCAATGAAGAACCTTGCATCTCATGAAATATTGAAATGCATCTCTGTTGAGATCTCTTAGTGAGACCTCTCTCCCAACTATGGCCTTCCAAAACCATTGAGGCTTTGAATCTGCAGTAAGTAGAAGTCTCTCTTTGAGCTGTAGCATGCTCATTGAGAGAGTGTCATCTAGAGGGGAGAAAATGTTTCTCATATCAAGATGTCTACTCTTCATCTTCTTCTTCTCCATTTCCCCAAGGTTGAACCTGCCTCTAGAGTGCTCCAAGAGAGGTGAAGCCTCTTTTTCACAGTCACTAAGTGACAACGCTGTAGATCTGCAAAGTGATGCATGTAATGTCTCAAAGCAAGTTCCATTACTGATCTCACAATCAGCCATTGAACATAGGATAGTACTAATCCCCTTTCTTGAGACCCTACATCTCAACCCAAGAGATTGAATGCAGCTCAACAATGATGCATAGGGATAGTTTCCAATCTCATCCTTGATTAGATCAAGGGTCCTCTATGCTGTGACATGTCTTTGCTTCAAATCAACATTTTGATTTAATCCTTGGCTATGCATTAATCTTGAAACAATATGTGCTGAAATTTTATGCATACCTTGGATCAACTGATATGTGGGAACCTCTTGACAGAACACAAGAGTTCCTCCACCCAGATCAATGATGCCTCCAATTGCTAGCAAGAATGATGGTCTCCTTTCTTCAAGCATACCAGTGTTGGTATCTTCCTTCTCCTCCTCATGCATCTCCTGGTTCATGCATGGGACTCCATATGTTGAGAGCTTAATACTACCTTGCTAAGATACAAGTGCCTCTTCTATAGATGCAAGCACCTTAGCAACAAATGGTGAAAATGGAGATCTCTTGCCCAAAGTGACAAGATTGACATTCTCCTTTGTTTCCTTGGGAGATGTCTCTTTGTAGCTCATCTTTTTCCTCTCCTCATCAAACTCATTGAGATCCTCTTCAATACTCTTCAATGTTTGAAAAAGAAGCAATGAGATCTCTTCCTTAGACATTATCCCTTCTTTGTGATGATAGGAAGTGTATAGTTCTTCCTCTTCATCTTGAAACCCTTTAGGAGTTTCTTTGCATCTCTTTTCTTCATTTCTATACCTCTCACCTTCTTCAAAGAAAGTGGGCATAATGGATCTATGAGGAGATCTAGGATTCTCCAGTATTATATTTTGCTGATAGGAAGTGCTGGAGCTTCCTTGTTCTTCTTGAAACCTTATGCAGGTCTCACTACAACTTGCTTCTCCTTGAAACCCTCTAGGAGTCTTGGTGCATCTTCTTTCTCTCTTCTGATTTACCTATTTGGAAAGGCTCTTCTTAGATCTGAACACTGATGAGAGTAAACTCATCCTCTCCATCATTCCGATCTCTGCCTCTTCTCTTCTCTGATAATACTGTAAATTTCCCTCTTTAGGAGTATCAAGATTCTATTCCAGAGATTGATTGTAGGGGCATTTACTGGATATGTCACCTTTGAGAAAAGGATGAGATCCAGAGGCTACCTGGCCATCTGAAGATTCTGTCTATAGAGCTTGAAAGATTCCTGCTTTAGGGATTCAGTACTTTGACTTGAATCCACAGGCTGAGCCAAAGATCATGCTTCGATACCACTGTAATATTCCTTTTTAGGAACAGCTCATGAATCAAGCACTGAAAAGTGCATTTTCAGGAAAATATGCAATGAAACAGGAATATGACTCTTGGATCCTTTAGATTAGTCAATAAAAAAACTGAATCCAAGATTTCAGCTGAAAAAAATAAGACTATGTGGGTTAAATAGATCTCCCACACCTAGTTTCCTTTAAGAGAAGGCCCAATGAGGGGCTGCAGCAAAGTAAAACGCTCTACTGGAAGTGAAGAGAGCTATCAGTGCATAAAATGTTTTTATAGACACTCACCAACTGATTCCAAGTACAACAACAACTTAGATCTGAATTTAGGATCCAAAAAGTGAGGAAAAGCAGTGATTTTGACCCTAAAATAGATGTATTAATAAATATGCATAAAATTAAGGGAAATTCCGGGAGGTTATTTTATATTAGGTCATGAGGGATCTATTCTCCAAATTTAATCTCAAACAAAGCATTATAGCTATGTTAAACAGTTCCTCCATCCCCGGATATGCTTAAAAATGCTGATTTCCCATGACTTTGAGTATGCAGAAAATGGCTGAAGCATGCAGAGCGTAATTTCTGAAGACATTAAACACAATATATCTGAGACATTATATCTAAAGTTTATTATAACTGAGCATGAATAAAAATGGAGATTCAACTCCTTTTATACATCAATAGTTCACCCGGCAAGGGGATTTCATGAAAGAAAAAAATACAAGTATCAGATCTGCAGAATATGGATATGGAAAATGCATAATCACTAAAAATATGAGTACATGAGCTAAAATTTACAAAATTACAGAAGACGGCTGTAATACAAACTTTCCGGAAGAAGGGATGGCCCTTCCTCAAGAAAACAAGCACCAAACTAGGGTAGAAACCCCGCTGCAGCAATGCACTGGAAAATAATGCAGTTTTTAAAGTATACTGTGCAGTTGATGTGGAAAGGTACTTTGGCCTGATGCAAATATCTGGCACTGAAGCTCAATGCTTCCTCACTAATCTTCCAGAGAAAGGAATGCTCCCTTTTTTGCAAAACTAGATTTGGAAGTGGTGTTGAAAACCCCTCACTGCAACACCCATCAACACAGTATTATTCTGCTGCAGAAATAACGTTGTCTTGATGGAGGAAGCTTGGCCTCAAGCCTATATGTGAGGCATTTCAGAACATACTCCTTCAAGAGCTCCTCAATGAAGGAGGAGGAATTCCTAAACAAGAAATTCCTCTCTCTAGCTAAACAACCAAAGATTTTGAGTTGCCCAAGCAATCTCAAAATCGAATTATCTTCAACTACCTTTTCTTGTGGCCTTCCTCTCTCTTTTATAACATTAGGGTTTGGAAAACCCTAAACGACCTCCAATAAGTTAACCCTTTTCACATGAAGGGTCTCCATCTAAAACTGCGCTAATCAATAAGGAGGTTCAATGCATCTAGACATTGCTGTGATTTGGTCCTGTTGACCTAGTCAACCTTCTCCATTCCTTTTCACACCTAAGTGTATTTTATTGAAATGGCCCAAATGTTTCCATGTTCACATTGGGCATTGATTTATTTGGCTGATTAGGAGTTTTAGAGTCCCTCCTTTACACTTTTATTCATGAGTTAAGCAAATTGAAAATAAAATGCAATATTCCCATTAGCTGCAAAATGTGGGAACATTACAATCTATCATACTTCTATTCATGCAACTAAGCTATCCATGACTTAATTCTAATTAAAAAGAGTGTTTATTTGCATCTTGGAGGAAATAAAAGGGCTAAAGAGGCTAATGGAGGGCTTAACGCATGAAATGAGGCTTAGAAGTGGAAAGCGGGGGTTTAAACCTGATTAAAGATTTGTTGAAGCAAAAATAGGCCTTGGAGTAGAATAATTCAAAAAGTGTGATGGTGAAGTGCGATAGAGGACAAAGATTGAGATATGCGATGTCGAAATCACAATATCGCAAAAGTAAAGGGATAGCAGAAATGTCGTCTCGAAGCGGGAGCGAAGTACGATGAGGTAATTCTTGCGAAATATGATGCATAGTGGTGACGTGGAGGTGGAACCGATATCGTAATCGCAATATCGAAAATTTGGAGCAGTAAGTGTTAAAGAAAAAAATAAAAAATGCGATGAGTAATCTGCGATGCGGTGGATGACGTGGAGGTGGGACCGATATCACAATTGCGTTATCACAAAGTTGGAGCAGTAAGTGTTAAAGAAAAAGCAAAAATGTTGCGTTGAATGATTTGCGATGTGGCGACAACATCACATTGACATTTGAAAGTAGTAAGTGTTAATGAGAAAAGGCAAAATCTACAATCTGCGGTTGCGCGAAAAGGAAATGGGATTGCATTTTTTGTGAGTCTTGAAGGAAAAAGGGAAAAGACGCGATCTGCGAAATGCGAGATCGCAATATTACAATTGGCAGGACCAAGAGGTAAGTGTTAAAAAAAGAGAGAAATAATAGCGGGTTGCGATTTGCGATGTACGATAGCGGGGGTTTCGAGGAGGAAAGGCGGAGGTTGAGTTCTAATGATTTTTTAATCGTTTTGCGTGAAAAGAGGTAAGGAAATCGTGAAAGATAAAAACAAAGGAATGAGGTGGACTGAAGTGTTAAGTGTTTTTGGGAATAAAGGTGGGTGCAACAGTTGGAATAAGCAAAAAAAGAGGGAATGGAGGGCGTAACATCGATGGAAAATGAAGCAGGGAAGTGAGACGGAGCTCTTGGTTTTTAACAATAAGTCCTGCGAACAACTCTGCCGATCTTATGCACAAGAAACTCACAAATGCGTGAAAAATATTGTGCAAAGGAAGACTAGAAAATGGTAATGCAACTCTATTCTAATCTCAAAAAAAGTGAATAGAAACCATGGTTGACCATTCTTGACCATGATTGATTTTCATATAAGGACAATCTTTGTCATAATGAGATGTTGAACCATGGTTGGTTTTCATATTGAGACAATCTTTGTCACAATGTGACAATGGACCATGGTTGTCACAATGCAACATTAGACATCGAGACAATCTTTCTCACAATATAACCATGGTTGATTTTCATATTGAGACAATCTTTCTCACAAAATTTATACATGCTTAAAGTCAAAATATCACAATTTTTTTACAAATAAAACCTAAATTCACCATGGTTATGAAGAACTAAAAACCACTCCATTGTATAATATGAATGATTAAAAACAATTTGTAATTATTATAAATATGGTTTATATATCCCAATAGATGTGTATGGTAGAAATATAAGATTTATAATAGAAATAATATTAAAGTTTGTAATATTAAGTTTATAAGTCAATATTTACTTTTTTTCTTCCCAAAGAAAAGCAACACCTATACATTTAAGTGAATATTTAGTAAAAAAAAAAGATAAATATGCATAGTTTATATATATATATATATTTTCTAAAAATGTAAGTAACCTTGAAAAAGTTTTAAGGGGACAAAATTTAATATATTTAGTGAAAACTCAATTTCATTTCATACACAAATACCTCTTATTATTTTATTCATATGTAAAAAAAATTAAACTCACTTTTATTATTAATTTATCTATTATTTCTTTTTATACAAACTTGTTTTACAAAGGCTTTTGACGAATGCCTTTTCGAAATGATTCATATTACCTTTACAAACAACCAGAAAAATCTTTAAAATGGTTTGTGAATTCCTTTCGAAATGATTTTTATTACCTTTACAAACAACCAACAAAATCTTTAATATGATTTGTGCATATTTTGTATTCACATTACAAAACAAAATATTTGACGAGATTTGTTCATAGTTTTGGAAAAATTTTCCCATTTAAAAAAGATATTTTAATAAATTAAAATATATGCTTTAAATTACTATACAAATAATTAGGCCGATAGGTTTTGAATTAATACAGGTGCTTTTTCGTCAACCAATTCATTTTGATAATGACACATGTCACTAGTAAAAGGTGTGCAAAAAAATCATAAAATATAATAGTTCCAAAAATAAAATAATACTATAACTTTATCATAAAAATCATAAAATATAACTGTTCAAAAAAACAAAGAAATATACCTTCATCATAGCAAGTTCACATATTTCTCTAAATTTTTAGAAATTTTCCCTCATAACTCAATTATTTGAAAAAGAAATATACCTTCATCATATATATATAAAGTTAAAAAAAGCATAAGAACATGATAACTTTTTACCAAAAATGACACTGAGTTTCCATTTTTAATTTGGGTAATATGATTTATGCATTATTGGTAATATGCTTTATTTGCTAATTCACGTAGCTCTTCATATTGGATGTATACTATATGTGGAGGATACGACCTTATTCGAAGAAATTCTGCTGCCTGGGAGGTTGTTTCTTCTGAGACGATGTATGGTAATGAGCAGGTGACACAGATTGCAGATGTTTATGCTTTGGAGAATGTTAACTCTAGTGAATTGGAGCACAAGAAAGCACTGACGGAGGAGAAGAAGCATAAGCTCGATGAGCATTTGGGTGAATTGGGAGCAGTAGCCGCTGGAGCGTTTGCATTCATATTAAAATAATCTTTTACTTTGGATCTGATTTTTATTTTGGAATATAATAATTATGTTGGAATTTCAGCATTCTGAGAATTTGTCATAGAATAAAGCCATAGTAATTCAGAGGAGAGGGATCAAGTCAGATTTCGATATTAAAGTAATGTTTTATTGTTCTAGATTTAAAGATAATATTAGTTCATCTGTATTTTAGTATGCAAAACTCTGAATGAACATACATATTGATATCAAATTATTCTTATGTAGTACGAGAAGCACGAAGCAAAGAAGGATCCAGAGCATGCGCACAGGCACAAGATTGAAGAGGAGATTGTTGCAGCTGTTTCCGTTGGAGCAGGAGGGTTTGCCTTCCACGAGCATCACGAGAAGAAGGGGTCCAAAAAAGAAGCAGAATAAGCTGAAACAGCATGAACCTTTTATAAGGCGTGGGAACTTGGAAATTAGTGGCACGAGAGTAAATTAAGTTTTCCATTATAGCTTTGTATTTTTGTTTAAATGCCAATCGTTTTTTTCAAAATCTAATGCACGTTGCGGTCGGCCTTCAATTTGTTATATTTTCCATTAGAATTCGTACCTTTTGAAGATGGACTTCCTGGATTATTAGAAGTCAACGCGACCTATGAAAAATAGGAAGTCCATGTGAAGTACCCTCTGGACCTTTATCATAAAGAGGAAGTTTCGTATTTTTTTTCATTTTTTCGAAGATTAATATGAATATGCTTTTTTTTAAATGTTTCTTTTATTTTTTCATATTATATAAATTTTAGAAAAAATCCCAAAATCCAATAGGCAACTTTTGGATTTTTCCTGAGATTTATAAAGAGGGAGGTAGGTAAATTTTTTACCTTTCCGAAGATTTATATAAATATGTTTTTTTTTTAAATGTTGCCTTTCTTTTTTCATTCGCCACCAAGATTATGATAAGAATGTAATTAGGACTGCTTATATCATATAGTGGTTTCTAGTGTGAAGGATTCCGAAAATTGATAACCGCACTATCTATATATAAATGTCTCCATTTGTCTTAATCTCCTCAAATTTCATGTATTATTTGGGATTTTTTTAATCTCGATTTATATATACATATATAATATTTGCAATTCATGTACCTTATATACATAGTTGTTTGCAAATACACTTGTTTTTTTTTGTCAATCAATTCATTTTGGTAATGACACATGTTATTAGTGAGACATGTATGTAAAAAAAATAGAAAGTTCACATATTTTCTTAAATTTTTAGGAATTTTCCCTAGTAACTTATTTTTTTTAATAGAATTAGAGATCTCTCCAAAAAGATTATTTTTCTTTATAGAAAGTAACCATAAACTTCTAAGTTGCTCAATTTGAACTCACATGTCACTAGTAAGAGTTGTGTAAAAAAAAATAGTAAGTTCACATATTTAATTAATATTTAATATATAAAGTAATATTTAAACTATAAAGTAATGAATAAATCTTTAATTCACATATTTATTGCGTCGAGAGGCGCATCTACAGCCCAGTATGACCCCGATGTCAGGTTTGTCACGTCCTTAATGTCGGCTCAAATTTTAAATTAAAATAATAAAAATAAAAAATAAATGTCGGCTTAACAAATAAGTTTTAATAATTATATAAATAAACCAAAAAAAATTAAAACAAGTCAACTCTGATCGAACATAGTCGTATTTGGTTCTGTGGCGGGATTCGTACTGGAACCTCCGGAGCTCGATCGAAGTCGTATTTGGTTCTGTGGCGCGGTTCTGTGGAGCGGTTCGGTTCTGTGGGGCGTTTCTGTGGAGCGGTTCTGAGTCGTATAGAGGTGAGTCGAACAATTCAATGCAAGAAATTAAATACTATGGTTTTCGTTGCGGTTGTCATTTTCGTTAGGATTTATCTGACCAACATCTCCCGGCTTCTAGTGACACCATCCCATAGCAACAATTAGTTGGAACTTCATTTGAATTCTCCTCATGCACACGTTTTCCACACTCATCACCGAAAGTCCCAAGTTCCAACTTTGTGATTACAATTGAAAACCATCTCCCCTGGACACCGACTTTGTCTTTAAGATTGCCAGATGACAACGCTGGATTCTCTGCAATTTCCCCACCATTTCTTGCGGCGTACAATTCATGGCTGGGTCTCTTCGCACGGCGGTTATTGAAGCTATATAAATGTAACATGCCCTCCCAATTTCACAACACACTTCAATCTTTAAGCTCCTTTGCCTGCGACACAATTGAGGGTTTCGATTAGGGTTTCAGCATTCACAATAATGGCAGAATTCGAGGATTTCCTGCCAATTATGGCGCAGAAACTGGGAGAGCACGAATTCATGGCAGAGCTCTGTAACGGCTTTCGTTTTCGTTAGGGTTTTGGTTACGTTGTTACGTTTTTCGTTAAACTATATTTCCATAATACCTTTCAAATATACTATATGCGCATGATCCGCCTCCGTTAATACGTTTGTCGTTAAACTATAAGGTATTGTGCAATTGTTACATTAAAACGGATTAACTCTCACATTCTCCTCAGGGATCTGCTCAGGGATACCTAGAAATATTTCGAAGACAAAACATTTTTTCATATTTCCGTATACAAAAATCTCAGTAGGAGATACGTTTAATAATAATGAAAGGAAAAAGTTGACCGAAAATTTCAGTCTTAACCTAACATGTCCAAACAAATAAATGAGATCGGAATTCTGTTAATTAGTTCACGTGGTGGGACGGAAAATTTCAATACAATTATTGAAATTTTGAATGTCTATACATTACGTGCAGTGAACAGTGCCAAAATTATTCAAAGTAATGCATTGATTCAATATTGATTCAATATATATTTTGTCATGTATAGAATATATGTGCAGTGAACAGTGGTTTGTCATGACAAAATATATATTGATTTAATAGTATTAGTGCAAATCTATTAAATTACGTGCAGTGATAAATTAATAGATATGGTGGTGCAAATAGTATCGATGCATATACGTGCAGTGAACAATGGTTTGTCATTCAAATCAAAGTAATGTATTGATTCAAAATATATTTTGTCATGTATAGAATATACGTGCAGTGAATAGTGCCAAAATTATTGAAGTTCAAGACATTGGATCAATACATTACTTTTTCTTCAAAAATGAATGTCTATAAAGTTGGATTTGTATTAATATGTTTTATTATTGTGCAAGTGTGGATTATTATTTCACTTAATTGATTTTCTTTTAAAAATGGTTGAATGCAAATTTCTTCTGAAATAATTCAATATATATTTTGTCTCTTTGCGAATCACCACAAACCATCATGGTTTTAATTGTAAATTTACAATATTGCAGGTGTACTGCAATTGCCTTAAAGATATAGAAAGAGTATTAAATATTGTAAATTGTGTTTAGACATAACAAGAGTATTAAATATTTTGTAGTTAGATATTTGATATTCTGTGATTAGGTATTAAATATATATATATATGGTTAATTGATGTGTTTGGTTTTTTTGTACAGGATTATAATATCATGGGTACTAGTAATGGAGAAACTAATAATAACAATATTGAAGAAATGAGAAGTGTAAACAGAGAAAGAGTTAAAAGACAAGCATCAAATATTATGAAACAAGTAATTGAAATTGAAAGAGAGCAGAAGAGGGAAGAAAGAAATGAGCAGCGAAGATTGCGAAGACAAAATATGACTGATGAAGAAAGGGAAGAACAACGAAAGAAGGACCGTGAAAGAAAAAGGCGGCAACGAGAAAGGCAAAATGAGGATGAAAGGGAAGCAGAAAGAATAAATAGCGCTCAAAGAAAAAGAATGAAATTTGAAGAAATGGATGAGGCCGAAAAAGAAGAACATAGAAGAAAACAAAGACAGCAATATGTAAGCTCACATAGAAAAAGACAAATTGAAGGTCATAGTGATCTAGGGCCAACAATTGAGGCTCATTCTCCTATAGGTATGAATCTACAAAATCATCAACCAATGGAGCAATGTGACGATGAATGTGAAATGATTTCCAATGTACCAGTGGAAGATGAAGTTATTGCACATAAAAGATTTCGTGAAAGAATTGATAATTTATCTCATCCTCAAATGTGCCATGTGTGAGAGGAGTCGTATCCTGGAATTCAAGTGGTGACTACAAAGACAGGTCCAATGTGTACAAGATGTAAAAAAGAGGGTAATAAACATAGATTTTCATTACAAAATCATATGAATCCGGGGTTGCAGCCTTTGATCCTTGGAAGTCTTACACAAGTTGAGGAAATGTTGATAGCAAGAGCAAGTCCAATTTTACAGGTAATGCATTCTATAGGTGGCCAATACAAATATAGAGGACACACAATTAGTTTTCCTCAAGATGTTAAAGATGTTGCCAATAAATTGCCTCGACATATTAAAGACTTGGATTTAATGATGGTGGTGCGAAAAAAAGGTCAACAAGGATCAAGCTATGATTTCACTGTAAGAAGGCAAAAGGTACTCGATGCATTACTTTATAAGATTCAAAATGATCCATATTATAAAGGTGTAGAAATTGATATGCATGCGGTGGACGAGTTACCGGAAAAAACAACAAATGTGTCACATATGATCAATTCTGTTGTACTACCCGATATGGACAATGACATAGACATTACATTGTTAGAAGGTGCTCCAGGTCATGAAGATGCTTTAGATGATTATGATACAACTTCTTTTGCTGTAAGGCCTCCAAATGCACCTAGGGAAATTGAACTTATTCGTGCATGGGCAGATAATCCTAATAGAGAAGAAAACCAACTAGATGGTGAAACTACAAATGTCATTAATTGGCCTAGAATTGGTTCATCTCCAATAAATGAGTACAATACTGAAGCGTTATTTGATATGGCATTTCCAACATTATTCCCTAGAGGAGAAGCCGATTGGTTACAAGCACGACAAAGAAACGTGCATCTTCATGAGTATGCAAAACATCTCCTCAGATTTCGTGATAATAGGTTTGGGAGACATCCTCGATTTAGATATTTTTTACTCAATATCATCATGAGACATCGTGCTCAAGCGTCTTCTGTAGTATTTGTTAAAAAAAATATGACAGAACTACCTACAACAGTTGATGAGTTACGAGAGCATTTGCAAAATCTTCCTAATTCCAAAATTGCAGATAGATTGATGAGATTTGGACATGTTCTAAGAGGTACACGTGCATATTGGAGCAAATATCGTGGCGAATTATGTGACTTAGTACAACAAATTGGATCTCCTACAATATTCTTCACACTAAGTGTGGCAGATATGCAATGGCCTGATTTGCATATACTAATGCCAGGTACCTCTCCTACAGATCCAAAGGAAGCAAGAAAATGGAGACGCCAGAATGTCATTGATAATCCTCACATTGTAGCAAGTTATGCGCATTTAAGACATACACTGTTTCGAGATGAGATTTTTTCAAAATTTCATCATGCTACAGATTTTTGGTGTCGTTATGAATGGCAACATCGTGGATCTCCACATGTCCATGGGTTTCTTTGGCTAAAAGATGCTCCCAATATGGACAAATTGAATTGGAATGACCCGAATCAAGTTAGATTTGCAAAAGAATACTTTGATAGATTTGTCCATGCATTCAATCCACGTAATGAATATCAAATAAAGATGCCTATTCAACGGAACGATGATGATCATCCTTGCTTAAAGAACACTGAACAAATATTTTAATCTGATCCGATGATGGACTATGAACAACTTCTCAATTGTGTTGAGCGCCACATCACCTGTAATGAGAAGTCATGCCTTAGAAAGAAGGGTGGAAAATTGGTGTGTAGATATAAGGCACCATGGGAGCTATGCAAAATGTCAAGACTTTATGTTGATGAGAGTGGAGAAAAAATATATGAACCTAGACGAAATGATGATCGATTAAATACACATAATCGTGAAACATTGATGATGTGGCGTGCAAATATGGATTGGAAACCTGTTCTTTCTAGGCATGTTGTGATTAACTACATAGCAAAATATGCATCAAAAGCAGAAAAAGGGTCTGAAAGCTTCCATGATATGTTGATGCGTATTTCCTCTATTCAAAATCCAAATGAACCAGCAGCACATGCATATAGAACATTATTGTGTGAGACTATCGTTGACAGGGATATAGGAGCACAAGAAACATGTCATATGCTTTTGGAGCTTCCTCTTAATGAATGTAGTCGTACATTCATTGTTTTGAATGTTGGGATAAATGTTTTCAAAAAAGTAAAAGTTGATGAAAATAATGACCACAATGATAATTCTCTTATTGATGCATATAGGAAGAGACCCATGAGTATGGAGCACATTTCATTGATAGAAGCTTCTAGATCTTGGTCATATGACAAACGTCGGCATGATGAGAAATGGCTACCACGAGTTAATGCAGCCATTGTACGCGTATTTCCGAAGTTTCATTCAGTTCCCCCTCGCGAAAATAATAGTTTTGTTGAGTTTTGTTGGTCTGAATTAGTATTGTACAAGCTGTTTCGTGATTTTCATACAGATAATGGTTCTAGAGATGATGACATCATACAAAATTGGGAAAATTTTTCATATAATCCTTGGCATATTGATCGTAATCCAATACCTTCAAAGGATCCAGCTCAATGTCCAGATGAGGATGAAGATGATTTACATGTACAAAATGATTCTAAGCAACATGAGTGGGAGATTATTTTAGGTTTGTATAAGAATAAGTTTATACATGCGAGCGAATTTGACATGATTGGATTTAGGGATCGTGATGTTATGACAAATTGGAGCTCTAGCTTTGTTGATGAAGAGACATCAAGATGTGCAGTGAAATTCATATCTGATAAGAAAAAAGTGAATGCAATTGTTACTACTGAATCATCAAAAAAATATTAATTTGAAAGTTTAGGAGAAAAGCAAAAAAGAGCATTTAATGTAGTTCTTGATCATTACAAAGATGACAAGGAAGAACAGTTGCTCATGATTATCGAAGGGACAGCAGGTACTGGAAAGTCTTACTTGATTGGTGCAATAAAACAAAGACTTGAAATTGACTCTCTTCCTCATAAGAGCCCATTGCTTCTTTTGGCCCCTACCGGTGTTGCAGCATTCAACATATCTGCATCGACAATACACTCTGCTCTTTATATACCAGTGAGGAACTTCACTGATTTACAAGGGTCACGTTTTCTTACCTTACAAGAGGAGATGAAACATATTAAGTACATTCTTATTGATGAGATGAGTTTTATCGGGAGAAATTTGTTGACACATATTGATTCTCGACTTCGCTAAGCTTTTCCTCATAAAAAAGAAGTCCCGTTTGGAGGTATATCAATTATATTAGTTGGTGATTTGGGACAACTACCTCCTGTTATGGATAGACCTGCATATGCATGTGAAGGTCATGCAAAAGAATTATGGAATTTATTCACAACTGTTGTAACTCTTGATACAGTATACAGGCAAGATGGACAGAGCAATGATCAAAGATTATTTCATCATTTATTAATGAACGTTAGAGATGCAATTCCAACAATAGAAGATTGGAAAGTACTAATGACACGTACAGATTCCAAATTGGATGCTTCAACAAAAGAGTCATTTAATAAGGCTACACATTTGTTTGCAACAAATGATGATGTGCAAAATCACAATAAGCGTTGCTTGGTATCCCTAAATCACCCTGTTGCACGTAGTGTTGCTACAAGATCAAATAACAACAACAACATGGAAGCAGATGAGGAAAATTTGGATAATGAGGTCCTTCTTGCTGTTGGAGCTAGGGTTATGCTAACTTCAAATTTATGGACTGATGCAGGACTTCTCAATGGTGCTCTTGGAGTAGTTGAAGATATTGTGTATAATCCTGGAACATCACCTCCTAATCCTCCTACATATGTTTTAGTAACATTTGATAAATATGTCGGAGTTGCGTGGGATGAATTATTCCCTCATATTATTCCTATTATACCTATTGAAAGAGGCAATAATAAACAAATTCCATTGCGACTTGCTTGGGGATTAACAATTCATAAGTCCCAGGGATTGACACTAGAGAAGGCAACTATTGATATTGGAAGGACAGAGCGACAAGGTCTCACTTTTACTGCAATATCTCGAGTTAAATCTTTGGATGGTCTTCGATTTCAACCACCATTTCCATATGATCGATATGAAAAGATGGCAAAATGTGCCGATGTTTCTAAGAGAAAAGAAGAAGAAGTCAGGTTAAGGTTAAATACTAAATAAATTATGTATTTTTCATGTATTTTTCAATATATTCTTCATATCACATTTCAATGATATGATAGTTGTATTTGTTATTTAATATATTAATTAGTTCATTTTTAAGATCACCAAACATATTTATATTAATAACATTTGTTAGAATTTGTATTTATAATCTTAAAAATTTCAAAGTATGATGTACATCTCAAAAATATACAAAAAATTTAATAATCTGAAAAATAAATGTCGGCTTAATATAGGTGTATTTGATATTTCAATGATATGATAGGTGTATTTGTTATTTAATATATTAATTAGTTCATTTTTAAGATCACCAAACATATTTATATTAATAACATTTGTTAGAATTTGTATTTCTAATCTTAAAAATTTCAAAGTATGATGTACATCTCAAAAATATACAGAAAATTTAATAATCTGAAAAATGTGACGTTGATGCCACCGACTGGAACTCTTAACTAGAGGTCCATAGGGTCAAACATCCCTTAACCCTTCTCTATTCCTTAGCACCAAGTGTTTTCTAATTTTCTTGGGTTGTATTATATCTATGTGTCGTGATATCTAGAAGAAAGAACATTGTTTGAGGAAAATACCTAAGGTTCCTAGTCAAAATATATGGTATACTTCCCTTGCATGGAACACTTATCCCAATGGCTAGTTAATCATTCTTGAGGTTATTTCCTCACACATTTATATCAATCCTATCCTCTTTTCAAAATCTCTCGTCTCTTTAATGTTCTTTCCTCCTCTCATTATCCTGCAATTACACTACCAAATTAGAGACAAATATTGATCATGTACTATTTATCCACACTCTTGGTTTTCTTTCGCATGTAACCTCCACCACATCTTAATTTATCTCTTGCTTCTATTTTGGTTTATTCCTTGGAATCTTATTCTCTCTTTTTGGATCTACATTTGGTTATTCACATCTCACACCTTGGATGTTCAACTCCTTTACCTCAAGGGAGGTCCCAACACATCGAGGGAAAGAGAGGTGTCAAATATGTTAGATTATTTTGGGTCACCAGAAAATGGTTCATTATTTTATTACTTTTACAGTAAAACTATGGTGGTTTGTTGCATTTTGTTTGAGATCGGGATTGATTTTTTATTTTTATTTTTTGTAGCAAGGTGTAACAATATGTGTGAGTTTGTTTGAGTGTAAGAGTTCTATCTTGGAGGCTTATGTTGCCTCTCACCTTTATCCCAAGTAGCACCAACACTTAAGGGATAACGTTTCTAGGTGAATTCCTTCCTTTTCATATATTTTTCATCTTCAACAATTAAGTTAGTTATCTCACTAAACGATACTAGTAAACCAACACTAGTTAGTGTGATTTCATTTGTTAATTTTTTGGTATCTTATATTTTTTTTGGAACCTGATTGAATCATCCTAATTAATCTAAAATCCTAGCTCAGTTTAGCAACCCTAAATAACCAAGTGGCATTTTCCTTCACTTTTCTCTCTTTCTTCCTCTCTCACAATGTCTCTCAATATTTCCCTAAAACTGAGTGGAGAATCCATTCTCCCCTTCCCCCCTTAAGTTATAATAATGCCTCACTCAAAATGTCACTCTAAAGTTGGTGACTCCACTATGGAGTTCTCATCAACCTTTCACTCTCTTCAGTCAATTTTCTCCCCTCCTGTAACATTCCTCACATTACCAATGCTATTTCATAATTACGATTGTGACTACTACATCAATGTGGAGAGAGCCAAAAATTGTTGAAACCATGATATTTAATCATTAATTAAAAATAATTAATTAACACAAATAAATAAGGGATGACCTTATGGATCCTTGGTATGAGGGGCGATTTCTTTCCCACTTGGTTTAAAAATGCATGACCAATATCCTATTGAATTGAATGGAACAATTGCTTGTAGCTAAGAGAAACCATTTTCTGACAGGTTTAATGTGATACAATTGGGGTTGAACTAAGTTTAAAAAGTCACTAGTAGTCATTACGTGATTGGACTGGGGTGGTGGAAAGACATGGTGTGTCCATTACCATTTGTTCCCTCTCAAAAATCAAAGAGATAACATGAGAGGTGATGACACTGAAGAGGTAAAGAGGTGCTCTCTCTTGGTTGTGCAAAGGGACATATAGGGATTTATATATATGCACACAAAATGAATGAATTCAGGGGTTTCATTCATTGAATGCTTGGAATAAAAATTAGATGGCCAACATCTGGTGGACATGGATTTCCTAAGTTTTGAGGCTCTATGACCTTGTGCCTACAATTTGTGACCTTAGGTGTTAACTACCATTACTATGTTTGAGGCCACTAAAATCATTGTGTGAGCCTGTGTAGGCAATATGCAGTTGAAGGATTGAAAATTTAACCACTGAGTGCTTGCCTTGTATGTTAAACCACTTAGTTCTTGTGGTTTTCTCATTACACCACTAAATACTTTCCTTGCCAATTAAACCACTTAGTTCCTGTGAAATAATTAATCACACCACTAGGGGATTTCCAATTGGTTGTTAAACCACCCTCATAGTGGGTTCAATCCTTAGAAACTAATAAACACACCTATTACTTGAATTTGGGTAAATATTTGTGTTTTGAAGCTCCTAGGAGTTTGACCTATCCATTAGTGTGAATTTACCCCTGTGCACGCATCCCCTTAGACTTTGGATCTAACTCAGAGGTGGTTATATGTAAGAAATATTACAATGTAGCTAGCCTATGGTTGGGTGGAGAGTGGAATTCCTTCTCTAGTTTCAAGCTAATTTAACTCATTCAGATAAGTATAAATATTTATGTATTGTTGCTTTTTGAATGATGAGTTTTGGTTAATGTGGTACCAAGTTTACATATGCTTATGCATGATTCATGAATGAATGATTAAATCTTTGTGTTGGGAAGACCCAAGGATTGGGGGCAGACCCAAATATGGTGGGCAGAACTACCCATGGTTTTGAGCATGGATTTTGCACATGGTTTTGGGCATGATGGTTTTATTCCCGTGGTATTTTATTGATCTAGTAAAGTAAAGTATAGTTATGTTCTAATCCAAGGTTAGTGGAATGGGATTTATGAATGATTCAAAACGTATATATATATATATATATATATATATATATATATATATATATATATATATTGTAACATGGAAAGGAATATAATGAAAAATAAATCTGGTAGTCCTGTTTTTGGGATCCAGGGGAAAATATCCATGTATATTTGTTTAATGTTCTCGCCATTTTATATTTTTCTATTTTAAGAATTCATTTGTATTCATTTGTAGGTAATTTTTGTATAGGGTTAAAACCTACATGGTTGACAATTTCCTGATATGTCCATGGCTATATGAATATCCAATGTTAATTTTGATGTCGATCTCAGAACTTACAGATTATGTCATATGTTATGTTATACATAAATGTCTCGATTTTGTTGTCCAATATTGTGTTTATTGTTCATATATTAATAATGTGTAATGTTCTCTTTCACTTGGTTAGTATGCCTAAGGGATGTAATAGGATATGCACTTATAAAATTTATGTTGTTTTACTAGAGGATCTATAATTCCTCACACAATATTATCATCCTTGAATACTTGGACAATGGATTTTGTTGTCCTATTCATGAGTTTCCAATTACTCAATTCACATTTTAAATTAAATGAACACATAATTTGTGTTGATAATTTCTTAGATCATAAATAATGTCGTAAATTGTAAGTATATGTACAATCATGCTTCTATGGATGAAAACAATAATCTTGAATGTTTATAGATAATATATTGTTTAATTATTGGACCATAATCCTGCTTTAGCATACATGCATCCCTATTTCTTTCATGAT
Source organism: Pinus albicaulis (assembly GCA_034641835.2). Classification (NCBI taxonomy): domain Eukaryota; kingdom Viridiplantae; phylum Streptophyta; class Pinopsida; order Pinales; family Pinaceae; genus Pinus; species Pinus albicaulis. Next base: position 745,423,791 of record CM076584.1, on the reverse strand, counting down.
TAGTTAATTGGTCAATTGAATGTCAATAAACTTGTGTACTAACTTAAAAAGGGTCAAAAAAGATGGATAGCCTATAGGTTGTTCTCATACAACTTGAAATTCACATGGAAGTGGATTTTGATACTATGTTCTCTCTCTTAAATTCTAAAGAAAGAGTAACCTTGACCCTTGTTTGTTATTGGTTATGGCAAGGCATTGTGAGAGCTATGGTTCTATCCATTAGACAAGTATATCCGCAACTGAAAATTATGATCTCCCCTCTCATCATAATTTCCATTCATTGATATTTGAAGTCTAAGATTCGAGCTTAAAACCATAACACCACAAAGTTGGGCTTTTATCCTTCCAACCTTTGGAGAATTAGAATGAGGCAAGTGAAGAAGCGGGTCCATGGACCCTAACGCTGAAAAATTCCATGGGTGGGCCCATTAGACACTCATCCTTCGAACCTTTGCACGTTCAGGAAATTGATTAAATCACACAAAGATCTGGCCGATAGACCACCCCAGTGCCAAGATGTGTCAAGAGTGGGCCCATCAGTCTCTCAACCTTGAGGCCACTAGATTTGCAGAGAAGCAGCATGGAACACCATTCACTACCAACGTTGTGGTTAAGTTTGTATTGGGTGAAGATATAAGAGTTAGGCCAATTTTGTTTTGGTTCTGAAACATAACCTTATTGTCACCATCCTCCTGTCGTTGTGGGTTATCACATGTTATGAATGTGATATGGGCACACTAGTGAAGAGTCGAGTCGATCTGAATAAGGTTCTAGTTCGTGGAACCATGCATTCAGGCCACCACCAACCACAATAGATTGGATCATTGTGAAATTAAATGGGCAATGTCGATAATGAAAGGGTTGGTCTAACCAAGGTTCTAATGTAGGATCCATGCCCACCGCCAATTTTTGGTTTCTTGTTAGTTTCCACATGCGGTGGGCCGGAACACGTTGAAGCATTACTTTGATGTGACATAGAAAGTAACCATGGGTCCCACAATGATAGCATGGTAGTGCCATGAAGGCCTATTGGAGGTCATGTGGGTGCCACATGGTGCCTAATGATGACATGACCTCTTTTAATTGGGCAAAAAATTGAAGGGGAATAAATTTTGATCTTAAACTTAAATGGATATGAAATTTATATTGCTAGAAAACTCTCAATGAGTTGGGTGCAATAGTGATATCATAATTTAGTTTTTATTTATTTTTATAATCTTGATGGTCGTCGAATATCCGATGAGAGTTATTTTACCATCGAATATCTGAAGCTTTTTCCAATATGAAATGTCCGGCGTGTTGTCCAATATCCAAAAAATGGTAATTAACTGTTGTATAGCGTTCAATTCCACCATTAACAACATTTTTCCATTGACAACGTATACTATGGGACCGCTTTACATTGAGTTTAACTAATTATAATAAATATAACATTAATATTATATATATATATATATATATATATATATATATATATATATATATATATATATATATATATATATATATATTCGAACATCATAGAAATTTGACATAATTGATATATTAGTTGTGATTGTTTTGAAAGGTTGTAGGTTTAATTTGAGGTTAATTTTTGAACAAAACATGTCTCATAACATTCCTCAAGGAGGAAAAGGATACTTGGGATCAACATCAGTGGCTTTTGAGGATTGAAGATGTTATTTCCCTTATATAAATTGCAAGGGCTTGAGGCCAAGGAGAATTCTAGTAAAAAAAACTAAAAAACATTATAAAGACTATGGACACGTTGAAGGCATACATGAATATCATCCATTAGTAAGTTATTCATGATATGTAGATTGTTTTTGTAAATATTATGTGTGTATTTTATTTTAGATTGCATGCGTTTTTATTGTAAATTGCATTGTCTTTCTATTGTAAATGTATTTTATATTCTTTTGGGAGGTGCTTGACCTATGTTGTCCTCTTGATGTGGAGAAATAATATTTGATTATTTTCATTAGGGTCGATTAAGGGGTTAGGTCGAGTTAGGGGTTAATTAATTTATGGGCTTAGGGATAAGGGGTTATTGTTTAAGGGTTTAGGGGTTTAAGGTCTTAAGGGAATGAGTTTAAGGTGTTAGGAGGTCAATGTATGTTTAGGGGGTTAATTAGGGCCTAGAGTATTTATAGGTTAATCATGGGTTTTAATGGAGCATTATTAATAAGTTTTCAAAGTATATTATGCACATAATTTAAAATATGGGCATAATGAATACATTTTTATAGGAAGGAAGAAAATAATTATAAAATATATTTGTAATAAAAAATTATAAGACAATAATAAAATATAAATATCATTAAAAAATTAATTAAATAAAAAATTTGATTAAAAATAAAATTATTATCAAGAAAGATGATTGGATAAAGATAAAAGTAGTCCATTTTATTGACTTAGGTAAGATCATAATTTATAAAAAACCACGAAAAAATTATAAAAAAAAATGAATTATTTTATTTATTAAAAAGTTTAAATTTATAAACCACAAATTATTAAAATGTTATGTTCCTAACTACAATTTGTTTTGCTCATAAAAGTGACTCTTTCTCATTTTTTAAGGAAAAAAAGTATGGGACACAAGCCTTGCACTAGATGTTTCAAAATGTGTTAGGTGAAAATGAACTTTTTAAGCTCAAGTGATATCGAGTGAATAATTCTCCACATAAAACAAAAATTTCTCTAAGTAAAGGGTCTCATTTGTTGTAAGTTATGAGAAAGATAATTGAGGTAATATCAAAGCTATAATAGTTCTAGGAAAAGGGTAGATTAATGAAATTTTTGATAAATCATAAATGGTTAATGTTTCCAAATTTATCTTACTTATTATCACTCATGCAAGGTATACCATTCCATTTTGAATGTCCTTTGAAGTAAGTCATGAAATATTTTTATTATATAAAATTAACTTTCCACTAAGTACAAAGGAGTGAATTTTTGACATTTTTGTCAAATCAAATAAGTAGTCAAAAATAAAGAATAACCCATTTTGTGTAAAAGGAGAGATATTTGACATCGTGCCTTAGTAAAAAAGGGTTTCTTATAAAAATTGTCTTTAGTGGGTTCCCTACCACTTATCTAAAGAAAAAAATGCACTTCCTTTTATGCAATATTAAACAGGCAAAGCACAATCCATCAAGGCAATGCATGTGCAATGTTTAACTCATGCTGACAATGAGTGCACACTTTTGTTGACAACCTCCCTCACTTTGGTTGTGTTTTCACTTCTATTTTAGTGATTTTTATCAACTGTCGTATTTCACACACTTTCACTTTCACAAGTGTCACTTTCACATTCAAGATTATCCGATTTTGGCTTGCTTTCACTTTAATAAGTGGTGTTTTCATGTTATCTTTGCTCTCACATGTGTCTCTTTCAAGGTTGTTCGCATCTGCAAGTGTCATTTTCATGTCTTCTTACAGTCGTAGATGTTTCCTTTAAGTATGTTCACCCCTATATGTGTCACACCTTTACACATCACTAGAGTTAGTTTTGCGGCACTTCTCTACATTAAAAGCTCTTACATATCATTAGAATATGTTCCAGAAACATTCCTACAATTCACGTGTGTTGATTTTTCCTAAAAAAATTCAACATAATCTTAAACGTCTTGCTAAATTTCCCAAGCTTCATGATCACATTGATTTGTTGTATTTTTTTCTTTCTCTCACCCAAGCTCATGGTTTCTCACCCATCCTCTTAAAAATTTTGGTCTCTAAGTGAAATTAAGAAATAATATGATATTATAATGATGAATGCAAAATAAGATCAATACGTTTTTTATTATGGTTGTGACTATATATCTCAGAAAGTGTCGCACTTCCTACATGTCAAGAACAGTAACATCTTTCTTATATTTTTTCAACATAATCTTAAATATCTTGATAAATTGCATAAGCAACATCATTGATTTGTTGTATTTGTTTCTTGGTCTCACTTAAGTTGTTTTTTTTTCTGTCTTTGTTGTATTTTTTTCCTTATATATTATATTTCTAAACAATTGTATCGACATTTAAATTTTTACTATATATGCTAATATTACTTTATTGATTGTAATTGTATAGTATAGCCCCCCTAGGATCAAAATAATGATCCTATGGAAGAATATAATGATGTTAATAACATAATTGAAGAATATGGGACAAATAGATTGATCTAGGAGACATTTAATAATGTTGGAATGGATGATGATGGAAACTAGTATGATGATAATGCTTTTGATATACCTGTACTTGAGAGGGAAATTAAACCTCTTTATGAAGGCTCAGAAACATCTTTTCTCTATGTTGGATTATTGTTGGTCAACTTAAAGGTGGTGAATGGTTTTTCAAACACATGGTTACACAACTCCTAAGGTATGTACTATATTTTGTGACGTTTAGTACTATATACATGATAAAGTAATATTTTTTCCTTTTTTTTCAATGTTAGTACGTTGATCATGATTTAATTAATTTGTAACATTTGGATGCAACTTTATGTACATTAATATTGTTTAGTACATTAACAAGTACTAATTTTTTTATGTTTTATATTATTAGGTGAATTTATGTTACCATCGTCAAATTTTTTACCTTGTACGTACCGATATTTACATGCTAATATGAAAGATATTGGAATGGAGTATCAAGTTATTCATTCTTGTCCTAATGATGATATTATCTATTATAAATAACATGTGTCGAAAGACAAATTCCCAAAATGTGATGATAGTAGATATAAAACCGATAAAGTAACAAAAAAGGTGCCTCACAAGGTTCTTCATTATATTCCCATAATTCCACATCAACAAAATTTTTTTAGGTGCAAAAGCATAGAAGAACTTATGGATTAACATGCAACAAATAGAAGGAAATATGGCGTTCTTCGAATTTCTGCAGATGGATCTGCATTTAGGAATATAGAGGAAAAGTGACCATAGTTTTAAAGAGAAATTTGTAATATTAGGCTTTCATTAGAAGTTGACGATGTCAATCCATTTGGAGAGCCCATATATACTTACTTGGTGTGGCCCATTTCTGTTATAAACAATAACATTCCTCGGTGGATGTCAATAAAGAGGGAGCACATAATGTTGACAATGATTGTTCCAAGTAATAATTTTTTTAGAATATTTTTTTTAACACAATAACATCTCATTTGTCTTGTTTGTTTCATAATTATGTCTCACATTTTTTTGTTTACTCATATATTTTCAATTATGCCTTATAATTTTTTTTTAATTTACTCATATATGTAGTAATTATGTATTGTATGTTCAATCAATTAGGTAAGTACTAGGTCAAAGATATGAATGTATATATCGAACCTCTTATCGATGAGTTAGTGGAGTTGTGGAACGATGTCACTATGTATGATATCTATAGACCATGTAGATGCAGAAAGGGAATTTGAATTACATGCAATACTTGTATGGAAAATTCACAATTCCCCAGGGCTAACACATTTTTGTGGTATGTTATAACATTACCCTGCACTTTAATAGTGTTTAATTTTATGAAGTTAATATCATGTATGATTTTTAAATAGTTCATTCATTGTAAATACTTAAAATAATTGATATAAAATTTATTCCATCTCTTCAGGTCTTCAAAGAAAGGGTAATTTTTTTGTCCATTTTTTGCTCCTAAGATGAAATATCGTTGTTCAAGAAGCTCAGCAAAGGAGATGTTTGATTAGTATAGGCACTTCCTTTCAAAGAATCATAAATATCAAAGTAGCAAAAAAACATATTTTCAATGGGAAGGAAGAGACTGTATTAAGACCATGGAGACTGACACCTAGTGCATGCAAGTTGCAATATAATAGAGTCTCTCAAGGTATGGATCGAATTGTCTATGTATTAATATACATGATATGTTTGGATTATTTTATATTTTTATGGAATTTTCTTCTTTTAACTAATTGACAAATTATGTTGTTTTTATAATATATTTAACTATGATTCACGTTTTAGGTTGTCAAGGAATTAACAACAGGGAAATTCCACAAGGAATGAAAAGTTATCCTGATCAATTTAATAGACTCCCCTACTATGAAAACCTAGAAATTGTTGATTTGTTTGATACAATGCGCATCAAGAAGAATATAAAAAATACCTTATGGAGAATATTAGATGAAAAGAGAGATAAATAAATTTTTTTCAATATTTGTAATGACATTAAGGAGGCCAACCATGCATTGCAAAGTAAAACTCATTCAAATAGTGATGGAGAAGGCCAAAATATAAGTGCCCTTCCATGGTTATTGACAAAGAACCAAATCAAGGACGTTAAAGAGGTTATTGAAAAAAATAAATTCCCAACGGGATTTTCTTCAAACATAAATAATATCCTAACAAAGAAAGGTAAATTAGGTGGGGTAAAAACACATGATTGGCATACATTCATAAAGGTAATTATTTTGGTGTATATATTTATACATTGGTGAAACATCTTGTTAATTAGTGTTTTTTTCTACTAATTTTGGAAAAAATTATGATCGATCATTTTTTTGTTACAGTATGTTCTATATTTATCTCTCCCAGAAAATTTTGACAACAATGTCAAAAAAATTATATATGATCTTGGAAAATACATAAGCTAAGTGGAAATTTATGTGCAAACTATAATTTGTTCAATAAGTTGTTGTACAACCTATTTTTGACTGCATGTCTTTTACTTATCATCATGTACTATATACTTTTTTTGTTGAAACATGTGATTTTATTACTTCATTTGTAGATGTTTTTCATCTAAATAAATAGATAAAGAATATATAAAGTATTGGAGGAAACAAATTCATCATCTAATTTTTTAAATGCAAAAGTATCTACCTTCGACATTTTTCAATGTACAAGAAGACTACCTCATACACCAAGTCGAGGAGATTGAAAAGTGTGAACTTGTACACACAATATCAATGTAGATGGTTAAGAGGCACATGAAATCAATGAAGGCTTTGGTCATACAAAGAGCACGTCCTGAGGGTTCTATGGTATAGGGATATATGGTATATCAAACCATGGTTTATATTCGTTAATATAGTCCTGCAATAGGAAAAATTATTAATGTATTGGATCGCATTTGGGATGTCAACCCCATGGACAAATTTGAATGGGAGAAACTATTGGGGAAAGGTAGAATGGGGAAAGTGAGATGTAAGTAGATAGTGGATATTTATAACGCATTTGAATTTTTTGATTTATGTTTATCATAATTATTTAATTTTTATTCTTCCTGCATAATCCATTATTATGAAGGTATAACATGGTAACTAATTATATATGTGAATTGTTTTATTTTAATACAATTGATCAAGAGTGGGATGCAATACATTTATACATTGTGAACAATATTGATTCAATGGATGAAGGTATGGATTGAAAAATGCAAATAAGATAATAATGGTAGGCTATCATGGTATGTTGTGTCTACATTGGTCAAAGAAGCTCAACATGGTGGAGATACCAATATTACACAAAGATAATTTGATATAGAATATGATTTAAAATATTATCAGACAATCATATTCACCCATACTAAGTTCTTTTTATAATTATATTGATGCATATGGCATGTTTTTTTATTAATTTTTAAAATTTTCAAGTATAAATATGATTATCAATTGACAATGCATTTTTTATGTGTTTTACATATTGCAATTGAAACACCACAACAAAATGTGGTATGATGGGTACATATTTTGCATCAAATCATTGGATGAAAAGATGAAAATTTTTGATAGTGGGATAATTGCAGTTTTTCAGGTTATGAATGTTTCCTCTAGAGGTGAAAAACATCAAGAAGTCTTTGAAAATCGATATTATGGGTATCTGCGTGAAAAAATTGAATGTGAATTTAAATGGTTAGTTGTGTTCGATGTTAAATGGTTCAGGCTACAAATCCATGAACCTGACCCTGATAGAATTGTTTTTGAGCATACTAATGGATTTATGGAGGTTGATACAAGGAATTGTGAGCCAAGATCACAATCATATGTTCTTCCAAGCCAATGTGAACATGCATTTTATGTAGATGTTCTAGGTAAAGCATGTTGGTCATATGTTGTTAGATGTGATCCTAGAGGAAGGCCTATAAATTATAATGTAGTGGAAGAAGAAGATGATGTAGAGGAGTACGGGGTTCATGCAGTGTCAAACGAAGACATTGAAGAAGTTAAAGGAATATGTGTTAATTGAGACAATGTTAATTTGGAAGAACTAAATGATATTGATGTTGTGTCGAAACAAGAACTTGAAGAAGATGAACCAAATGTAGAAGAGCATGTTACAGATAAGGATGATGATGATGTCGATATGCAGAATCCTTTGAACGTGAATTCTAAATCAGATGATACAAATTATGAGTTTGATGAGAAAGAAGATTAATGATATCAAAATGTTGAAAAGTATGAGGTATGTATTTATATTATTTTAGTTGGTATGTTCTAGTTCATTTACCTTAAATTTTATTTTACTAGTTTTTATGTTTGAATGGTATTGTGTTTCTTTCAAATATATTATAGTAGATAGATTGGGTATTGGGGAATTGAGAGTGATGTTGGGAGAGGGGGGGGGGGGTCATATGAGGTTCCACCTTCACGTGGTTGACCTTGTTCAACAGAGAATATATTATTATTGAAACGAAGAGAATCTCCTTTACGTTTATACCATCATTTCAAATTTTAACTTTGGTTCATCTAATAATTTCCAAGGTTTTCCATTTACTAATTATTATTGGAAATTAAGCTTTGACCCCACATAGAGTGACCTGTGAATGGGGCATGTTATTGCACAAACTAATAGACCTAGGGAGTAGGCCAAGGATTGGATGCACAACAACAATTTAGGACTAAGGCCTATTGTCACCACAACCTATGTCCCCTTCTCTTCTCAGATTTTCACTGAAAAGAGGAGTCCCAATATTCCCCACTTGTGACAGGTGAGTCTTGGACAAGCTTTAAAGTAGGGAAAGGATATATCGTTTGTTGGAAAGATACACTAAATTATTAAGCCCTAACAATAGGATTCTAATATTTCCACTAAATACTCCTTGATATTTAAGCTACATGAGACCTAGGGTTGAGGTACAAGTCACGAGGTAGATATGCCCAAGGTTAAGGTAATGAGAGAAATTTTTTCTAGGATGATATGCTTCATGCATGTAATGATCCAAAACATTAAAATAATCCCATAAGTTTAATGAGGACTTTCTAGGTTACCAAATTGGTACAACAACTAGGACATCAAATATCTCAAAATATTTGTCATCGTGTTGAGCCTGTATAAATTGTGGGCTCCTATATATCATGGAAAGTAAAAACAAAGTTGTAACAAGGGGGTATCATAAATCTTTTTATAAAATTGACTAAATTAATGTTTAGGTGTTAAAATTCGGTTTATAATTGATTGATTATGAAACATGGTACTAAAAAATGATAATATTTTGCTGTTATTGATGAGGTAATGATTTGCGTTGACTGATATATTTGTTTCTCTACTACTAGGGTGTGTCACCATTATTCTCATCATCGTCATCATCATCTGAAAGTGTTACCAATTGATTTTACAATTTATTATTTTTCACGATCTATTCTTTGCAAGTTTCAATGAATCAATTTCCATAGGGTCGTAGAAGTCTCTTGAGCTAGTCATGATGTGACTTAAGAATGGGGCCAACATTGAAATGTTTTTCAAAATTCGTGCTCATATGCATTGAAATTTGACATGGTTATGGTAGATGAATCCATTGATGATATAGGAGGGTTTTGAGAATCAAATACGACTCACATAAATAATTATACAATCAAACGACAATATTATAACATATATAAATGTCAATGAGATGAAATTATTTATTACTATTTACCGGTTGTGGGATTATAATGTACTTCATAGTTGAGAGGTTGAGAAAACTCCTTACCCTTCCATTTGAGAAAAAATCTTACCCTTCATCATCATCTTTTTCATCACTATCATCATCACAATCATCTTTTTCATCTTCATATTCATCATCATCATCATCATCCTCTTCGTCATATTTTTCATCCACATCATCATTAACATCATCGTCGTCGTCGTCGTCATCATCATCATCATAAACAACATCATTTCCATGATCGTCGTCATCATCATCATCATTGTCAACATCATTTATATGAAAAGGAATGATTCCTCCATTAATCACACATAATTCGTAATGTCTCTTATGCTCCTACTTCCAATCTTTAAGGATATGAGTCCCCATGAATGTAAAAATGATGGTTAGCTAGGAACAAATTATCATTGATGTCAAGCTTATTGTTACTTGTTACGAGCGTACCCCTAAGTACCAATCCACCACTTTAAATTTACCAGTTAGTTGAAATTTTTCTTTAATTAATTGACCCCACAGAGAGTGACCTGTGAAAGGGGCCAATGTTGAAATTTTTTCAGTTTGTGCTTGTATGCATTGAAATTTGAAATGGTTATAGTAGATACATGTGTTGAAGGTATGGGAGGGTTCGAAGACTCAAATATGAATCACACAAATAATTCTACAATCAAATGATAAAATTATCCATCTAAAATATGAGTCTTTCCCACATGATGAAGACTTTAGCCTCAAGGAAGGTTCATATGAAGAAGGCAAGGAGTTCATGCATCAAGGACGATAGATGTTGAAGTTGATGGAACTTTGCGAAAGGTTGGACTTAGAGATGAAGTTAACCAAGTGGAGTTCTTGTCTAGGATGACAACCCTTTTGAAGTGGGGGAGGATGTTAGTACCTTGAGTTGGAACCAAGGCCAACGGGCGCCCATGAATGCCCATACCCACTCAAAGTGGAAAGACGAAGAAGTATGAATCAAAGTAAAACCATGGGGGTTTCGTGTGCACAACATGGAGGAAAGCACCCTAGGCGCACTTGTATGAAGGAAGGGGTGCATGGGTGCCCATGGGAAAATGGGCAATGCACGATGGGTGACATGATTGGTGACACGTGTAAAAATTCCTAGATCTCATAATCTAAGGAATCCTACTGCAACTATCTGAGTTACTTCTCCTATTATGTAAATTGCATTTACAAAATTAATCTAGAATAAATTATTGAAGTAACTACTGAAGCAGCCTACACTTAATTAAATATGTTTATGAAACAAGGGAACTAAGCAAGAAATCAATCACACATAGGACACCTTTATTTTGGACTAAGTCCCCGAAAAAAACCAATGCGGGAAAACTGGTGCAACAGATGTGAGGGTTTGTATTATTAAGCAGTAGAAATTTCTAAATACATCTCTGAATACCTCAAGGGTTTTTTAGTTACATATAGAAATAGTGTCAGAAAGAATTTTTAGAATACCTCACTCAATCACTGGAAAATCCGACTGATCTGGTCACTGGAAAAGCTGCCTCTAGAGGTCTCTGCACAACCTCTACGCAGTCACTGTGTAGGCCATATGTCACCTCCTCTAGGCACTGCGTCACCCTAGCAAAGGATCAATTTGAATCCTAGAATCTCAGATCTTGGCCTCCCGGTCTCACACCCTGGATTCTATCTTCTAGATTTGATCCTACAGCTAAATCTCAAAAACCCTCTAAGCCACTGCGCAACCTCTGCATCGCCCCGCGTGGCTCTATGATGGCTCTATGTTGTCTCTACTAGACATCTCTCTGCCTCTCTCTACTGATGATTCTCTGTCTGAGAAAATATCTCTCTCTGGATGCTATCTCTGCCCCTCACTGCACTAAATCACTTAGATCTGATCTTCATCCGAGCACTTGCTCCATTAGAAGAATTTGATCTCAAGATTCACTCCATGTGTCTCTTTCCCAATGACCATCAAGCCTTCCTTTATAGGCTTCTCATTAAGAAATCAATGGTTGAGATTATATCTCTAATCAACGGCTAAGATTATATTAGAGTTTATATTTTTTTTTTTGTAGATCATTCACACTCTGTTTTATTAATGCCCTTTAATAATTTAATTTCCCTAGGTTAGACTTATGGTCTCCATTAAAATAATTAATTATTTTAATAAAACATGATCTGAGTGGAGTTTTCACAAACAGTTTCTAGGTCTTTGGAATACCAATGTATAAGCCTCTCCACCAAATTTGGCACTTAGAGCACTTCCAACGCTACCAAAAATAAATTCTCCCTCTTAGCAAGGAAATTTCTCTAACAATATGCCTGCTGCATACTACTCTGACCTTGAAGCATCCTCCGCTCTACTGATGTGTGACAAGATGTCCACCAACAATCGCATTGCTGCTGCACCTGTACTGCTGTCCATGACACTGCCACTACTGCATTTGTACTACAACTCCCTCTCAAGTGTTGCATCTTCTATGATACTAACACTGCCATTGCTAACAATGCATCTACATTGCAACTCAGCTGCTGAGAGAAGCAAATAAAATCACCCAAAATTGAACAAGTGTTCAATGGATGCATCTCGGTGTTGAAGACTCTGATTGCTAGTAACTACTACATTGTCCCCATGATACATTTTGTTGCTACTGCTTTGCACTGTACAATACTACTCTGCACTGCGCTGTTTCTACTATGTTGTTGTTGCTCTACTTTGCACTGCTCCAGAAATAGGCGTTGCTACCTACTGCATTGTCTCTCCATCACTCCTTGGCTCCCACAGAAGAATCCTCCATCCCGCTACTACAAATATGGGCTCCTGTAGAAAGGTATTGATCCATGAGGTGGGATCCTCAAGGATCCTACCCAACTGAAGTTCGAAGTGAACTACAGTTAAAAATCACCCTACCTCTCTCCAAGAGAAGTGTGGGCACTCATAGTGAACTCATCCTACTCGATCTTTGCGGCTACAAATTTTGGATCATGTTTCTCATCCTTGTCTTTTATCTTCAAAGGAAACTATGATGCAAAGTGACCATCTCACCACATCTGAAGCATTTTACCTTCGATAAATCTCTCTTCTATTTTTTTGCCCTTGTTTCCCTTTCCATGAGAAGGTTACATTCCCCTCCTCCTTCAGACCCTTAGATCTGCTCCCACTGCTATTTTCAAGCTTGAACTTGAATAGAAATATCCTCAACTCTTCCTCCTGAAGTTCTGACCACATCTGCTCCTAGCTAGGAAGCGTAGCCCGACCAAAAATTATTTGGACAAAAAATTTCCACTTCTCCATGACTGCGTTAAGGGATAGCCTCACCATATTTTCTGAAGATGGGATGGATCTCATGGCTTCCAACTGGTCTCAAATCTCCTGAAGATTGGTAAGGAATGGAGAAATGTGCTCCCCCTTCTACATCTAGACCAACTGGAGCATCTTCTCCAAGTACATATTCCACTACTCAGAAGTTCCTTCGTACAACAAGGACAAGGCCTCCCATATCTCCATGAAAATATTCTTTCTAGCTACATGAGAGACTATGTGATCCTTGACACCATCAAGGATCATCCTCTTGGCCTTTTCCATATCATACCGATACTTCTTTATTTGATCTAGATCTTAAGGTACAACAACCAGATTCACCATGAATGTCTTGAGATCGTATTCATCCAGAAGGAATTGAATCCTTTCCTTCTAGATTACATAGTTGGAGGAACCCTCTAACCGGTCCTGATTTTCATTGCGCCATTATAATAACATTTTTCCACTTTGTAGGGTCCCAGCCATCTTGTCATCATTTTTCCTTTGAAATCATTGAACCTTGAGTCAAACAAAAACACCCAATCTCCTTCTTGAAAGGTATTCTCCTTATTGTGCTTATCATGCCATACCTTCCTTTACAGCTGAATCACTTTTGTGTGAAAGAGTGCTTGCATCCTGAATTCATCCAATCCATTTAATTGCAACAACCTCTCTTGTTAGGCCTTTGATATATCTAGGTCTAACTCAGCTGCCATCCTTAAGGTGTTGAACTCAAATTCGATTGAAAGCAAAGCTTTCTTCCCATAAACCAAGTCATAAGGAGTGAAACATGTTGTCGTTTTCCAAGTTGTGTTGTAGGCCCAAATAGCTTCCACCAATTTGTCCACCCAATATTTTATGCTAATGCTCACAACCTTGGTGAGGATATTATCCAAGGCTCTGTTGGTCACTTCCACTTGGCCATTTTCTTGAGGGTGGTAGGAAATGGAAGTATTATGCTTTATCTTGTGCCTCCTTAGAATATTCTCAATGAGATGAGATGTGAATTGTGACCCCTGATCAATTACTACCACTCTGTGGTATCCAAATTTTTAGAACACATTATCTCTTAGAAATTTTTCTACCTTCTCCTCGGTTTCTACCTTCACAACGTTTGTTTCAACCCACTTTTTCACTTAGTCAGTGAAAAATATGATATACTTTTTCTGGACAGATGGTGGATCAATGGGTCCAATGAAGTCCATGCCCCACTTGTGAAGTGGCTTTAGAGCCACCTAAGGGTGCAAAGGCATCTCATCCCTCTCTGTATGTGTTGTGCTCAACTTAGTGTTCCTAAATTGAGGTCATAAATTATCAACCAGGGTCAGTAAACTGCTGAAGTGTGGTGCACTATATGTGCCTAGGTATCTATTTCTCACTACGTTGTGTTTAGTGTTTTTATGATGTTTTTGGTTTTATGGTTTTATGTTAAAAAGGAAAGCACTAAATGGTGATGAAGGACAATTGTTGGACACACTAAAAACAAAGCAAAACCTATTATAAACTGTGTAAGGAACTAAAGAACAAAAAATGTAAAGTTTGATAATGACTCCTAGTAAGGAAACAAATCACAACATGAACTCAATAACTCATAGCATGAACTCATCCAATTCATTCATTAGGAATATGTTGGAATAGTTTGAGAAAAGAACAAGTTTAATACAAATGAGGTTCTCCTAAGGACACAATCATCTTACAATATTACAAAGAATCTCATCCATGGCTAGAGGTTTGTTGGAACACAATTGAAAAGAGATTGTTTGTAGCACAATAAGATTTATACTCTAAATTAACTTGTAATGCTAAGATTACTCCATTCTGCAGCTCAGCTTGTCACTAGTAAACTTGATCCAAAATTTAGAGATTTTATAAAATAGTTTTTGGACAGAAAGGTTTAATTGTGAATTTGCAAAGGATTGCAGAATAATAAAGGCCTTAAACTAATATTACTAACTCCTGTCCAGATGATGATGTATTAATAGAAATTTAGAACAAAAGAAGTTTTGTAAATAATGAAGGCCGTGGAATATGATGTTAACAATTAATACTACTTGAAGAACAATGGATAACACTGAGAATGCAATTGATCAAACTTGAAACACAGTAACCACAACTAAACTACAGTGCCATTAACCGAATTTGAAATATAGTGAACAAAGTTGAACTAGAATGCCACTAATCTAACTTGAAATGCAGTGAATTAAAACTAAACTAGAGTGCCATTATCAAACTTGAAATATAGTGATAGAATTAAACTAAAATGACATCTACCTCCGGAGTGCTACAAATAGACTAAAGATGCAACTAATCACTAAAATGTTTCAGCTCTGTCTCATTCGGAATTAGTGGTATTTTGGAATAGTTTGTAGAACAGGACTGGCTGCAACATGTTATGTAAATGAGCATGAAAGCATACAATTCAAAAAAACACAACAAAGCTCTAAAACACCACAGCTATGTCTCATCCAAAGTTAGTGATATTTTGGAAGAATTTATAAGATCATGACTAGCTATAACAACTGGTGTAATTGAGCACAAGAACGTAAAACTAACTCCTAAAATAATACAGTCACACCTCATTCGACATTAGTGATATTTTGGAAGAGTACGTAAGAATGAGACTAAACTATAGCATCTAATGCAAATGAATAAAAAATCAAATTTCAGAAAGTCAATTAAAATAGGAATGAAACAAGGCTAAATTACTTATCTAAATTATATGAACAAAGCTCCTCAGGTAGTAGGGGCCCTCTACCACTGGAGTAGCACGCAAATCTACGCAATATTGACTCAACTCATGCAATAAAATGATGTTTCTTTCATTAAAGGAGAAACTCTTCAAAACAGAGTATTTACAGCCTTCAAAGATCTAGCAACAAAACAAAATCTAACCAACAGTTTCTCGGTCTCCCGAGTCATACTTATAATGAAGTTACATAACTACTCTTTGAGAAAAACAGGGATAAGTGTCTTTCCCACTTCTAATCAAATTAAGACTCTTATTAACAGTCTTGTGCTTAACTGCGGACATCTGTAGAGTCCGTGTTTTGATAGGAAACTGCTTCTCTTCTACGTGCATAACCACTTTGATACTTTAACTCAGACTTCGTGGGGAGCAAGAGATTATGGGGAGGTGTTGTGGATTTCACCCATATGCCTTTTTCTTTGTAGTGACACCTGGAACCTACATAAACATGAGGATGGCTGCAGAACAGACGACTGGCTACGGAATGCCTGTATTCTGTAGCCGAGTCTTAGTCAAAATTACTACACCAACAAAATCATGAAAACATAGCAAGTTAGTCATTATACAAATTCTTAAAGCAATTTTAATTAATCCTATTGATCAATTAAGCCTGTAATTGATGAGGGACAAAGAAAATGAAGTGGAATGTGGTGAAAGAGAAGAACATATTTGGGGCTCAACAGTATGTTTCCCCATCCTTTGGCACTCGTCATACCTGCTAGTGTATCTTTTGGCATCCTAGTGAAGGGTGGGACAATAATAACCTGCATGCAAAGCTTTGAAGGCTGTCCTTTTTGCAGCAAATATGCCTCCACAAGGGTTATCATGAAATGTAGAGAGGATTTCAAAGGCTTCTTCCTCCCTCACACATCTCTTAAGGATTTGGTCAGGGCCTAACTTGAATAGATTCCCCCCAATCTAGGTGAAAGGGGTGCCTTTTTCTAATAATCCTACTCTTCTCCTTGGATGAGAGGTTAGGAGGGAAATTTTCAGCAACCAAGTAGTTAGCTATGTTAGCAAACCATGGAGAGACTGCTGAGATAGAAAATAGGTGTTCATCCAGGAGCTGGTCATCCACCATTCCTTCTTCATCTGTAGATAGAGCTAACCTGGATAAAAAATCTGCAACAACATTCTCCTTTCTAGGTTTATCAACAATGGTTAGGTCAAACTGTTGTTATAGTAACAACCATCTAATTATTCTAGCATTAACATCTGGTTTGTTCAATGAATATTTTATGGTTGCATGGTCAGTGTGTACAAAGGTATGATAACGAGTGATATAATGTCTAAATTTGTTTAAAGCATCGAAAATGGCTAACATTTCCTTCTTTGTGACAATATAATTGAGTTCGACCTTGGACAAGTTCTTACTAATGAAATATATTGCATAAGGTAATTTGTCTTCTAATTGTCCCAAGGTTTCCCCCACAGCTTTTTCTGATGCATCTGTGTGGATGTGGAAAGGAAGAGTCCAATTTGGACCTTGGAGAATGGGGGCAGTAGTTAAATTTCCCTTAATGATCTCAAAATCTTCTTGATAGAGACTGGACCAAGTAAACTCAGAGTCTTTGCCCATAAAACCAAATAGTGGTGAAGCCAACTTGCTGAAATATTTGATAAACCTTCTATAATAGCCAGATAAACCTAATAAAATCCTAACATATCTCTACTTTTAAGGAGTAGGTACCCTTTTGAGGATGGTGATTTTGTTCGGGTCCACCTGTATTCCTACTTAGGATATTGAGTGTCACAATACTACTCCTGCTCTTTTCAAGAATTCACACTTTTATGGGCTCACGGAGAGATGCATCTCAATGCATATTATTAGCACTTTTCCTAAATTGGAGAGAGCTTCTTGGAATTCATCCCCATAGGGTGTGAAATCATCCATGTAGATTTCAATTGAGTCATGGACTAGCTCGGAGAAAAATCTCGAGACAACTCTTTGGAAGGTAGCTAGGGCATTGCGCAACCGAAAATGTAGGACTTTGTAAGCGAAGGTACCCCAAGGACATGTGAAAATAGTATTGTCCTGGTCTTCAGGGCTATTTTGGATCTAGTTATACCCACTGAACCCATGTAAGAAAGAAAAGATCTTCTTCCCTACAAGGCCATCAAGGACTTGATCTATAAAGGGAAAAGGGAAATGGTCCTTCTTGGTGGCTTTGTTG
The DNA here is from genome assembly GCA_034641835.2 of Pinus albicaulis. Taxonomy (NCBI): domain Eukaryota; kingdom Viridiplantae; phylum Streptophyta; class Pinopsida; order Pinales; family Pinaceae; genus Pinus; species Pinus albicaulis. Next base: position 745,405,721 of record CM076584.1, on the reverse strand, counting down.
AGTTCCCGATAATCAACACATATTCACCAGTTTCCATTCTTCTTCGGGACTAGGACAAGAAGAGATACCCAGTCATTGTCTAATATAGGATAAATTAAACCTAAATCCAATAATTTATGCAGTTATTCCTTGAATATGTCTTTTAGAGTTGGGTTCATAAACATTTGGGGTTGGTGCACATGCATGCATCCTTCTTTAATGTAAATATGATGTCTGCACACCGATGGATGCACCTCTTTCATGTCCTTGCAGTCCCAAGCAAATGCATCTAGGTTTTCTCTAAAAATATGGCATAGGTGCTCTTCTTCCCTATCTCAGAGGTTTGAGTTATTTTTCAGAGATTTGGATGGGCCAAATTCCATAGGCTTCATGGTTTTAGAGGTTGAATAAACTGAGTGTAGTTCCATCCAAGGGTGGCTTTCAGATTCTTTGACTAGGTTTTCAAGCGGGCTGTTAGTGGGGCATGGTTCTGAATGACTTGGTCGATGATTTCATCTTCATCAAGCTGCCCCCCTCAAAGAACAACATCTATGGTACAAATGGGGAAGGGTGTAGTGTGGTATACTTCATATTCTTCTTCATACTATAACCATATAGGTAGGTCATGGTCAATGTAAGGTTGGGCTATAGGATATAATACCAGATGTTTAGATAAGGGCCCATTCTTAATAGTCATGTTTCTGGCCCAAAAGTTGACATAAGCATTGATAGTGGCTAACCAAGGTCTCCCTCGAATGAGAGTATATTCATTAAAATTGGTTTTTTGTTGGAGAACCAGGAAATCTGTAGGATACTCCCAAGAGTCAAATGAAACCATAACATGCTCAACAATGCCTTTTGGAGTTACTGTGGACCAAACTGAAAGTTGCAGAACCATTGTGGTTTTCCTCAAAATCCCTTGGGGGTCGAGTTTAAGCATAGTTTCCTTGGTCATTACATTGATTGCAGCCCCGAGATCAACTAGAGTATTGGGGACTATGACACCATCTATGTGCACATCTACAACTGGAATACTAGGGTCCAGGTAGTTCGGGGAGATCACCCTTCCCAACATTAAGTCAGACAACTGTCCTACTAAATTAATGGTGGGGGTATATTTCTTCTTCCAGGTTTCTTGAAATAGTTTTCCTTGATGAGCCTATTGTAAATAGGGACATCTTTAATGGCTTGGAGAAGGGTTTTTTTTACACACAATTTTTTTTATTCTCCTAGATGTTCGGTTTCCTCTGGAGTGTGCTGACTGGAGTGGATCAAGTGCTTAAGAAAGGAGGTTTTTGGATCTGAGTATTAATTTCTTCTTTTTCCTCCTCAACCTATACAGATGGAGATGGAGGATGGTTGTCTGGGAGTACTCTTCCCGACCTGAGATTTATCTCCTGTATCTCCATAGCATAAGTTGGATAGGATGTCTCTCCACTATAAATCTGTTGTGCCTATCTGTTGTTCGGGTTTAGATTGGGCTATGCAGGCATCTGAGGCAGCTTAGGTGGAGCAAAATTAGTGAGCCAAGGTTGAGGTTGGGGTGGAGGTATTCGAGCAGGTGGTTGACTATGTTGAGGCCTACACCCTTGGGATGAGTTGTTCCACTGAGGTTGTTGAAGAACATACTACTGAAATGGTTGGTTCACAGGCTGAGGATGATATGGAGGGTTGTAAGGAAAAGTAGGAGGCATAGGCTAGGATGGAGGAGTGGGGGTGTACCAATATTGCATAGGTTCATTCTGATTGTTGTGATAGTAGGAATAAGGTGCACCTTGCATACCTTGCTGATATGACCGAGGGCCTTGAAGCCTTCTTTGGTTGATGAAATAGAGCTTCTTTGGTCCTACTTCCCCACCTTGATATACAAATTTGAGTCCAAGTAAGGAGGGACCCTTTTATGTGGCATGATTATCCTCACATACTAAGAAAACCTCTATGGCATTTAATGGACATTCATTTCAAGGGTGTTTTCTAGTACATCTAGGGCATAATATAGCCAGGGATCTTTTTTCTTCCTCTTGCTTCCTCTTGATCTACAATGTGTCCATTTGCAATGAAAAGGTGTGCATCACGTCACTCTTGAATTCCTCCAACATATTTCCAATCTCATGCTTGATGGAGATGGAAGAGGACGGGGTATGGGTCATTCTTTGGCTAGCTCTACCTTTATTCCTAGCTTCCCTGGAATGGTTCCTGAAGACAATTTTGATTGTCTCACAAGGAAACTGGTATATATATCCTCTTGATAACATATCGAGGGTTTCCATCACCTCTTCCATGATCCCTTAGATAAGTAATAGTTTGAGTGATTCGGGATCAAGGGTACAGTTGGCACTCTTCTAATTTAGCTGAAACCTCTCTTCATAGTCCTCTAGGGATTCATCAGACCCTAGAGTCATCCTAAATATTTCCTCTTTAGTTTTCTTAGACCTACAATAGTCCCTGTACTTTTTGTTGAAGGCCTCTTGCATTTGTGACCAGGTAGTAATGATGTTCCCAGGTAGACCCATGAACCAGCGCAAGGGTGCATCCTTAAGGGTAGATGGGAATAGCTTCAGATTTTGATCATTTGAGGCATAGCCACAGTTCCTACAGACAACAACAAATTCAAACATGAATGTGCCAGGGTCCTTAGAGGTAAGTCCATGGAAATTTGGAAGGGCTGAGGGGCTGATGTTCTTCATTTTAGTTTCCCCATCTGCCTCTCTAATGGGAAAGTATCCCTAGGCTTTAGTTTCAACCATGGTGTGAATAGATGCAGCGGGTTCCTTTGGTGAAACATTTTTTTCTTCTTCCCCAATGGGGTCTTCAAAATTTTCAAAAGTCTCACCTATGGTGTGTTCAGCCTCACAGTCACTAAAGAAGAGTGAAGGGTGACTATGTGGTGATGTGGGGGTTTAGGTAAAAAAATTCCTTGAGTATCCCTACTCCTACGAGGCATGAAAATAAGATTTTTTTGTATTTTTCAATATTTTTTTGAAACATCATGTAAAAGTAAAGCAGAAAAGAATGCTAAAACAAAATCAAAGCCTCTACTAGACACCTCTCTGAGAACGATGCCAAAAAGTGGTGAGCCATAGTATTGCACCAAGAATGTTGCAACTCTTAGAGGCTACTCTACTTTTGCATTATCAACCTGGGGTTCGTACAAACTTGGAGGTGATAGTGATATTGAAAAATCATATGCATTCTACTCATGTCATCCTCTTCTGAATTGTACGTAAGGGTGCTATTTCTAGGGTTTCTGAATGAAGTCTGTCACACTTCTGAATTTAGACCTAGGGCTAAAAATATTTCAAAGAAATTAATCTATCAATAATCAAATAACGGTTCTACAATGAGAAATTACATGCAGCTACTCTGCAATGAAAGAAATCTACAAACTAAGATATGGCAAGCAATCAAAGCAAACTAGGCATCTTTCATGAATTAAATTTCTAAATTGAAATTGCATAAGGAAGACTGACCTACTCACACATTTTTGGGCCAAATTTCTAAACGCACTCTTTCTACTTAATGTTTTAACTATCATGATTTTAGTCATGCATCTAATCATGACCTAACTATGCTTGTAAATGCATTGTTTTGCAGCTAGGAGGAGAAAGAGCTAAGGTTGTTTAGGAAGGGATTGAACTCATGGGTGCAAGGCTGAAGGTGTATAGGTGATTTTGGAAAATTTGGATGAGTGGATGATGGTTTTTAGGCTTAAGGAGAGGCCCATTGGTGCTTTTGCTACAGGTTTCCTGTAGTGCTACATGAAAGTCCCAGATTTCTACAGGAAACAATCTGAGGGAGATCCAAGGCAAAAAATGGTGGAGAAAAGCATAGGGAAGGTGGAGTTAAGGTGTGTTTGGATGAGTGGAGGGTGGCCAACCCCTCGTCCAAGCTAAGAACCTCTTGAGAATACCGTATTCCACCTCTAGTTTTTTCTCATAGTGGGAAGGTGAAAAATATGAAAATAGGACTCATGGAGATTTGATGGAGAAAAAGCTGATGTTGGGTGAGAAATAAATCTAAGGGTGTTGGTGAAGTCCTCATTTGTTGTGATACTTGTGTTATCACTCCAATAATTCTCAAGAGTTGTTAGATTTTTTATTTTTAGTTAAAATAATATTAGAGGTAACCACAAACCTACTTTTAAGCCTTAGGATCTAGCCTTCCTAATGCTTAGAGAGGGATCTCTCTATATGATTTATATTTGTTGATTTTAATTGATTTTATGCTAGTTATGTAGGGTAAATTGGTTTTGGATTTTGATTTTATTTGGTGGTGAAATCACTTACTCAGATGGATATATGTAGATCTGTATTCCATTGGGCTAATGGAGTCAATGTGTGTTACACAGTAATTTGTCACCGTCCCTGCAATCCCCCGTCCCACACATTGGAGGGCCTTTTCCATGACCTGTGAGCAGTGACATGACCTGAAACCACTTTCATGGCATCCCCCTTGACAAGGACAATCATTCCTCTGAAGACGGTTTCCTGTGAAAAACCCTAAAAATAGACCTTTTGGCCTTGGCGCGACCAACCAGTTCAGCCCTCGCGCCAATGGGGGAAATCCACCAAAGAGGGAGCACCAACTAGCGCTCTATCCCAGTGTATTGCTCACGCAAAGCTTAATAAGGATGGTTTTTTAAAAATAAATGGTGGAATTTTGATTCCAGCCAACTCCTGAACGAGTCTCTAAAATAAGTTGGGAGGTTTGGCTCCGGATCTCCATGTATGGGAGGTGGTTTTCCACCTATCATGGAAGCTTCCTTGAGGATAGGGCCAATCCCATAATTGTAGGGATCCCAAATCCCCTTCCACCATCTATATAAGCTTGCCATTTTCCCTTAATGGTCATAAGACTAAGAGCTAGCCTTAATGGTCATAAGACTAAGAGCTGAATCAATAGCAAGGAGACTATCGCCAGACAACCTTTGAGAGACAAGCTGAAGAGAGAGAGCTTTGTCCCATTTCCGACGAGCTTCATTGAGACATGCTCCACTGTCGACCTCACCGAAGGAAGATCCAACATCAGAACTTAAGGTTGTATCGTTCCTTTGTTTTATTAATGATAAGCGACTTTGATTATGGTTTCATTCGTGTATCTTTATCTTTGGTGCAATGAATTACATCTTCTTTGACTGATGTATGGTTACAAGATTTAGATTCTATGTTGTGTATCATCGTGTTTCTTCGCATGTGTGTAGGTGTTCGGACGTGCTAAGCGAAAGGATTTTGATCTGCCAAAGCGGAGGATGGGAAGCGTCATCCTTCTTTTGACGACCATCGCATAGGACCTGAGGTGGGAAACTTATCATTTCTTGTCATTTTGTAACTAGAGACTTGCGTCTTAGCGTGACTTGATTGTTGCTAGACCCTATCTGGGCTAGTAGGGATTGCCTCTGTCCGTAGAGGGGATTTACCTCTCCAACAAATTGGCGACTTCACTGGGGAATTGATTGGAGTTTGTCTTGTATATTTCAGTTGTTTTGGCTTTTGTCTGTTTGATCTACTCTTCTCGTCTGTCTCTTTCTTGTGTAAAGCCTTGTTCAGCTCCCACCATACCTAATCTGCTCCTTGTTTTCTCTTTTTTATTTTTGTCATTAGTAAACTCGACTGGCGCATTTTTTGACCTGACAGTCGTGCCAATTGGCACTTTTTGCTGGTTAGGCCCATGCAGCAATCCTGTTCTGGCGCTAGTTGCAGCTAGACAATCACGCCAATCCTGTGTGGTGCCAGGGTTTGCTTGTTTCTGAGAATTTTGAGCTTGATTTATGGTTTTGGTGTCATTTTTTATACTTCCTGAGTGTCTCGAAGCCTTGGTTGACTATGTGTGACCTCCATCCTCCGGTTGTTTTCCCTCTACTATCAGTATTAAATTCTAGCCCTAGGGCATCTAGGTGCTATAGTGTGTAGAGCCTCCCATAGGAGTTTTTGGTTTTTGTTTGTCCAGTCAACTTCGTTGTTGCTTCTTTGCATTCATTTGGTGGTTTTCCATTGTTTTATTGTGTTATTTGAGTGATTGTTCTCATTGTCATTCGAGTTTTGCTTTGTCTCATTTCGATCCTAGATTACACGGTTCGTTTGAGTCTTTGGGATTCCTCTTTGATTTGAGGGATTTCTCCATCAGTTTGAGGTCTGATTGTGTTTTTTGCGTTGAGTGAACTTGCTTGTCTTTACTCTTCCGCTATCGTTTCTCAAATTGATCTCTTTCATTAGTTTTCATTTTGTTTAGTGCATTTTTCTCTTAAAACATTGAAAATACAAAAACAAATCTTTTGCTTTTGATTAGTTAGTGTAAATTGAAAACTTTTCTGCGTTATTAGTGTTATTAACTCTAAAATAAAAGCTTTTAGTTTCATTAGCATGCATTAGAGACACTAGTGGTTGTTTTGTGATCATTTTTTTATTTTTTGGAAAGCTCTCAACCTTCCCGCAGTTAGCTATTCATCAAAAAAAGTGATATATTGTGGCATGTAGTGTGCATTTAGAGGATTTTTGAGACATAACATTCGGTAGGGTCTGAAATTGAAACATAATTGAAGATTAACTCTAAAATTTTTTCAATTTACCTTAAGGCAACATTGAAACATTAATGAAATATCTATAGGTATAGGCTAGTGATGTGTTCCAGCGTCGTTAAACCTAGTAGCTGTCATTCACCTCTTGGCTCTAGACAGCACTAATAAAAACTTGTGCTCCCCGTACCGTCGCGTATATAAAGGGATACCCCACTAGGTTGCTACCCTTTATCCGTAGGAAGCCGAGTCTGCCGCCTTATACCCGTGATACACCAGACACAACATTCAGGGAGATTGCCTGCACATACGTCAAGTCCTTGGTTGATTTCTCTTTCATTTTTTAACCAAGGTGTATATTGCAGTTCACGGATATCTGGTACACCCTTTTGCCTAGAGTTCCAGAGTAGTCATTTCGATCTTTTCTGACTCATTAAATTTGAAAGGATCATCAAGCGCTTGTCCTTTCACGCTTATTTCCAAATTGAAAGAGATAGAGTCACCTTTTTCTTTTTTCTCGACTCTTAAAATATGAAACAACAGATTCTGGTTTCAGTGTTTTAAAATTAACTGCCCACAAAATATTCTTGGTTAAAGTTAGTTTCCTTAGGGTGTTGTTTTGAGTTGTCTCCGATGGAAACTTTTCCGGAGTTCACCAACCAAGGAATCCCCTCTGAAGGGAATCCTGGTCCTTTTCCTCCTTTTGGAAATGTTGGTGCTCCTTATATGGCAACGTTTTCCCTTCCTGGGTTAACTGTTGGGTTTCCTGTTTGGTTGTTTTCAACCTCTGCGGTCCCGAATGTCCCGACTACTGTTAAATAAGTTCCTCCGCCTGAACAACGCCATGTTGATTCCAAGGTGGACTTCTCCCCTTCTTCGCTTGTTTCTGTGTCCTCCTCTTCTACTTCGCTTGGTGAAAGTCTGGATTTGAGTAACTAGGTGGCTAAGAAGAAGAAGAAGACAAAGAAGAAGAAGTCTAATAAGAGAGAGGCTAAGGGTGCAGCTACTGCTTCCAAAAAATCACCTCTTGATAAACCTCCCAACCCTCCACGGAAAGTCAAGTTCCCTTGCATGTTGTGTCAAGGAAACCATCTTCTTCGAGATTGCCCTGGCATTCCCAAGGTGCTCAAATAATGGTCCAACAGTCGCCCGTCATTCAGCTTAGGTTGGGGGCACGTCTTCAGCTAGTGCTGGTAAAAGTCTTAAGAAGCAGGGTAAGCTTTCCAATCCTTGTAAGTTGTGTGGGGGGAACCATGCCATTCACCTTTGTCTGTATATGGATGAAGGCAGGCAAGTTTTGGACAACTCGGCTGTTTCTACAATGTGCCTTCCGGCTGGTTACAAACAACTTTCTTTGAGTCCTCCACCAGCTGATCCTACGATTGGTCAAGAGTCATCCTTGGTCGATCCTGCTCCCTCGGAAATTCAAATTCAGGAATCCATCCCTGACCAACCATTGGTCATGGGATCGGTTGAACTGGCCTCGTCTGCGGTGCACTAGGTCTTTTCCGTTGAAAGTGGACCTCACATCCCTCTGGTTCTTCTTGTTTCTTCAGATTCCTTGGACTTGGAGAAAGATTATCCTGTCCCTATATCTCAAGAAGATGCTCCTCCGCCTCCCGTGATGGAGGCCTGGGAGGATACTCTTCCCGATTCCATGATGGAAGTCATGGAGGATGCTCCTTCTTCTCCAGTAACACCAGGGGAAGACCATCTTGGTCCGATGGTATCCCCTCCGAGTAGTTTGGTCGCTTCCTTTGATTGGAGTCGATTTGCAGGATACCGCCTTCCGTCTTATGTGCCTTTTGAGATAATGGTACAAACCTCTGGTCTGGTCGTACCTAGCACTATTATAGATGAAGGCGCGTCTGTTAGTATTCTATCCTCAACTACTTGGAAAGATTTCGGTTCGCCGTCGCTTATGCCTGTTATGTAGAATCTGTTGGCGTTTAACAGAAGAACTAGTCAACCGTTAGGGATCCTTCCAAGGTTACCTATTACATTGGGAGATAAAACTGTCCATATGGACGTGATGGTTGTTCTAGGCCCCTTTGATTTCAATATGATTTTGGGGCACTTTTACACCTATGCCATGGGAGCGCTTGTCTCCTCCCTTTTTCGTGTGGTCTGTTTTCCACATGAAGGATGGATCGTGACCATTGATCAACTTTATTTCTTTGGTCCTGATGTGGCAACTAGCCTGCCATCATCCCTTCCTAGTTTTTATCCACCCGTTGTATCTGCCCCACCGCAGGTCAACTATGTGGCTACCTACCCTGTGCCTGTACTCAGTGATAGTGCTGTTGTACGTCGTGTGCTGGGGGGATTGGGTCCTGATTTCCGAGATGTTGTTCTCCCATCCGGTGTAGAACTCTTGGAAGCCATGACTTCTTGTTCATCATGATGAGTTGTCTTCGGAGCAACAGTTCGTTTCCTATTTCAAGCTCCTTAAAAAATGAAACCAGGATCTTAGAGCATAGTTCGTTTTCTTGTGTCAAGTTCCTTAAAAAATGAAACAAGGTCATCTGAGGATAATTCTTTTAATGTGTCAACCTCGTTAAAATAATGAAACACTTTCCTGTTCAATTTGAGTCTTTGATAAGATCTCGTAAAATCCCAGTCGAGTCTTCCTCTTGATCTCGTAATTCGAACCTTCACTCCATCTGTCTTTCATATGGATTGAATCTTGGGGGGCATGTACCTCGAATTGAGTCACCATGCTGGGGGCATGCTTACTATTTCAAGCATAAGTTTATTTTCGTTTCAAGCTTGTGTAAAAATGAAACCGGTTTCAAGCATAGTTTATCTTTGTTTCAAGCTTGTGTAAAAATGAAACCAACTTCAAGCAGAGTTTTCTGATTTCAAGCTTGTGTAAAAATGAAACCATTCCCATTTTACCTCTTGTGATTTCCATTTTATCAGCCTTTTTTTCCAGATGAGCCTTGGTTTTCTCACTCCATCGTCACTATCTGCTTGGCCGATTATATGCCTTCACTTGGTTGTTTTACCTATTCCTGAGGAACCGCTGCGATGAGTGGTCTTGTTAGCCAACCTCTTAACCTTTACATGTTTTGAGTAGTTCCACCATTACCGGAACCAGTTTCTACCCTTAATACCACTCGTTCCTCCAGGAGGAGTCACCTTTCAACTCTTTTTTGACTCTCTAAAACTGAAAATATTGCCGAGTCGCTTGTCATTTTGATCTCGTTAAATTGGCTGCGAAACGACATCTACCCAGTATACGTTTACCCCTTTTTCAGGATGGGATAGATTATTTACAAAAAAGGAATGCCCTGGCCGATCACGACTAGGATGCTTTCTCAGACACAGTTTTCTACCTTTTCGGATCTGAGGAACTATCTACGAAAAGGGACTATGGGAGTTTACTTTTCCACTATCTTTTCAAACTCTCTAAACATGAAAAGACACCGAGTTCTTCCTTTGTCAGACTTGTTAAAACTTGATGACATCGGACTCCGTCGCAATGACGTTACTCGATTTCCTCCTTCCTAGGGCTCGTTAAATGTACTAGGTTGGATTTGTCCGAAGGACAAAATTATATCGCAAGCATATGCTATCCCCTTCAAGCTTGTTCTCAAAAACAATTGGGGTACTTGCCAGAAATGGTGGGGGAAAAATGAAACCAGTATCATTGTCGTGTCGGCAGTATGTCACTCTTGAACATGGCACTTGTCTGCATTCGTGTCGAGTTGGGGACATCTCATATCGCTATCTGTTTGCCTCCATGGGTTTGGGTTATCCTTTTTTACCACTCATATGCTCTTTGCCGCGTCATCATGACCTCAGATCTTTTGATGTAAAATACTTCCAAATCTAGTGTCGTGCCGTCGATGTGTTCAAGAGAAGTTGACCTCTGCAGTTTTCAACCCTCATCTGATTCTCTACTGATCCTGATTCACAAACATTATGTTCCTCTATCTCGTGTCGATGATGTGGGAAACACTATGGCCCACCTTCGATCAAGGTCACTTCTTGTCGACTTTAGCACATTATCCCAGAAGTTTATCTAGAGACTCCCTTCTGGTACCTTGGAGCTTGCATGCCTCAATGGTATGTTCTTCGCATTCGATGCAAGGTTTTCATCATTGGCCTTCGATTGAATTATTCTACGGGCATTCAACACCAGCTCATATTCACATTCTATGGATTGTACTTATAGTACCTTGAAGGGCATCCTCATTATTGGTGGTTCCTCTCGCGTTTGTTAACAAATTTCATCATTGGCTAGTAATCAGATGATGTTCTTGCATGTTCGACTTCAGCTCACTTATTCACATGCTTGGACTTGTACTTTGTGCGGGTCGAGATGGAGCGCAAGACCCTGGATTTTGTCTAATGGAATCTAGGCTGCGGATTTTGTGGATTATCATGATTGAATCATTGATTGGATGGCTGCGACCGTACCTGAGTCTATTTATTGATCCTCATTAGATGGCTGTGTCCATGACTCAGATCTTGATTATTGTATACTCTATTATGGATGGCTGTGCCCATACCACATATCATGTATTTGAGATATCAGTTGTACTTGTCTACGCAGGTTTTCCGACAACAGTGTTTTCGGTTGGGAACATTCTCACAAAGCATTTCACCCCTATCTCTCTCTTGGGCCTCATGCTTTAGGGGGAATCTGTTACACAGTAATTTGTCACCATCCCTACAATCCCCCATCCCGCACATTGGAGGGAATTTTTCGTGACCTGTGAGCAGTGACATGACCTGAAACCACTTTCATGGCATCCCACTTGACAAGGACAATCATTCCTCTAAAGACAGTTTCCTATGAAAAACCCTAAAAATAGACCTTTTGGCCTTGGCGCGACCATCCAGTTCAGCCCTCGCGCCAATGGGGGAAATCCACGAAAGAGGGCGCACCAACTGGTGCTCTGTCCCAATGTATTGCTCATGCAAAGCTTAATAAGGATTTAAAAAAAAAAAAAAATGGCGGAATTTTGATTCCAACCAACTCCTAAATGAGTCTCTAAAATGAGTTGGGAGGTTTGGCTCCGGATCTCCATGTATGGGAGGTGGTTTTCCAACTATAATGGAAGCTTCCTTGAGGATAGTGCCAATCCCACAATTGTAGGGATCCCAGCTCCCCTTCCACCATCTATATAAGCTTTCCATTTTCCCTTTGCAAGCTAGCCTTAATGGTCATAAGACTAAGAGCTGAATTAGTAGCAAGGAGACTATCGCCAGACATCCTTTGAGAGCCAAGCCGAAGAGAGAGAGCTTTGTCCCATTTCCGACGAGCTTCATTGAGACATGCTCCACTGTCGACCCTGCCGAAGGAATATCCAGCGTCAGAGCTTAAGGTTGTATCGCTCCTTTGTTTTATTAATGATAAGCGAATTTGATTATGGTTTCAGTCATGTATCTTTATCTTTGGTGCAATGAATTACATCTTCTCTGACTGATGTATGGTTACAATATTTAGATTCTATGCTGTGTATCATCGTGTTTCTTCACATCTGTGTAGGTGTTCGGACGTGATAAGCGAAAGGATTGTGATCTGTCGAAGTGGAGGACGGGAAGCATCATCCTTCTTTTGACGACCATCGCATAGGACCTGAGGTAGGCACCTTATCATTTCTTGTCATTTTTTAACTAGAGACCTGCATCTTAGCGTGACTTGATTGTTGCTAGACCCGATTTGGGATAGTAGGGATCGCCTCTATCCATAGAGGGGATTTAGCTCTCCAACAATGTGTCAAGCAGTTAGATCAGGATCAAGGTCTAAAGGGAAATGTTTACAGGGAAAGATAGTTGAGTTACTTCAGATCTTCAAGGCTGATGGTGAAAATGGTTTTAATCGGGGTGAGAGATCAATTAAGGGTTCTCAAATCCGGATAATGAGTGAAAAGGTAGAGGTCAGTTGAAACTATGGAGCAATTAAGGGTTCCTTAGTCTAGATATCAGTGGAAAACATATAAATGATAAACAATTCAAGACAAAGTGATTTTAACATATTATGAAACAAAAATTCCTGATTTATCATTTAGATTTAGAACAACATTCAAGTATTGATGAAAAACATCAGAAATTGACAAAGAAACAAGTGAAAATACTTCACTGTAGTGGCCCAACACATGAATCCAATAATATGATGTTTTATTTCTTTAATCTAGTCTGCTAGCTTGAAATTGGTACAATCACCCTTAGGTTCATAATATTACAACTATCGAAATGTTCAGTAATTCATCCACACTCAATACTTCCAAATGAGAAGTATTTATGCAAAAACTCTTTACAAAATATCCTAAAACAAACTTAGGAATTATTCATGGAAAGGAAATATCTTCATGCAAGAAGATAATGACAACTTTCTAACTAATGCTAGTTGTCCCTTTTTTATTGAAATAACTATTTGCTGTCTTTACTTGTTACCGCTTTCTCTCTTTGCTGTTCAACGAAGGCTGCAGCTGGACAGTGAAGTCTCCTTTACGCTGGAAGTTTTATCTCTTCTTTGTAATTCTTCTTTTGAATTTTAAACTTTGACCTTGAACTGATACTCTTTAACCTGATACTCTTTCACTACAAAACTATAACTGTAAATGTAAAAACATCAAGCTCTATTTTGTTTTTACTGCTTTGTGCTTACTACAATCTGATTTCACAGTAAATCAGTCATTTTTCCCAAAGTTCCGCTTCTGGAAGTTTTATCTTTATCATCCTTCTGAAAATATCATCAGCTTCAGTATACTTTGAGAATGTGGGCTTTTTGATAAATATGTGTTTCACCTCATGCTGTAGGTAAAACAAATTCTCCAAATTCTTATATATTACCTTCCCTATTGGAATACCATGTGAGGTAGGAAGATTGACCTGATCCTCGACAACTTCTCATTTTCTTCATTAGTTTGTCATGAATAAATAATGGATTTGGAAGGACTTTCTGTCTTAGGACGTCAAATTTCATCATAAAACTGGTGATAGGAAGCTCCATTTTTTGGAATTTCTCCTCTAACTGTATCATCAAATTCTTTTTAGAAGTTACCTTCCTAACTTCTAGGATGGTTTCTGTTCTGTCATTAATATCAATTTCTTCTAACTCTTGCCTGTTCTTAGAATTTAGAAACTTGATGATTTCAAGAGATTCTTTAGGTTTCTTACGAAGCTCTTCTTTGATCTTTTGAATGGCTTCTTTTTCTTATTTGAATAAGTCTTTTTGCTCATATATAACTTGGATTGATGGCCAAATATCATTGATTTTTTCAATGATATTGGCCCATAGATGTTGTATGATTTGAACCATGGGTTATTTTAATGTTAGATCTTTTTATAACTTCTCCAACTGCTCATTTAATCTGTTTTCTCTTTGTTCTTCATTCTTATGCATTATATTGGAAATTTTATTTTCATCTTCAAGACTTTTAAGCTATTCTTTAAGTCTGTTAATCTCATTAGTCTGAATAGACATGTCCTACACAAATTTTACCAACTTGCTTGCTTCATCTGAATGGTGGGTTGTTGTTGTTGAAGATTCTGTTGCTGAAGTTGTTGATGAAGTGACGGGTAATGCTATAGCCATGGGGACTGTAGGAGCCAGTGATTCCGCTAGTGCGGAAGGTACAATAGTAGTAACTACAGGAATCACTGTGACTATAATTTATTCTTCTTTATCCTTTTTATCTTGGACCAACTTGTCCATTTCATTCTCCATTTCCTTTATCTAAGCAGTGAAATCTAGAATGAGATTCATCATCTTATCTTTCTGATTTGTATCCTGTAGTACTTCCTTTGATTGAGGAGGTTTTGTAGGGGGGAAATTTAGTTGTTTCTTTAATGCAGAAATTTCTACATTTTTATTTTTTATCTGCAAATTATACATTACTAGGATCAAATCCTACTTCAATTACTAGTTCCTCCAAGGATTTAATTCTAGTGTCTTTTGCTTGTGAATATGCTTTTTCCAATTTGAGCTGATCTTTGATATTTGCAAGAGTGTTTTGTAGTTTCTGTACACTCATAGCCTTGGTGGTCATTGTAGAATAAATCATCTCCCCTGCATGCTTATGAAACTCAATTGGTCCAGAGGATGAATATCATGGGCCAAGACTTCAAAATCAGTCTTTTTGTAATCTGAGAATGACTTGGGAGTTTGAACTGTGGGTTGAAGAAATTTCATTTGGATATTTTTATTCTTATAGTCAAAGGCTGAAAGTAGCCTATTCTGGATGCCAAGAGTTTGTTTCAGATATTGAGAATATATTTCAGTTTTAGTTTCTTCATTTTGGCTTTGATTTATTTGTATATTTCTTTGATATCCATATCCTTTTCTGCTAGTTTTTTAGATGAATAAACTTCAATACCGTGTTGCTTTTGAATAAGCTGAGTGTTTGAAGTTGTAGGTTGTTTTTCTGCTTCAATTATTGTAGGAGGAGTATTTTCCTTTGCTGCTATTTCTGTATCAATCACCTCTATTGTTTCCACTTCTTTATTGGAAGGATTTAACTTTGGATTTTTACTGTATCTCAGTTTAAATTTAGTTTCTTTTGTAGTCTCTGCAGTATAGTATCCTTCTCTCTATTTCGATTTACATTCTTGTCTTCTTGGGCTGGAGTTTGCAAAGTTTGACTAGTATCACTTTGATTCTCTACCTCTACCAAGGTGTTCTCCAACCATTTAGACTAGTTGGAGAATTTCTCTATCTCTGGTTTCTTTTCATGTACATATGGAGTGAGTTTGAACTTAAATCTCATTTTACTTATAACTCCAAGGGGATAATAATAACACATAATTTTTTAATTAATTTGAACTCCTATAAACATTTTTCAGCTTCTGGACATGCATCTCTATTGTTACAGATAAAAGGGCCAACCTGATTTTTCAATTTGAACTATGTCTTCTTCTTTGTTGCCAAAAAATTAATTGCATCTGAATTAAGAATATGCCTTACGTACTCAAGGGAAAATAAAGTCATAGGGAGGTATTTGGGCAGTTTATATGGAAAAAGACTTGATCCATATACTATTATTTCAGTATGGTTTTGGTACAAGTACCAATCACCTGTCCTATTATGCTCTGACAACTGTAGGAATTTCTTAATTTCTTCACTAATTCTGGGCTGCATGCTACTGTTCAACAAATTTACCATAGGATGAATGAAAGAATCAGTAAAATATGTATAAGTGAACTCATTGGAGTCTTTCCTTATCTAGGAAGTCCAAAATATGACTGATTGTGGGTTTCCTTCCACATCAAGCTTCTGAAGGTTTATAGAAAATTTCTCAGATTGAAAGTATAAGAAAATATGGAATACGACTGAGGAATACTTAAAAACACCTTCAGAAGGCATTTTAACCAACTTCTCATGGATACTGTCAGCAAGGTATTGGGAAAAATTAAAAATGGTACTAGGAGGCTGACCATGTGTGAAAGTAGATAAAACTCCTAGCACTGCAATATCAGCATGTTCATTTGTAAAATAACCAAGAATGAAAGACAACATAGAGATGATATGTCTTGTCTTCTCAGAGAATATTGCAGAGGGGTATGGAGGATTTATCTTGGGAATTTATACAGAAGAAGGAATGAAAGTCTGGAATATCTCGAACCTCTTGGGGAAGTCCAGACTCAGGTATAGCTGAGTGAGGGCCTCAATGGATAAAGGAATTTCATCAGGCCTAGGATGTATCTGTAGCATCTTATTAATTGACTCAACAGTAATGGTAAATAGAATTTATTTATTTAGGGTTTATTATGGCTCTCTGATAAGGGAAATAGTAGGATTGATAGAGTCTGATCACTTCTGGGCATTGGCAGGTCTAAGGAACAACATATTTTGGCCAATTTGACTCCCAGATGAAAAATTCATCAACCTGATTTATGGATTTTTCTTGGCTCCAACAGTGGAGCTCAAGAAGGTTAAATTCTGTGATTGTATCAGTATTCTTGAAGTCTGTGTCAACTAATGGAATGTGCTCTACATCTACAACAGGGGGTTGTAGAGGATTGATAGCTACAATGTTTTTGGAAGCCATTGCTTTACTTGATTTATCAATTTTATTACTCTTTTGACTTATAAAAAACTGGTTTAGGCCTGTAGGAGTACCTTTGAAAGTTTATAATAGTTTGCAGGAGGATTTGGATAGAACAAGGGGCTTATATTTTGTTTGCAAAAAGGTTTTAAACTTATTCAATTAACCAAACTGTAATCTTTGTAACAAAAGAGAAATTGTAGGACTTTAGAGTTTCTGCAAAAATAAGTCTAGGGTCTCTATGAAAGGACTGGAAGACAAGGAGGCTTTCTTCAAGTATACAGAGGCTTAAAATTCTTTAGTTTATTCAATCTCTGTGATTTTAAACATTCTTAGGCCTCAAAATTTGTGAAAATATGCTTAGGCTATATAGAAAAGGATTTTGGAAGTAACAGGGCTTTCTTGGTCTGCTTAAAGCTCCTAAATTTCAATTAGCTCTATTACTCTTTTAGATCAAGGAATAGGTATTTTATTTTGAAGAATACCTGTGAAAACTGGAGTTTTTCCTTTTTAGGAGGCTTTATGAGGTTGAAGAAAGCTTTCTGAAGCTCTGCTGGTCTTTAATAGTGCTTGGATGACTTCTGAAATGATTGTAGCGGCAGATGGTTTTATTTCTGTTTCAATTTAGCTTAAAAATGGAGTCGACATCAATATTTTCGGTCTAAATAGCTCTGTCTGCATGATAAAGGTAACAGAAAGGATGAAAAGGCACTATTGGGCAGTTTATATGCATTTTTATCAACAATGAATGCATTAATGGGCAGTCAATTTTGAATTGACAGGGTGGTTTGCGCAACTGGTAGGAGAAGACCATCGAGCGGTTTTCACAATGAGTAAAGGTGGCAAGCGATAATGGTCTTGAGGATGTGATCAAATAGAATTTACACTCATAGAAGGGAGGAGAGCCCCACAAACTGAACTTTTCGCAAGGTCTAGAGTGTGTTAACAGTTGGGCAAGGAAATGCACGATAGGAGATAATGGTCGTCAGATCTGGCGAGTGAAGATCTGACGGCTGGGAGGATGCGATGGAGTCGCAGGGTCAGATGGCGTGGGGCCCAGGTTTTAAACTATGTGGTGGGTTTAAAACTAAGGTTTAATACATATATGGTTGGGATATGTAATACAACCAATGGGGTTTCGGTAAGTGCGATTTATGTATAGGCGGGGATAATAATAAGTGGGGTATGGAAATATATCGCATGTGGGAAAATAAAACTATAGGTTATAAATAAAACCTGGGTTGGGAATGATATATATAAAGGAATTAAATTAATACGGAGTTAAGTTATATAAAGGATTTAATATATTAGGTTACTTGTTAATAAAGTAATGTAATTGCAGGATTTGTATAATACAGAGAAATATAAAAATACACTAAGTAAAAAATAACATCGGGGTAAGTTTTTATGGGTTTTTAACTTTGGGATTAATGTATTTTTATGGGTTTTTGGGTATTTTTGAATAAAGGGGAATTATTAAAAGTATTTTTAACTTTTTCATAGGAAAAATGTGTTTTAACTTAGGAAAATAAATTTTTTGCAAGGGGGAAAAGGATAAAAGGGTAAAACGAAGGGGGATAAGGTATTTTTACAAGGGAAATGATTTTGAAGGGAAATTAGTAAATGAAATAACCAATTTTCTAATATCCATGCTTGTGAAAGATGCTTCTATCTACCCATATGCTACCCTAACATTTTTCCTTCATTTACATGGGGGTATTTGAGCTTGCAAACCCTTATTCATTTTTCTTTTAAACAACAAACTAACTAATTCTATCCTTATTTCTTCCAAGGACTTAGATTAAACTTCTGAGCTCCTTATTATTCTCTACCTAACTACTGATCTGCCAAGATTAAATTGTTTGGCTAGATCTTTATTCTCTATCTAATAATATGAAATTTAAAGCATGAAAGGTCAAGATTATGCAGTTTGACCTTCATGGATTGTGGCATTTTAACAATATGCACACAATCTCTATTTTGCAGTAAAAGTAAATAGTAGTGGAATTTGGATTTGCATCACTTTTACGTTTTATTTTTATCTCTTTTTTGTTTGGGGTCCATTTTTATATTTTTTTTGATATTTTTTCTTTCAAGTCCTTTGATTTTTCTTTTAGGACTTTTTTTACCCTCTTTAGATTTTTTGTTTTTCTTGTATGGGAAAAAAATTTGTAGAAAGAAAAGTATGTATATATTACAATACTAATCAAAGTCAATTCAAAATTACAAATCCTATTATTATAGGACCCTAACAGTGACCCCACATGGGGATGGCATTTCCTGGTGAAATTTAAAGAACTTTGAGACTAGTAGCCTTTGAATTTTTACTGTGCTAGCCTTGAAATTGTTTTCTGAGCTCTGCATTATTCATACTAGTAGCCTTTGAATTTTTACTGTGCTGGCCTTGAGACTGTTTTCCCGAGCTCTGCATTATTCATACTTAAGATATTTCGTCTTTAAAATCTTAGGGCCTTCTCTCCGAGCTTCAACTTTGCTAGAAAAACATCCAACCCAATCTAAAATCTGCAATGTTATGTACAATGAGTAAAGTAAACAAAGTGAACTACTGTTATTCTGGGGAATAGTAATGCTTTGACATTCTACCATTAATAGGTCCACCTGGTAGATTTGATCCATCCAATTCCTTCAAAAATAATGCATTGTTACCTCTGTAACCATAAATGACATAAGGGCCTTTCCATAAGAAATCAAATTTCCCATGTTTACCTTTCTCTTCTCTTTTGGAATCCCACTTAAGAACTTTGTCACCTATATAAAAGTCATATTCCTTAGCATTCTTGTCAAATATATTTTTAATCTTCTCTTGAACAACTTGAGATTTGAGATAGACATCTTCCCTGGTTTTCTGCAAGTGTATGGTTTGATTTATCCTTCTTTGGATATCATTGGTTTCTACCTACAGTTTTTGTATTATTCTCATTACTGGTACTCCTAGAGAATATGGAAAAACAACATCCATACCATAAACAAGCTGATAAAGGGATGTACCAATAGATTTCTTTGTGGTAATTCTATTTGCCCATAAGGCATTCACTAACCTTTTGTTCCATGTTTTCTTATTGTCTTCTAGTAGTTTCTTGATGATGTTCACAAGGATTTTATTGGAGGATTCAACAAGACCATTACCTCGAGGGTAATAAGCATTGGAATGGCCAAGGGTAATGTGGTATTTAGGTATTTATTACAAAAGTCAATCATCTTTTTGGACTTGAAAGCAGCTACATTATCAATAATGAGATTTTGGGGGCATCCAAATCTTGACAGTATATGGTTTTCTAAAAATGAGATTATGATAGTATCAGTGGCTTGCTTGGAGGGTATGGCTTCTATCCACTTAGTGAAATATTTTGTGGCTATCAAAATACATTTGTGTTGGGCTGAGGATGGAGGTTGAATTTAACCAACGAAGTCAAGACCCCATTGCTGAAAAGGCATTTCCGTGGAGATGGGTTTAAGGGGTAAAGGTAGTGGCTTTTTATTTCCTTCAAATATTTGACATTTGTGACAGGAGGTCACATACTTTTTCACATCTGAAAACAATGTAGGCCAGTAAAAACCAGCTCTCAAGATTTTATCTGCAGTTGACTTCTAGTAAAGGTGTCCTCCACAGTCACCTGCATGAAACTCTTCCATAAATTTATCAACTTCATCTTTAAGCAAACAATTCAATAAAATGAAACCATGATCTTTCCAAAACAGTGCATTGTATTTGATACAAAACTTAATTTCTTTTATCTTTAAAAATCTAGCTTTAGTTCTTTATAATCCAGGAGGAGCTTGTAAATTTAGTAATACAAATATGATATTTGCATACCATGGTGAGTCCGAAAAGGCTTGACTGATCTCTAGAGTCGTCATCTCTTCCTGATCATCTAATTGGGCAATAAAATTTATATCTAAAGCATGAAAATTTGGTTCAGCCATGAGTTTGGCTAAACCTTGACCTTCAATGAGTTTGGTGGGCTTAATTTTTATGTCATATTCCAAAATGGTGACAATCCATTTGCCTCTTTTACCATCAGGCCCATTCTGAGTCAGAATGTCCTTCACAACTGAATTTGGAACGTAATCAATGATACGTGAATACAAGATGTACACTCTAAAGTCTTTGATGGCTTCACTAAAGCTAGTGCCTTCTTTTCCATTATGTTATACTTTAAAGTGGTATCTCTAAGTGATTTTCTGAAAAAAGCAATGGGCTGCTCATGGCCTTGATCATTTTTCTGCAGTAAGATTGCAAAGAATAGTATGTTCTGAAGCAAAGGAAAAAATAATGAAATATTTTTTGAAATCAAGTCTTATTAGGACTGGTGTTTTTGTTAAGGCTTGTTTGATTGATTCAAATGATTGTTTGGCCTCCACAGCCCATTTAAGTGCCGAGTCTTTTTTCAACATGTTATTGAGTTCTCTAATTATTTCTGCTAAGTTTGAAATGAATCTTCTGAGATAATTAATTTTACCTAAGAAAGCCTACCATTCTTTAATATTCCTAGGATAACTAATGTTCAGAATGACCTCTATTCTAGCTGGGTCTATCCTAATTCTCTCTTTAGATATGATATGTCCTAACAATTTACCTTCTTCAAGTCCAAATAGAGTCTTTTTAGGATTTAAAGAAATACCAAATTTCTTGCATTTGATAAACACTTGTCCTAGGTAATCTAGATGTTCATTTTCAGTCTTTGAAAATACAGTTATATCATCTAGATAAATCACAAGAAAATCATGAATTTCTTTAGCAAAATTTATATCCTTAGCTCTTTGAAAAGTGGCTCCTACATTCATTAATCCAAAAGGCATTTTCACATACATGAAAGTACCCCAAGGAGTAGTAAATGCAGTCTTTGGTTGGTCTTCTGGTTGAACTAAAATCTGGTTATATCCAGAGAATCCATCAAGCAATGAAATCCTGGAAGAGCCAACCACCCTCTTTAAAATGTGATCCATCTTGGGGAGAGGGTAGTTATCTTTTAAGGAACCTTATTTAAATTCCGGAAATCAACACATAGTCTGACCTCCCCTGTCTTCTTCCTAGTGGGAACTAGGTTTCAAACCTAATCAGAATATCTGATAGGTGCAATTATCTAGGCTTCATACATTCTCTTAATCTCTTTTTCAATTAAAGGCATTAAAACTGGATTTATTCTTCTAAGATTTTGTTTGAAAGGTTTTTGATATTCTTTTATAGGTATTTTGTGTTGTATTATACTAGTGTCATAAGATTTTAATTCCTCATAACTCCATGCAAATACATCTTGAAATTTCTTAAACAAAGCTATGTATTTCACTTTTTCCTCTTGAGGTAAGGCTTTTGAAAGTTTTATCATCTTAGGCTTCAATTGTGTTCCTATATTGCATTCTTCTATGTCAGATCTTAATGGTTCTATCTTTGGGTTTCTTGCAACATCATTTGAATCAAAAATATCTTCTAAAGGGGCTAATTCCTTAGGTAAAAAGTTGTTCTTAAGGTTTAAAATGTCAGAATCATCATCTGCTAATTCTTCAATCTCTATATTTTCTAAATTATCTATTTCTACTTGAGTAAATTTAGTGGGTTTAGTGAAATCTAAATTATTTACATCTCCAACATTTATATCAATCTCACTATAAATGGTTTGATCTACTGTACAATCTGTGTCTATGTTACAATTCTGAAATTCTCCTTCAGCATTCATGAAATGATAAATCTATTCATCCTGTGAAAATATCTACCAATATTTTGTACAATCTGTGTCTATATTACAATTTCGAAATTCTCCTTCAACATTCATGAAATAATAAATCTGTTCATCCTGTGAAAATATTTGCCAATATTTTAGATTGTCTGGTATTGTAAGCTTGCGTTTAACTTCTGTTGTACATTTATGATTTGGTTGAAAAGGCAGATTACAGGTGCTAGCAAAAGTTGCTAGACTGTGTGCCTATATATTCAGTTTTCTAGGAATTGCAGCAAAGTCACATCCAAGTAGTTCACTAATCAGATCTAAAACAGTTTCTCTGTATTGGCTTAATCTTGGATTATATACAAAATATTCTCCTCTTATCTGTTTCACAATTAACTCAGAATCTCCCATGATTGACACCCTTTTGGCTCCTAAATTTCTAACAATCTGTAGTCCTAAAATAAGAGCTTCATATTCAGCCATGTTGTTGGTATATTTGAAATTTAATCTAAAAGCATGACCTTCTGCATGATTGTTTTCCATGTTATGTATCCAAACTCCTGCTCCTGCTCCTGCTCCTAATTTATTAACTGATCTATCAAAATCTAGGTGCCACATTGATTCATGAAAAATGTTGTCACTGTCTAGTGCTTTCTTTTTCTGTTTTAGTTCAGTGTTGTTTTCAATTCCAATTTCAGAATTACATAAAATGAATGAATCCATATCAGTAGGTGTAGAGTAAATAGGATAGTTCCGAGGTCTTTATACACTACTAACCATGTATTTCATTAATGTCTCTTTATAAAGTTTCTTAGGTTGGCCAAAAACTAATATTGTTGCATAAGACATATCTAGTTGAAGATATCCTTGCAGTTTAGCTCCCCATGAGCGAGATAACAACATTCCATATTTAGGAGGGATGTAAGCTACTACAATATCCATGATTATGCTTTTTTCAGGGTATTGAACTAAAGTAACACATAAATCTTTTATCAAGCCTAAACATTTCACTTTACTGGAATCAAATGAGAAGAGATCTTTATAAGGTCTAGTGATGTCTAAATTTAAGGTTTCCATTATTGCTTTTGGCATCAAATTATGTGAAGCCCCTGAATCTAGCATGGCATTATGTAAAATCTGATCATGAACAGTTAAACTAATGTAGAAAGGAGGAACTCCTCCCTCTTGGTGTTTCCCATTAACATCAGGACCAAAGATTAGTTCTAGTTGATCATCACTCAATTTACAGAATGTTCTCCATCGTTCATATTTAAAGTTTCAGTGATATGTGTTTTGTATAGGTCATGTTTTACCAACTCTGTAAAAGGAATTGGTATCTTTAATTTGGTAATTTCAGCTTGGATGTTGAATGGTGCTTGTAATTTTCCTAACTGAATTATCTCTTCTTTTGTAACTGTAGTTTGGGTGGGTTTGTCTTCTTTTTCTATAGTTGGTTTTTCATTTTCTGTTTGTATTTCCACTGTCTTACTGCGTTTATTTTTCTTGTCAGGGATAGTTTGAGATGCAGTGAAAGTTTTGGCAGATTTTGTGGTTTCAGCAACTGTTTTAGCAGTGGCTACTTTAGGATCAGCAGTAGATGTTTTTGGATCTGCAATTGTTGTTTTAACTGAATTTGTTGTCTTTGCAGCAGCAAATTTTTGAGGATCTGTTTATGTTTGAACAACAATATCTGTGATGTCAACAATTTTAGGACTAGGTAAAATTTTGGGACTTGAAATTTTCTAATTTGAATTAGAGTTTTGTTGGGTTTCCCTAGGGAGAATTTGCAGAACTTTAGTGGTAGAAGTCTGTACTGTCTTCTTTGTTTGAGTTTGGGCAGATTTCTTAGTAGAGGGCTCTACATTTTTATTGCTCCTAAGGTTATATTGCTTATGAACTTCATTAATTGCAAATTCATAACCTTTCTTGTAATCAAAAGACTCCCCAGAATCTAATTGTAGTTGTTGTAATTCATATAACTCCTGTTCTTCTTGTGTAAGAAAAATGGTGTTATCATCATTAATGCCCATTAGATTAATCTGGGTGTCTTCATCATCTTCGTTTTGATGAGAACTTTTAGCATAGTTCTCTTGGAAAGGTGGTCTTATTGTTTGGTCAAGTGTCGATTCTCTAGATTATCCAGTGTTGGTGTTTTTCCTGAAATTGGGATTTCTAATTTGAGGTCCTTGTTGTTGGTTATCCCACTGTGGCTTCCTTTCCATATTATCTAACCTATCCATCATTCTCTCTAATGTTTTTGCTAAGTTATCTATTTTCAAATCTAAAGTTGATGTTTCCTCTTTTATAGTCACTCTCCTTTCATTTCTTAATCTAGCTTTCTTTGCTAACAAGTTTACCTCTACACTAACAGCATTACTTTGCATCTGCTCTAAGGTTTCAGGATTTCTCTCTCTTAGTTGGTAAGCCATATCTATATCAAATCCATCAGGGAATTTGATAAGAGCAGAGTCTGGAGGAGGTTTAAGATTAGCAGGAATTGCATTATAAATACTGTTATATCTAGTACAATAATCTTGGACTGTTTCATTTGGTGCTCTTTTTATGCTTTCAAATTCAAATAAAATTTGTAGTGGATTTTTCTTCTTCTCCCATCTATCAAGAAACATTCTATGAAAAATTGCTAAATCAGCAATACTACCAGCATTCAAACCTTTAAACCACTTTTTCACATCACCAGTTAAATTTTGAGAAAAAAGTCTCATTTGGACATCATCATCATCAATTTCATGCAGTTCAAAATAGTCTGTCATCTTATTAACATGCTGTTGTGCAGTATAGTGAGTTGTTCCATCAAATTGAGGGATTTTTCTTTGATAATCCTGGGGCATGTTATGTAACTGTGCTAGTAAGACCAAGGGAGCATATCTGGCAACCATGGCTTGGATTCTAGCTTGGCTAGGAGGTAAGTTTGAAGTACTTGGTGAAGAACTAGAAGTACTTGCTAATGTAGTTAAAGCACTTGCAGATGAAATTGGGATATAAGAAGATGTACTTGCAAATGTGGTTGAAATACTAGAAGATGAAGTTGGAATGCTGGAAGAGGTGCTTCGAAATGATAATGATGTATTGGAAAATGCAACAGAAATACTAGGGGATGAACTTGAACTGCTAGAAGATGGAAATAAAATTCTAGGTTGAAATGGTTGCTTGAGAAAAAATGAATCTGTGGAATGAAGTGTGGTGGAAACAATGGATAAAGTGGTAGTAAATAAGGATGAACCTACAGATTCTAAAAGATTGGTATCTAAATGACTGGTAGAAGGCTTAGGGGTATAGGCTGATAAAGCAATCAATTCAACTAAATGTTGTAAATAAGCTTCATCAATTTCTTTAATCAAAGTTGCAGTTATGGCATCAAGTTTATCATAAACTTCAAAAATCTTTTGATCAGAATCAACTGAAACAGTTTCCTTCTTAGTTTCAACGAATGAAATGAAATCAGGATCTATTACAGTATTATGTAAGTCACTTTTTGATTTAGTTCTAAACAAAGATTGTTCAAAATTTAGATCAAATTCAATGTCTTGTAAACTTGATAGTTGTTTGTGAAGGAAATTTGCTTTGACCAATGAAATCTTATTACCTAAATATTCTACTCTTTTGTTTTTCTTTCCAATTCTGTCAGGATTATCTACTATGACAGCAGGTTGTGGATCTGGATTGGACCTGGTATAGTAGACTCTTCTGGAAGCCAGAATTACAATTTTTATGAAAATATACTCACAACTCTTTAAAACAATCTTAAGGTGAAAAGATAATTCAAAATATTTCCTTTAAGATCTATTTAAAAACTGAGGATCGGTTAGTTCCCCAGTGGAGTCGCCAGTATGTTATCACTCCAATAATTCTCAAAAGTTGTGAGATTTTTTATTTTAATTTTAAAGATTATTAAAGGTAACCACAAACCTACTTTTAATCCTTAGGATCCAACCTTCCTAATGCTCAGAGAGAGCTCTCTCTATATGATTTATCTTTGTTGATTGTATTTGATTTTAGGCTAGTTATGTAGGGTAAATTGGTTTTGGGTTTTGATTTGATTTGGTGGTGAAATCACTTACTTAGATGGATAGATGTAGATCTGTATTCCATTGGGCTAATGGAGTCAATGTGTCAAGCAGTCAGATCAGGATCAAGTTCTAAAGGGAAATGTTTACAAGGCAAGATAGCTGAGTCACTTCAGATCTTCAAGGCTGATGGTGAAATGGTTTTGATCAGGATAAAAGAGCAATTAAGGGTTCTTAAATCCTGATTATGAGTGAAAAGGTAGAGGTCAATCGAAACTAGGGAGCAATTAAGGGTTCCCTAATCTAGATATCAGTGGAAAACATATAAATGATAATCAGTCAAAACAAGTGTTTTTAACATATTCTGAAATAACAATTCCTGATTTATCATTTAGATTTAAAACACATTTAAGTATTGATGAAAAACATAAGAAATTGACAAAGAAACAAGTGAAAATACTTCACTGTAGTGGCCCAACACATGAATCCTGTAATATGATGCTTTATTGCTTTAATCCAGTCTTCTGACTTGAAATTGGTACAATCACCCTTAGGTTTCGAATAGTACAACTATAGAAATGTTCAGTAATTCATCCATACTCAATACTTCCAAATGAGAAGTATTTATAAAAAAACTCTTTACAAAATATCCTAAAACAAACTTAGGAATTATTCACGGAAAAGAAATATATTCATGCAAGAAAATAGTGACAACTTTCTAACTAATGCTAGCTGTCCCTTTTTTATTGAAATAACTATTTGTTGTCTTTACTAGTTACTACTTTCTCTCTTTGCTGTTCAATGAAGGCTGCATCTAGACAGTGAAGTGTCATTTATACCGGCAGATTTATCTATGCTTTGTAATTCTTCTTTTGACTTTTAAAATTTGACCTTGAACTGATACTCTTTAACCTGATACTCTTTCACTAATACTCTTTCACTGCAAAACTGTAACTGTAAATGTAAAAACAACAAGCTCTGTTTTGTTTTTACTGCTTTGTGGTTACTGCAATATGATTTCACAGTAAATCAGTTAATTTTTCCCAAAGTTCTGCCTCTGGCAGTTTTATCTTTATCATCCTTCTAAAAATCTTATCAGCTTTAGTATACTTTGAGAATGTGGGCTTGTTGATAAATATGTGTTTCACCTCATGCTATAGGTAAAAAAAATTCTCCAAATTCTTATAGATTATCTTCCCTGTTGGAATACCATGTGAGGTAGGCACATTGACATGATCCTTGGAAAATTCTCTCATTTTCTTGTCATAGTCATCCTGCTTCATTAGTTTGTCATGAATAACTAATGGATTTGGAAGGCCTTTCTATCTTAGGACATCAAATTTCATCATAAACCTGGTGATAGAAAGCTCCATGTTTTGGCATTTATCCTCTAACTGTATCATAAAATTCCTTTTAGAAGTTACCTTCCTAATTTCTAGGATGATTTCTGTTACGTCATTAATACCAATTTATTATAACTCTTGGCGGTTCTTAGAATTTAGAAACTTGATGATTTCAAGAGCTTCTTCATGTTTCTTACCAAGCTCTTCTTTGATCTTTTGAATGGCTTCTTTTGCTAATTTGACTAAGTATTTCTTCTCATATATAACTTGGATTGATGGCCAAATATCATTGACTGCTTCAATGATATTGGTCCATAGTTGTTGTCTGATTTGAGCCATGGGTTCTTTTAATGTTAGATATTTTTCTAACTTCTTCAACTGCTCATTTAATCTTTTTTCTCTTTGTTGTTAATTCTTATGCATTATCTTGGCAAGTTTCTTTTCATCTTCAAGACTTTTAAGTTGTTCTTTAAGTATGTTGATCTCATTAGTCTGAATAGACATGTCCTGCATAGCTTTTACCAACTTGCTTGCTTCATCTAAATGTTGTGCTACTGTTGTTGAAGATTCTATTACTGAAGTTGTTGATGAAGTGACAGGTAATGCATTAGCCATGGGGACTATAGGAGCCAGTGATTCTGCTAGTGTGGAAGGTACAACAATAGTAACTACAGGAATCATTGTGACTGGAATTTCTTCTTCTTTATCTTTTTTCTCTTGGACCAACTTGTCCATTTCATTCTCCATTTCATTTATTTGAGAAGTCAACTGTAGAATGAGATTCATCATCTCATATTTCTGATTTGTATCTTGTAGTACTTCCTTTGCTTG
Organism: Pinus albicaulis; assembly: GCA_034641835.2. Lineage (NCBI taxonomy): Eukaryota > Viridiplantae > Streptophyta > Pinopsida > Pinales > Pinaceae > Pinus > Pinus albicaulis. Next base: position 745,377,347 of record CM076584.1, on the reverse strand, counting down.
AGGATGTTCTGTAGGGGGCAGCTTTAGTTGTTTCTTTAATGCAGCAATGTCTGTATTTTTCCTTTTTATCAATTCATCTGCAACTTTTACAATACTAGGATCAAATCCTACTTCAATTACTAGTTCATCCAAGGATTTAATTATAGTGTCTTTTTCTTGTGAAGATGTTTTTTCCAATTTGAGCTGATCTCTGATATTTGCAAGAGTTTTTTGCAGTTTTTGTAAACTCATAGCCTTGGTGGTCATTGTAGAATAAATCATCTCCCTTGCTTTCTTATGAAACTCAATTTGGTCTAGAGGATGAATATCCCGGGACAAGACTTCAAAATCCATCTTTTTGTAATCTGAGGATGACTTTGGAGTTTGAACTATGGGTTGAAGAAATGTCATTTGCATCTTTTTATTCTTATAGTCAAAGGCTGAAAGTAGCCTATTCTATATGCCAAGAGTTTGTTTCAAATATTGAGAATATATTTCGGTTTTAATTTCTTCATTTCTGGCTTTGATTTCTTTGTATCTTTTTTTTTATATCCATATCCTTTTCTGTTGGTTTTTTAGATGAAGAAACTTCAATACTATGCTGCTTCTGAATAAGCTGGGCGTTTGAAGTTGTAGGCTGTTCTTCTTCTTTAATTATTGTAGGAGGTGTATTTTCCTTTGCTGCTATTTCTGTATCAATCACCTCTATTGTTTCCACTTCTTTATTGGCAGGATTTAACTTTGGATTTTTACTGTATCTCAATTTAAATTTAGTTTTTGTTATAGTCTCTGCAGTATAGGATCCGTCCTGTCTGTTTCTCTTTACATTCCTGTCTTCTTGGGCTGGATTTTTCAAAGTTTGACTAGTATCACTTTGCTTCTCTACCTCTACCAAGGTGTTATCCAACCATTCATACTGGTCGGAGAATTTCTCTATCTCTGGTTTCTTTTCTTGTACATATGGAGTGAGTTTTCACTTAACTCTTATTTTACTTATAACTCCAAGGGGATCATAATACCACAGAAACATTTTACTGAATTTGACCTCCTGTAGACATTTTTCAGCTTCTGGACCTGCATCTCTATTGTTACAGATAAAAGGACCAACCTCATTTTTCAATTTGAACTGTGTCTTCTTCTTTGCTGTCAAAAAATTAATTGCATCTGAATTAAGAATTTGCCTTATGTACTCAAGGGAAAATAACCTCATAGGGAGGCATCTGGGTAGTTTATATGGAACAAGACTTGATCCATATACTCTTATTTCAGTATGGTTTTGTTACAAGTACAAATCACCTATCCTATTATGCTCTGACAACTGTAGGAGTTTCTTAATTTCTTCACTAATTCTGGGTTGCATGCTACTGTTCAGTAAATTTACCATAGGATGAATGAAAGAATTAGTAAAATCTGTATAATTGAACTCATTGGAGTCTTTCCTTATCAAGGAAGTCCAAAAGAGGACTGATTCTGGGTTTCCTTCAACATCAAGCTTCTGAAGGTTTATAGCAAATTTATTAGACTGAAAGTATAAGAACATATGGAATAAGAATGAGGAATACTTGAAAACACTTTCAGAAGGCATTTTGACCAACTTCTCATGGATACTTTCAGCAAGGTATTGGGAAAAATTAAAAATGGTAGCAGGAGGCTGAACAGGTGTGAAAGTAGATAAAAATCATAGCACTGCAACATCAACATGTTCATCTGTAAAATAACCAAGAATGAAAGACAACATAGAGATGATATGTTTTGTCCTTTTAGAAAATTTTCCAGAGGGGTATGGAGGATTTATCTTAGGAATTCTACAGAAGAAGGCATGAAAGTCTGGAATATCTAGAACCTCTTGGGGAAGTCCAGATTCAGGTATAGTTGAGTGCGGGCCTCAATGAATAAAGGAATTTCATCAGCCCTGGGCTGTATCTGCAACATCTGATTAATTGACTCAGTGATAATGGTAAATAGAATTTCCTTTTTAGGGTTTATTGTGGCTCTCTGATCAGGGAAATATCAGGATTGACAGAGTCTAATCACTTCTAGGCATTGGAAGGTCTGAGGAACAACATAATTTGGAAAATTTGACTCACAGATGAAAACTTCATCAACCTGATCTATGGATTTTTCTTGGCTTCAACAGTGAAGCAGAAGAAGGTTAAATTCTGTGACTGTATCAGTAATATTGAAGTCTGTGTCAGCTAATGGAATATTCTCTACATCTACAATAGTGATCCAGGTGGATATCGGTGGCCACCCACCTATTCCATTTGGACCAACACCATTAATTCTTGCAGCTTTTCACATTCAGCACAACTTACTATTTTAGCAGGTTTTCGGGTCCTCCACTCCCGGAGCTATTTTGGGGCCTTAATGATCTAGGTGGATATTGTTGACCACCATAATATTCCATTTGAACCCCCATCATCAGTTATTTTAGTTTTTAAGTTGCAGCACAACTTACTATTTTTAGCAGTTTTTTGGGTCCTGAACTTTTGGAGTCGTTTTAAGGCCCTAAGCGACATTTTTTGGGCATCGTTTTTCCGGCTAATATGATTTCATTCCAAAATAAATATTTGTGGCAAAATTTGTAGTCCTCGAATAGATCTTTCTAACGATATATCATATGTGTCAAACGAAGATCATATGTCGAAGTTACGTCCTCGGGAGGTTGAAACACCAATTTACCCAAACGGGGCCCATAGTTTTGGCGCTTCATCTCCTAGGGTTAGGTTTTTGGACGTTTATAGTTCTCCATTGTTTCTAAATAATAAATGGGCCTCTGAGCCTCATTGTAACACAGTTAAGAGGCCTGTAGCCACCACATCTCTTCTCAGAGATTCGCTACCAGCACCCTAGCTATTTTATTTCCATTATGTGTATAAGCATATTTCTGTTATTTGATATTAATGAAATGAAGCATTATTTCTGCTGCATCTCTATGTTCATGGTTATTTCTCTATTCTAATGCGTTGCTGCATAAATTCGGATCAAATAGGGGGTTGTAGAGGATTGACAACTACAACATTTTTGGAAGCCATTGCTTTACTTGATTTATCAATTTTATTACTCTTTTGACTTATAAACAACTGATTTAGGCCTGTAGGAGCACCTTTGAAAGTTTATAACACTTTGCAGGAGGATTTGGATAGAACAAGGGCTTATATTTTGTTTGCAAAAAGGGTTTAAACTTATTCAATTAACCAAACTGTAATCTCTGTAACAAAAGAGCAATTGTAGGACTTTAGAGTTTATGCAAAAATAAGTCTAAGGTCTCTATGAAAGGACTAGAAGACAAGGAGGCTTTCTTCAAGTATATAGAGGCTTAAACTTTTTCATTTCAATATCTATGATTTTAAACATTATTAGGCCTCAAAATCTGTGAAAATATGCTTAGGGTATGTAGAAAAGGATTTTGGAAGTAACAGGGTTTTCTTGGTCTCCTTAAGGCTCCTAAATGATTCAATTAGCTTTTTTACTCTTTTAGATCAAGGAATAGGTCTTTTCTTTTGAAGAATACATGTGAAAACCGAAGTTCTTATTTTGCAGGAGGGTTTCTGAGGTTGAAGAAAGCTTCCTGAAGCTTTGCTGGTCTTTAATAGTTCTTGGATGACTTATGTAATGATTGTCGCGACAAGTAGTTTGATTTATGTTTCAATTTGGCTTAAAAATGGAGTCGACAGTAATATTTTCGGTCTAAATAGCTCTGTCTGCGTGAAAATGGTAACAGAGAGGATGAAAAGGTACAAATGAGTGGTTTATATGCATTTTTATAATAGTGAATGCATCAATGGGCAGTCAATTTTGAATTGACAGGGCGGTTTGCGCAACTGGCAGGAGAAAACCGCCGAGCGATTTTCGCAATGAGTAAAGGTGGTAAGCAGTAATGGTCTTGAGGATGCGATCAAATAGAATATAGACACATAGCAGGGAGGAGAGCCTTGTAAATCGTGCTTTTCACAAGGTCTGGAGTGTGTTAATAGTTGGGCACTGAAATGCACGATAGGAGATAATGGCCGTCAGATCTGGAGGGTGAAGATTTGACGACTGGGAGGATGTGATGGAGTCGTGGGATCAGATGGCGTGGGGCCCAGGTTTTAAAACTAAGGTTTAATACATATATGGTTGGGATCTGTAATACAACCAATGGGGTTTCGGTAAGTGTGATTTATGTATAGACGGGGATAATAATAAGTGGGGTATGGAAATATATTGCATGTCGGAAAATAGAACTACAGGTTATAAATAAAACCTGGGCTGGGAATGATATATATAAAGGAATTAAATTAATACGGAACTAAAGGTATTTATGGGATTTAATATATTAGGTTAATTGTTAATAAAGTAAGTAATTGCAGGATTTGTATAATACAGAGAAATATAAAAATAAACTAAGTAAAAAATAACATCAGTGTAAGTTTTTATAGTGGTACTCGATATGTGTTTTTAACTTTGGGATTAATGTATTTTTATGGGTTTTTAGGTATTTTTGAATAAAGGGGAATTTGTAAAAGTATTTTTAAATTTTCCAAAGGAAAAATGTGTTTTAACTTAGGAAAAGGGATTTTTTGCAAGGGGGAAAAGGATAAAAGGGTAAAATGAAGGGGGAAAAGGTATTTTTACAAGGGAAATGATTTTGAAGGGAAATTAGTAAATTAAATAACCAATTTTATGATATCCATGCTTGTGAAAGCTGCCTCTACCTACCCATATGCTACCCTAACATTTTTCTTCATTTATATGGGTGCATTTGAGTTTGCAAACCCTTATTCATTTTTCTTTTAAACATCAAACTAACTAATTCTATCCTTATTTCTTCCAAGGGCTCAGATTAAACTGTTGAGCTCCTTATTATTCTCTACCTAAATACTGATCTGCCAAGATTAAACTTTTTGGCTAGATCTTTATTCTCTATCTAACAATATGAAATTTAAAGCATGAAAGGGAAAGATTATGAAGGTTGACCTTCATGGATTGTGGCATTTTAACAAGATGCACAAAATCTTTATTTTGCAGTAAAAGTAAATAGTAGTGGCATTGTATTTGCATCACTTTTTGTTTTATGTTTATCTCTTTTTTGTTTGGGGTCCATTTTTATATTCTTTTTGATATTTTTTTCTTTCAAGTCCTTTGATTTTTCTTTTAGGAATTTTTTTACCCTCTTTACATTTTTTATTTTTCTAATATGGGAAAACAATTTGAAGAAAGCAAAGTATGTACATATTACAAGACTAATCAAAGTCAATTCAAAATTATGAATCCTATTATTATAGGACCCTAACAACTTGAACCTGTAAGAAAACTACCTATTAATGCAACAAATATTGATAAATTCATGATGAAGGAAATGGAAAATATGAGTTGAATTTGGAAAGAAAACCTACTTCAACATTCAAACAAAAATCTAACTCATCATTCTAGACATGTTCATGACGCTACAACAACCTAACTATTACTTCCAAGAAATCATAAACTAAAAAGAAAATTTGGCCTGTGGAGAAGGTCTACCCTCCTCTAGCTCCAATGAAATAGATGAGAGAGGGGGGCTTGACACACATCTTTCTAAGTTTATAAACTATTCTACCAACATTTATGCAAGCTTAACTACAAAAAACGACAAACGGAAGCAAACTAAAAACAGTGAATGGAAATGTAAGCAAACTAGATAAAAACACATATATCAAACTAGCTACAATGACATAAAAATAATCATGGATACATAAGAGAGACTAAGGCCAATGGATTGGGCCCTAACCCAAAATCCTAGCCCTCTGAAACTAACTCAGTGAAGCACAATCTAAATACTCATCTTATTGCAAATTGTTTTCTCATTACATCATCATAAAAGTCTCAAAAACCTATTACAAGAGCTAAGAGTCTATTAGCTTCCTTCAAAGTTCAAATCGTAATGAGATCTTGCTCAACCCTATTTAACCTAGAGGGTAGCTACCAAAAGCTCCCTAAAAATTAGGTGATGTGTCCACTTTTACTGCAAGAGAAGTGGAGCTTTGGTGCACTTGATCTTGAGTTTTCTTAAATACCTTTGATTTCGAGATGTTGGAGGGCATCTCAAGGATACTTTGGCTGCCTTTGGGAGTTAAGGAGGTGGAAAATCCCCTATAATATCTCCTTGTTGTCCACTTAGATATTTAATTGAAAAATATTCATCAAAAGTGAAATATCTTTGTGATTATATTGCATTTAACTCATGTTAGGCATTCAAAGTATGACAAGCCTTAATCACCATCTACACTAGCATCATAAGACAATAATATAATCAAATGTGAGAAAAAGAGACTTAATAAGGCTAAAAGGTGACAATTAATCCCTCCAAATATACCTAATGATGAAGCTCATCACCCTGTGTCACCTCCTCTAGGCACTGTGTCACCCCAACAAAGGATCGATCTGACTCCTAGAATCTTAGATTAGGGCCTCCTGGTCTCACACGATGGCTTCTAGATTCTTGATTTTATCTGACAATTGAATCTCGAAAATCATTTAAGACACTGCATAGCCTCTGTGTAGCCCTGTGTGGCTCTGTGCTAGCTCTGCTTCAGCCTGACTAGCTCTGTGCTGGCTCTGTTGGACATCACTCTGCCTCTCTCTGTTGATGATTCTCAAGTTAAGAAAATATCTCTCTCTAGATGCTATCTCTTCCCCTCACTGCACCGAATCACTTAGATTTGATCTTCGTTTGAGCACTTGCTCCAGAAGAAGAATTCGATCTCAAGATTCACTCCATGTGTCTCTTTCCAAATGACCTTCAAGCCTTCCTTTATAGTCTTCACGTTGAGAAATCAATGACTGATATTAGATCTCTAATCAAAAACTAATATTATATTAGACTTGATCTTTTTTTTCTAGATCATTCACACTCTGGTTTATTAATTCCCTTTAATTATTTAATTTCCCTAAGTTAGACTCAGGGTCTCCATCAAAATTATTAATTATTTTAATAAAACATTATTTGAGTGGAATTTTCACAAAAAATTTATGGGTTATTTGGAATACCAGTTGTTAGGTCCCTGTAATTTTTCAGATTGGCAAGACAAAATTGAAGAAGGGTAACATCAAACCAACTTTGGAGCCCTAGGACCTAGCCTTCCTGGGCTTAGAGAGGGCTCTCTCTATATTTGTATAAAAGATGTAAACTTGATTGATTTTAGGGTTTTGATTTTTGGCTAGTTATAATGATAGGGTTTGTTTGTTTGTTTTCTTTTTTTGGGTAGGTTTTCAAGAAGAAAAGATAGAGTAAGAGAAACTTAAACCATTGGGATATGGAGTCTGCAAAAGGTCTTGAAAATTACAACAATAGGTCAAGGGTGTTTCATAGGGAAAGTTAACATAGCCAAATGGATCTAAATAGGTTTAGTGAGTGTGAAATGAACATAAAGTTGTGAATGTAGTAGGTTTAAAGGGCATTTAAGAATCTTTCAACATACTAGAACAAGAAAAGCCTTCAGGATAATAGCTTGGTAAAACTGAAAAGAAATTAAGGATTCTTCATTTAGACTTCACTAAACAGACCTCAAAGCAAAAAACAAGTAATCCTAGAGAGAAGTTAAGAATTCTCTAATCATCACATTTAGACAAAGAGAAATTTTAAGATAAAATTTCAGTGAAACTAAATAGAATTTAAGAATTCTCTAATCAAACTTCAAAGAAGAAAACATAGAGATAAAAGGATGCAAACAGAAATAGTGTGCCAAAATAGCATATCTAACTCTAAAATTTTTGTCCTAATATCAGAGAAGCAATGAAAATAATGTAAACAAAGGAAAAATTTGACAAGAGTGGAATAAAATCACCATCTAATAGAGTTCATGAATCATAGGAATGTGCTGGTTCCATTGATATTCAGTCCAAGAGATTTACAAGGCTCCAAACCCAAACTTCATTACAAATTAGAGTCTATGCTCAACTCAAAAATCAACCAACATGAAAAATGAGGCCTCCATGCAGTATTTAACTTTTAAAGGAGGATCAAAACCCTAGCTAGGGTTTCAAAATGCCATTAATTATACATAAATGTCATTTTTTCCTATGAGACCATGCAAGGCCCAAGGCACAAATATCCTAACTTAATAAATGAAAAAATAACTCCTAACATAAATTTCCACCTAATTTTAGAGATATTTGTCTATTAAGCCATAAAAATATATTTTTCATTAGCTCCTTGTGTGTTTTGTTGACTTTCAGGCAAGGGCGTAGCACCAAGGTTCAAGGGCACAACGCCAAATTTGGAACAATTGCCTCTTTTGCAGCGAATATTTGGAGGCCTTCCAGGTGTTCAAATGAGCTCCATGATAGCTCATTAGAAAGTGTGTCCTGTATAGTTTCGTAATATACCTTTATTTTTCATAGTGGAGTCCATTTACCTACTCAAAAATCCATTCTCCCAGGACTGCTCAGGGTTCATCGCCAATGCTGAAAAGAGGGCAGAAAGGTGATTGTTTTCTTGTTCTTGGCACATTTGGAGGACTAGTTTTGTTCCAAATGACTTGAAACGTTATGAGGATGATGTTATTTGCCTAAGGAGCATGAAAATGTAAATTTTTCCTCCATTGAGTGCCCCAAAAAAGAGCGTAGCGCCAGTGGCGCTGCGTGCTTGGCCCTTCTTTCTGCAAACAAAATAGTCAAAATTTCAAAAACTCAAAAATATGCCAAAAGTGGGATTTGTCTTGCTGATCATGTTTGGGATGATTGTAGGGATGCATCAGCAAGAATTTCAAGCTTTTCTTTGTATTTTTCCTCTTTTAGGGCTTGAATCTTTACAAGGGTTCCTTTGAGCTTGGCCCTTACAATATTTTTTCTTAAGGCATAATGCCTTGCCATCTTCTTTTGCATGTCAAGGTCTCTCTTGGTCTTCTCCAACTGATCCTATAAGTGAAAAATTGCCCTCTCAAGCCAAGATTCCCTATCATAATCTATTTCCATGCCAAGCATCTCATTTGGAGTGAGCTGTTCTACCAATGCTATCTCTTGCTCTCTTTCTTTGACTAAGGCTTTCTTCAAACCAATTGTCCTTGGTCTTCTCCTAGGAAGCTATTCTTCCTCTTCTTCAATGTCATCATGAGTGTCCAAGGTCTCATCTAGCTTAGCCTTGGACCTTCTAGCCTCTTTCCGTGCTTTGGTAGCTCTGATCTCACAGATAGCCTTCTCTGTCTCTAGCTTCTTGTTTTCAACCTCAAGGAAGTGGATCACATTCTTAGACCTACCTATATTGGCATGCAAATATTTAATGTGAGCAGAATTTTTGTGATCCTTTCTTCATTCTCATCATCACTGTCAAGGTGAATTAGCTAAAACTCTCGTTCAGTTTCATGCTTGTCTTCCTCTTCTTCATCAATGACCCTTTCCTTACCTTTGTCAAGCTGTTTGGTTGATGTAGAAGGCATGGACCCTTGCCTCTTAAGGGCATAAAACACATGCCTACTTCCCCTCTGGTAGGTCAAAGGAAAAGGCTCAATGTTACTCATCTCAGTGCTATCTGTCTCAGTGCCATCATCACTTCCATCATCACTACAATCATCACTACCGTCTTCCTCACTGATTTCTGCCTCATTGCTCTTTTCCTCACTTCTCTTTGCCTCACTGCCTTCTTCACTGTTTGATGCACTAGTACCATGAGATAATGGTGAGGGATTTTGAAAAGGTGATGAAGGAGGATCATCATGATGTGAAGGAATGTGAGTGGATGGTGAGGTGGAAGAGTCATCATGAGGTGAGGGAATGTGAGTGGATGGTGGTGCATGAGTAGTGGGGTGTGATGGTGAAGGAGGAATGGGAGGATGAGAAGATGAAGGGACATCTTTCTACTGATGGCCTTGTGGAGTGGTGAACACCTCATTGGAAATGAAGGTCTCCCATGGAATGCCTTTCTGTTGTAGTTGGTGCATAACAACCATTTTGATAAGTGAGTGATGAAAGAGACTTTGCATCTGCTGAGGATATTCTCTCTTTTGCACTATGTAGGAAATTCTATCAATGCTTCTGACATCTGTAGAGGTAATAGAGTATGTGAAACATTCTTACTCTAGTAAAGTGCATAAGCAACTTGATGTGGTAGGAGTAAAGGTAGGAGAATCTTCCCTCACATGTGAAATATTTCATTATGATCCTCATCATGGGTGCATATCTATCAAGCAAGTGAGAAAAATGAAAGATGGATTGGTTGTGGTCCTTATACCTAGGCTTTAGATATGGCTCAAAGTAGCTCATGTCAGGATTGGCTTTCTTGAACCATTTCTCACCCACACTTGGTATCCTAGTGGCATTGGAAATAGCATCTATAGATAGCTCAAAGGTGACCCCTGCAGGGTTAACTTGTTTGTCATGCAAGTTAATGATAAATAATATAGTTAGCTCATGGTGGTTTTGCACCTGCTGAACCTTTTCACAAAATTCATAGCAACCTACATGTTTGAAATGTGAAATAGTAAGGGGAGATGCCATTAGATCCCTTGTGTTGAGGGGTTCAAATCTGTTGATCTTTCCACCTTTGTGCTCATGCCTCCTTGGCATTTGAGCCTCTCCTCCACTACCACTGTCTTCTGACATTGCAAACTTTGCCTTGGGAAACCCTAGGACTGTAAATGGAAATGAGATGGAGGGGTGGTGATGAAAAAAGCATCTTTGCAAGTGAATGAGATGAGTGAGTGAGGGTATAGGTGTATGAGAATAAGTGAGGGGCTAAACAATTCAATGACAACGATTCATCTGTGTAAATACCCTTTCTATCACTGACACTCTGTCTAGGAAGAAGAAATGAGGTTCATATAGTGATTTCAAGCTTTGAAATTTAGGGTTTATCTTAGGGTTTAATTTCATTCATTAAGAAACAACCAAATAGCTTGAAAATGTGGTTAGGAAATCCACTTACCATTTATCAGTGCCTTGGAGGACCTTGGATGAAACTTGGAAGCAGTTTGAGGTGATTTGAGTGGTTAAATTGTTTAGGAAGCCCTCCTGGCTAAGGGTGTAGCACCTAAGCTGAGGGTGCAACACCAAGGCTGAGCGCGCAGTGCCTTTGAAAACTTTGCTGGGTCCTGTCGGGTAAGGGTGTAGCACCTTCCACAGTGCGCAATGCTCACTTCCAGGTGCACAACACCTTTTTAATTTGTATGGATGATTTTTGCCAAGGGCACAGCGCCTGATCCCAGGCACGCAGCGCCAGTCTGAGAGTGCAGCGCTAGGAAAATTTATCCAATTTTGACTTGGAAACTCCCAAATTCTTCACTCTTGAGCGCTCTTGATCACTTGAAATGCAACAATGAGGCTTTTGAAATGCAATATGAGCTTTTATAGACTTGGGAATTTTAATTAAACTTTTGAAAACCCACTTCTTAATGTTTTAAGTCTTTTTCACTTTCTCACTAATGTTCTTTGACTTTTTTTCTTGCAAGTGACTGAAAACATTAACTTGGCTTTCCCCTTTACTCCTTGAGGCATGAAAAATTCACCTTGGCAACTTTGGGGTGATTGAACATAGTAGCATCTTCAAAACCTTCCTTTACTTCCATCATGGAGTTTAACTCATCTTTTTCTCATTTAGGCATGACAAGCTCATTAAACACCTTTGGGAGGATTTTACATAGTAGTGCCTTCAAAAACCCTCTTTTGTTCCCACCTTGGAGCTCAATTCATCTTTTGCTCATTTTAGGCATGACAAGCTCATTTTTGACTAGTTTGGGATCTAATCACACAGTGACATCTTCAAAATATTTTTTCTTCCACCATGGAGTTCAACTAATCATTTCACCTTCTCTGGCCACTTTCCCAAAACCCTAGGTGTCTGGAGTGCTTTAAAACAATCATCAGTGTTGTATTCTATGTTCTATATAGCCCTTTTGAGTTCATTCATTTCTGTCCAGTTCACCTCACCTTTTCCAAATCTCATCAATTGTCTCTGATACAATTTCTTCATGTTTGGAATTATGTACCTTCCCATGTCATTTCTGAAATTGATCACTGTCTTGGAACTCAACTGGACCATCAAGTTCAAAACCCCAGTTCCCCTTAATGCCAAACTGTTTCCCATTCTTTTGCGATAAGTTTTCTTCATTTAGGAGTAGATAGTCTACCTCATCAACACTTTCTGCTAATAGACCTTTCAACACCCCTGTAGAAGTGTCAAAGTTTGTTGATTTTCCTCATGTGAAAAATCTGAAATAAAGGGATAGTCTTCTTTGGAAACCCTTTAGGTCCTTCTTGAATAATCATGTCTTGACATTCTATTACATCTGAGCCAGTTTCTAGAAAAGGAAAAGCAGTTCCTAAAACACCCAATTATGACCTTACAAACATGTTAAAACCCTAATGACCTAATGGGAGGGTCCTTTGACATGATCTTGACTGAATTTGGCTTGGAGACCTTTAAGTGAAAACAAAGTATTTGTAAAAAGTGTTATATTGAAGATCCAAAATCCAATGTACTTGATTTATCTAAAGAGCCTACAGAGATAGTTTTAAGACCATCAATGCTTGAGGAACTTGGGGAACATGGGAATGAGTTAGCTATAGGAAACCCTAGAAGGAAATTAGAGTTATGGACAAAGGAAAAATAAGGCAAGGAGGCTATAGGTAGGGAAGGAGACTGAAAATTATAGGTATCAACCCATAAGGAGTTTGTAGGAGTGATAGGGTAACCATGAAATGGAAAACTGGTAGAATAGTGAAAATTTTCTATAAGGATAATGAAGGAAGTGACATTTCTGAAACTCACAATATTCAAGAAAGGTTGTTTTCAGAAACCTAAAACCAATCTATAGTCATGTAGAAATATTGAGAAATACTGATGACTAACAATGGCTCCACTTGGGGAGGGTAGCTCCTTTTCAGGAGGTGTCCAGAACCTTCGAGTTTCAAATTTCTGAATTTTGAAGATCAGTACCTTACTTGTACTTGGCAGGTCCCTCTTCCTTCATTTTCTGATTTACTCCTGTCCTTTTGAAGTTGTGAACTTAAAATCTAAAAAGACATGATTGCTTCAATATCAGTTCTACCTACCGATCATAATTTTCCTAACATTTTTTCTTCTTTTGGGTGTACTTGGAGTTGCAAACCCTTGACATCATTTTCCTTTGAAAGCATACAAACTATCTATGTCTACCCTTATCACTTCCAAGAACTCAGATTAGGCTGATGAACTCTTTATTATCTACCTACTCTACTTATCTATCAAGGTTAAGCAGTTTGACAGATCTTCATTCTCTAATCTACTAACATGAAATTTAAAACATGAACAAACCAAGGTTAAGCAATCTGATTTGTCATGGGCTGTGGAATTTTGGACAAGCTGCACACAAAATTTATTTTTGTACAAGTGAAACTAGAAACTTGAGGGCTAATAATTTGGAAATTGTTACTCATCCCTCTCTTTCTCTTTTGGTTCAGATTTGAGCATTGAAACTAGATATATTTTCCTAATCTAATCTTCTGATAAGCCAAGTTTACATGGTTTGGAAAATCTTCTTTCACTAACCTATCAACAAAAATTTAAAACATGTTCAATCATGATTAGGTTGTATGACTGAACAAGACTTTATTTTCTTCAAAAGTAGTGGAATTTGGACTTGCATACTTTTAGACATGTTCTTTTTTGGGATGGGGCTTTACCTTTTCTTTTCATATGCCCTCTTTTTCTTCTTTTCTTTGTTTTTGTGTTTCATTTTTCCAATCTTTCATCAAACAATGTTATGTAAAATGAACAAATATTTAAACTAAGAAATTTAACAAAAATAGTGTTTGAGCATCCTGACATTGACAAGACCTCCAAATAACTCTGTTCCATCCAGATCTTGTAGAAAGAATGCATTGTTACCTCTTACTGAATGGATGATGTATGGAACCTTCCATAGATTTTCAATTTTTCCATGCTTTCCTTTGTCCTCTCTTCTTGAATCCCACTTCAGCACCTTGTCTCCAACCTGGAAATCATTTTACTTGGTCCTTCTGTCAAAGATATTCTTGATGTTCTCTTGCACTGTTTGTGTTTTGTTGTAAACCTCTTCCCTTGATTGCTACAATTGAATGGTTTGGTTCAGCCTCCTTTGTATATAATTCTCCTATGATTGTACCTCTTGGAGAAGCTTCAACACTGGGACTCTCAAGGATTTTGGGAACACTGCATCCATGCCATACACTAGTTGATAAGGAGACATATTGATTTATTTCTTGCTTGTTAATTTGTCAGCCCATAGTGCATGCGCCAGTTTGCTATGCCATGATTTTTTGTTCTTTTCCAACAACTTCTTGATGATGTTCACCAAAATTTTTTTAGAGGACTCAGCCAACCCATTACCTTGAGGGTAATAAGCTGCCGAATTCCCTAGTGTGATGTGATATTTGTAGCAAAAGTCCACCATTCTCTTGGACTTGAATGCAGCAACATTATCGATGATGATCTTTCTAGGACAACTAAATCTGGACAAGATGTTAGCTTCAAGGAATTGGATGATAAATGAGTGAATGGCATTCCTTGAAGGGATGACTTCTATCCATTTGGTGAAATAGTCAGTTGAAGTGAGGATCCATTTGTGTTGGGAAGATGAGGCAGGATGGATTTCTCCAATGAAATCTAAACCCCATTGTTGAAAAGGAGTTTCACCACTGATAGGATGCAAAGTAAAAGGCAGGAGTTTTCTCTTTCCATCAAAGATTTGGCATTTATGGCAAGTCACTACTAGCTTGTGGATATTAGGTTAAAGAGTGGGCCAATAGAAACCAAATCTAAGGATTTTGTTGGCGATTGTTTTCCAATAGAGATGACCTCCACACTCTCCCTCATGAAACTCATGCATGATTCTATCTGCACCATCTTCAATCAAACATTTGAGCAAGATACCAACGGAATTTTTCCAATACAAAGCTTTATCTAGAATGCAGAAATTTACAACCTTTAGTTTCAATAATCTAGCTTGATTTTGGACAAAGCAGGAGGAGCATTTAGATTAAAAATCACATACAATATATTAGCATACTAGAGTGAGTTCAGAAATGATTCTTCAATGGGTGGAGTCACCAGTTCCTCTTGTTAATCCAAGGAATGTATCATGTTTATTTCTAGTGCTTGAAAGTTTTCTTCAACCATGAGTTTGGCAAGTCCTTTTCCATTGATCAGTTTAGTGGGCTTGATTTCTAGATCATATTCTAAGATGAAAACAATCCACTTACCCCTTTTACCATCAGGATCTTGATTCATTATGTCCTTGACAATTGTATGTGGAACAAAAGCAATGACATATGAATGCAAGATGTAAACTCTAAAATCTTTTAATGCTTTGATTAAGGCAAAGGCTTGTTTCTCCATAATGTTATATTTCAGAGGGGCATATCTTAGTGCCTTGCTGAAGAAAGCTATGGGTTGTGCTTGTCCCATTATTTTCTTTTGTAGTAACACTACAACAATAGTGTGTTCTGATGCAAATGAGAAGATGAATAAGTCCTTGGTAAAGTCAGGGCTGATTAGAACTAGTGTTTGGGTTAGTGCTTGTTTTACCAGTTCAAAGGATTTCTTTGTTTCTATGGTACATTTGACTCCTATTTATCTTTTTAGTATGTTTGTAATGTTTCTTAGGAGTTCATCAAGGTTTGGTATGAACCTTATTAGGAAGTTGATCTTTCCAATGAAAGATTGTAGCTCTTTGATGTTTCTAGGGTGATTGATCTGCAATATACCTTCAATATTTTTTGGGTCTATCTTGATTCCCTCTTCATAGATGATGTTGCCTAAAAGTTTCCATTCTTGAAGGCCAAAAATAGTTTTTTTAGGATTTAAAGATAAGCCATACTTTCTACACTTTACAAATACCTTTCTTAAGTGAACTATGTGTTATTCATTGGTTTTAGAATAGACGGTGATGTCATCAAGATATATCACAATGAAGTAACCTATGTCTTTAGAAAAATCAATGTCCATGGCTCTTTGAAAAGTAGCCCCTGCATTCATTAACCCAAAAGGCATTTTGACATACATGAAGGTGCCCCAAGGTGTAGTGAAGTTGTTTTCTGCTGATCACTTGGAAGGAATAGCACCTAATTATACCCTGAAAAACCATCAAGAAATGATATTATTTTAGAGCCTACTACCCTTTGCAGTATATGATCCATCTTGGGTAAAGGGTAGTTGTCTTTTAGGTAGGATTTGTTTAAATTTCTAAAGTCTATGCATAGCCTAATCTCCCCTGTTTTCTTTCTTACTGACACAAGGTTTGAAACCCTTTTTGAGTACTTGAGTGGGACTATGATTCCAGCATCACACATCTTCTTTATTTCCTTCTCAACTAGAGGTACTAGGATAGGGTTTATCCTTCTCAATTTCTGCTTGAATGGTTTCTGGTTTTCCTTGAGATAAATATTATGCTGAATGATGTTTGTATCATAGGACTTCAAGTCCTCATAGTCCCATGCAAACACATCTTCAAATTCTTTGAGAAGCTCAATATATTTCTATTTTATGTGAGGTAGCAGAGATTTTGACAACTTTATCATTTTGGGTTCTTCTATACTGCCTATGTTGCATTATTCTACATCAGTTTCGGTGGATTCCATTTTTGGCTTCCTAGCAACATTATTGAAATCAAACAACTCTTCTAAGGGGGAAAGACCTCTTGGAAATAAGTTATCTTTGCTTTGCAATACCTCAAGGTTTTTTTGATCTAAATCTTCAAACAATTCTGCCTCAAGAGGTTGTTCTAGCAGATTCATATCAGCAGTACAAGGCATCTCTGTTTTGTGTGTTTGTTCTTGTAATATCCCAAATTAGGAACAACTACACTATCGAGAAGATCACTTTCCTGTCAGATAAGTAAGGACTTCCCAAAAAAATTCCTGATATATCAAGCGACACCACATCAAGTTCAACTATGTCAATAAAGTGTGCAGTTATGGCGAATCACAATATGCACTTCCTTGAGACTTGTAAGTTTTCATCCTTGCATATCCACCCAAGTGGATAAGGCTTTGGATGTGGAATGGTCTCAAGTTTTAGATGTTTGACCAGGTATTCTGATATAAGATTTTCTTGTGACCCACTATCAAACAATGTGTCAATTTTAGTATTTTTTGAGACTACCCCACATGGAACAATTCAATTCTTTCTTCCTCACTAGGAGCTTGTACATGATAGTTTGAAGTACTAGTGCTTGCTTTAGTTTCAGTTTCCTTTCCCTTCATAATTTTGAAACCCATGGCTGCAATTTTGGTTTCATCCCCTAAATCATCACCTAAATCTTGAGGTGTAGTTGTAGTAGCTGCAATTTTCTTCTTTCCCTTGTTTTTGTTAATCTGGTTTCTTTTTTCAGGATGTAATTTCCAATAGTTTTTCTCTTCATGGCCATCTCTTGAACATTGTTTACAAATTACCTTTTCACCCTCTTGTTTGATAGATGCATTCTTTTTACCTTTTCCCTTAAAGGTTTTATCTTTTTTCTTCCCTTTGAAAGGCTTGTTTCTACCCTCATCAAAAGTGTTTTTCCCTCTAGCCTCTAAATGCGTAGCTTGTACGCAAACTTCGTCTAGACTAGTAGGATTAAACATAAGGATAATGTTTTTAATGTAACTGTGCAATCCACCTATATACTTCAGCAAATTATCTTGACTTTGTAAGTCTACCCCTAACAAGAGTGCTCTTCTCCTAAATTCCTGGGTATATTCTTGCACATTCTGTCCCTTAAGCTGTCTAAAGTTTTTCCAGTTCATTATAGCATTTTGAAGATGAGCAAGAGGATAAAATTGTTTCTTGATTGCAGTAATAAATTCAGTCCATGATAGAGTAATCTTACCATGTTTCTTGATTTCATCCTTGGTCTTGGCTTCCCACCATACCAAAGCTGCTCCATCCATCCTTAGCGAGGCTAGTTGTATTTTGGTGTCATCATCATGCAGATTTTGAATCCTTAAATAGACTTCCAATTGTCTGATCCAATTATCTAATTTCTCTGCATTAACTTCACTGTTAAACATTGGAAATTCAAATTTAACATCAAGCTTTAAAAAAGGATTTTTACCAGTGGTTTTTGATTTGTGTGACTGATTTACCGAAGTTAAGGAAGATGATGACGAGGAAGAGGATGATGATGGATATGGTCGATCACCATTTCCTCCATTCCCTTTCTTTGACTGATCATTACCCTTCTTTCCTCATGAGGAATCCTCTCCTTATTTTTGGTTTTTAGACCCTTCTCCAACAATCCTATCATTTCTTTCTTGATAGAGGATCCTTACCATTTCAGTCATATCCAAGAAAGCTTTCCGAAATACCCTTTATTCTTCCTTGGGATCCATCTCTTCAGGAGCTTCACCTTCTCTTGAAGACATGCTTGTAGCTACTTCTAGGGCTCTTGGAGGTGTTTCTATGACCCTTCTTGGTCGTGGATTAGTTTGTGCACTAACCAAGTTTCCTTCACCTCTCTTGAGTTTTAACCTAGTCAGCATCAAAACTTGCAACAAATGACTTAATATTTGCACAAAACAAATGTTGAGTAAAAACTCTAGCTCTAAACCATAGCTTTGATACCAAATGATCTGAAAATGAAAGTGTTTTTTTTTTTCAAAGTATTCATTTCCATTAAATTAAGTGTGCAAAGTGTTTGGATAGTCTTACAAGTGAAACAAAGTGTTTTTGTTAACTGTTTATGAAATTTGGTGTGAGGGAGTGTTGTTTTAATTTACTGTTTAACAAATTTAATTTGAATAACACAATATAATAACTTCACCATAAACACACAACAACATGGTGAGGCAGTTCACCCCTCCTGGGCTACATCTGTTGGGTCCAAGGCTCCCAATGGGCGTGTCCTTGATATATTATGATGCTAAAATTGGTAATACAATGAGTAAAAGACCTAAACGGACCAAACAAGCTGTGAAAATGGATTCAGAACATAAAAAGAAGCTAAGAATGACTCTGATTTCACCTAAAACAGTGAAGTGTAGTCCAATGCAGCTCCATTTCCCTCAAGGCCTTGATGGCTTCCCAAGCTTCTCTGAAGTGTAAATGGCTGAAGAACACCTCTGATGGCTCTACAACCTATTCCAATGGCTCCAGAATGCTGAGAATAATTGAAATCAAGAAAAAATTCGCTCCAAAAGGTTCAGTCTCTCAAAATTTATGTCCAAAAGAATTTTTGTCCAGTTTGGCCTAAAAAACCTCCACCAAACTTGGGAGGACTGGAGTTAACTTCACTAAAATAGTAATTACCGCTGAATTTGGGGGCTCCGCTCCAGTTTTCCACGTGGTTAGGGTGGCATTAACTGTCAAGGTGTAGTGGTCACATGGACGAACTCCACCGCTGGCGGAACCTACGATTAACAAAATCATGGCATATTAATGTTAACGGAAAGGCCGCTGAGACGTGACCGCCTTCCTAACTGAACCATCGGGGTTTATGTTTATCCGCCGGTGATTGGGTTGTGGTTCCATGCTACTGGTTCTATGAAGAGTGGCTATCAATGTGGGGGCCAACCTTTGTTCTCTGCCCAACCTATGCCATCTGCCGTTACTTTGTGACCCGATTTCGTTCACTCCGACCCGTCACGTGCACTGCTGACCCGATGTTTCTTGCTGAACCGAGTCCGTTAATTGCTCACCCGCGTTCACAACCAACCACCCATCGTTTACTACTAACCAGGGTATATTCAGCTCCACCCATGTTCACGGGTCGACACCACCCACGGGTGACCCGTGTCCAACCGGGTCAGGTCGGGTCTGCTCGAATGACCCACAATTTTTTTAATCATCCAATTTTTAAACAGATTGAACCTCTTAGGCCTGGGGCCACGTGGCAACCTCCAGGCAGGCCACATGGCACCCACTGATAGGCCCTCCCAATTTTTATAAAATAATGAAATTTTCCATTTCACAAAAATTCTGAAGATGCCATAATTTTTCTTTCCAAAGTGTTGTTTTGAAGGTTACTAGACAAATTAAAACTTGAATATCTTCCACATCCGACATCGGATTTGAGTATAGTTCATGGTGTTAGGATTGTAATGATGAACACTATCCGTTCAATCAATTTATTACCAATTATAGGCAGTTCCAAATTTGAGCATTTTTTTCACTTAGGAGAAGATCACCTGATCACACCTCCCCATTAGGAAGCTTTTGGACCCCAAAAGCCTTCAATTGCCTGTTAAGAAGATGAGGGTACAAGTCCCTCACCTTTTCCACCTCAATCCACTTTGCCTTACTTGGTTTGCTACCTTTAAGACCAACCCGAACATAATCAACATTTCTCCTCCTTGAAGTGTGTGTCCTTCTGTCAAGGATATCATCCTCTTTCAATTCATCCAAAAATTCTGGTGAGAAATCCTCTATGGATGGCAGCTGAATGTCACTTTCATTTTTAGATCACTGAGATCCTGGGGACTTCCTTGCAAAGATGCAAGCATCCCTCTATTTGGAGCAAGAGCTCCTCCTTCCTCTGCATGAGGCACTAGGTAATCTCTAGATAGCACAACGTTGTTGCCCTCAGCTTCCTCAACATAGATGGGAAATCCTCCAATAATTTTTCTGCAAATATGAAATATCTCCCAATGTGGGAGTAATTCCTGATCATCAAAGGTCAAGGAGTATCCCCTTTGCACCATGATAGTGCCATCTCCTACTCCTGTAACATCATACAAGAAATGAGAGCAAATCTATTCTTGCTCTCTAAAGAATAACCCCAGTAAATTTTTTTTTTACTGCTCCCTCATGCTCTCATCATACAAGATATGTGATGAAGACATAGTGAATGATATGAATGTTGCATCATAACTATGCATCCATACTCTTTGTTGCTCCATGATGCCATCATCCTGCCACATATTCTCCATTCTTATACCCTTGGAAAGAGTGTATGCCAAGTGATAGCCAAACTCCTTCAAGAGTAGCTAGTGTAACCAAGCCTCCTACTGCCCGGTATCATAAATCTACAAGTAGCTTACCAGCTTCTTGCTCCTCATCCACATCCACTCAATCAATTGTGGATGTCTCCTTCCATCATCCGACTTGGTACTCCTCCCATGAGGGCTACCATCATCCCAAATCAATTTTCTTCATTTCATGGGATCTTGAAATGCAATCTTCCCAAGGATCAATTTGATCCTATGAGGATCCAAATAGGTGATAGGAAAAAAACCTCCCATCATGATGTACATGGCTCAAGAAATTTCCAACACAATCATGAGAGATGTTATCCATCTGAAGATGTCCTCCATCTTCTATCTGTTTCTATGATAAGGGAAGAACCTCCTCAAACTGGTGAAGAATCTTGCACTCTATGATGTGTGGAAAATAAAATGTGGATAATAAAAATCTATTGCCTCTCATCATCCCATAGCTGTGGGGTCTTCTTTCTTATTTTTGTTGAATAAAGTGTGGAAAAGCTAGAGTCTCTTGGAAGGCTCTAGGTTTGGCTTGGTATTCAGCAAGGTACTCACTTAGAATTTCAAATTCCAAGTGTTCTTCATGCTTCTGGTCTTCTTCTCTGTGAGAGTAGGAAGTGCATGGTACTTCCTCTTCCCTTTCTTCAATCTGCTTGACCTCCTTGGAGAGGTCTCCTCTAGATCTGAAAATAGATGAGAGTAAACTCATCTTTTTCATCATCTTGATCTTCTTTGGCAAGGACTCATAGGCTGAGCTAGAGATCATGCTTTGATACCACTGTAATTTCGAAAATTAGGAACAGCTACGCTATCGGGAATATCTCAAGATATTACCAATGTGGAGATCCAGTAATACACAAACATGCTTGGAAATAGCAGCGAATAACATCAAATTCAGTTAATATTATTTCACAGCCATCTTATTAATAATATGGTAGCAGAAATTGTACAAGATCTTGAGCAAATGATCACTCAAGCTTAGGCAAATCCATCATCAAAGACACAAGTACATTAATCACAAAATACACTGCTACATATGATCAGCCAAGCTATGACTGTGCAGTCTATGAAGGAGAACTATTGAAAAATAGTGTCAATACACAAATATGACAATACACATCTCAAATAAAAGAGGGGGAGCAAGATCTCAACCCCTGGAAACAACAATACACCATCCTCAGAAGGATTGGCTGAAATATACACAAAATGGCAAATCTTCAGAAATGCCGGAGTTGCTGGGCAGCAGCTGCAACTCAGAAAATAGAAATGGATGTAGATAGCTGATGATGCTACAAATCATGGATGAATCTCATCCAAAGTATCTCTCAGGTGAAAGGCTGATCCAATCCCTGAAGATCTCACCCTCCAAAATAGTGGAGCAATTCCCCATTGCAATTGCACTAAAAAATAATGCAGTCTAGAGAAGGGACTACACTGTTAATGAAGGGACGTGCTTGGCTTGATGCCAATGATCTAAAATAAGCTCCAGAAACTCCCTCACTAACCTCCCAGAGGAATTGAAGCTCCCTCCTCTCAAATATGAGCCAAAGAAATGGTGTGTGGAGTCCTCCACTACAACACCCAACAACACTATGTTATACTTGAGCAGAAATAACGCAGTAACTGAAAGGAGTAGCTTTGGCCTTGAGCAAGAGATGTGGATAATGAAGAAAAATCCCTCAAGAGGCCTCTCAAGAAGGTGAATAAATCCTAAATAGGAATTCCCCCGGCAACTTTGCTAAACAACAAAAGAATGCACAATGTCTGCATAGACAATGAAATCAATAATCCAATTCCTGAGTAACAATGGCTGCCTTGCCTTTTAAACAAGTGAAAGCTCTTTCTCCATGGGCTCCACTCATTAGGGTTTTCTCCACCAAATATCCTCTCCTCATTCACACTGCGTTGTCTTCCAAAGTGAGCCACTCCTCCTATGGCAACGTTGTTGACTTGGTCAAACCTGACCTTGTCTTCATGCATTTTCCCCTTTTCATACTTGAGGGTGAAAAATAAAGCTACTCTGATGATCCCTTTAACATTAGGAGGGATTTTATTCATGTATTCAATAAGAATGGGTTCCCTTACCCATTTATTAAGCTGCTAGGTGATAAAGACAAAATTTTGATATTCCACTTAGCTATGTACTAAAATAGGAATATTACAGTTCTTCAACAAAACAATCCTCTTGATGGTTTAAGTCCGACTTCGACATTTCAAACTTGGTTTTGGGCTGTAAGAAGTCTTCAATCTGTTTTTCATTTTAAAATACTTGCCAATAGTCTATGTTATCAGGGACTGCTAGTCTGTACTTGACCTTTGTTGTGTATTGTTCATTGGCATGAGGTAGTTGGCAAGTGCTGGCAACAAAGGCTAGTTCATTTGCAAGGTTGTTTTGAGTCCTTGGGATAGAGGCAAGTTCATATTTTTCAAATTTATTTAGGAGGTATAAGGCAACATTTATATATTCTCTTAGCCTAGGATTCTTGGCTGAATGTTCTCCTTTGATTTTTCTAATGATTAGCTCAGAATCTCCTAGAGCAGAAATCCTCTTAGCTCCTATAGTTTTCAGCATTCGTAACCCTAAGAGAAGAGCTTCATACTCTGTAATATTGTTTGTACATGGAAAAGATAGCTTGTAAGAGTGACCTTCATTGGTGTTGTGTATCCAAAAAACCTACTCCTAAACCAGCTTTGCCACAAGAGCCATCAAAGCTCATGTTTCAAAGTGTTTCAAGTTCAAATTTGCCATTATGTTGTTGTTCATGGCTGCAAGGGTTTTGAGTGTTATGTTCTTCATTTTTTGTTTGGTTTGATCGTTCTGACAGGTCTTGCTCTTCCTCTTTTTCATTTACTTGTTCATTAATGTCATCTTCATTGTAGAGGATAAATGAGTCAAGGTATGAATGTATAGAATAGAGAGGGGTGTTGTTTGGCCTATCCTGGCTGATTACCATGTATTTCATGTGATATTCTCTGTAAAACCTTCTTTTTTGGTTAAATAATGGAATGGTAGAGTATTTAATGTCCATTTGGAGGTTTCCTTGGAGTTTGGCTCCCCATGATCTAGATAAAATCATGCCATACTTCCAAGGAATGTGAGCGACTAAAATGTCCATGACTAGGCTCTTAGCTAGTATTCGTGCCAGATTGACACACATATATTTGATCAGACCTAGGCATTTAACTCTACTTGAATAAAAAGAGTATAAGTCTTTGTAAGGTTTGGTTATTTCGAGGCCTAATCTCTCCATCACTACCTTTGGCATGAGTTTATGTGAAGCACCAGAGTCTAGCATAGCATTGTGTAGGATTTTTTCATGGATGTTCAAACTAACATAGAATGGAGGCACAACTCCCTCTTGGAATTTTCCCTCTACTTCCGGCCCAAACAACATCTCTGGTTTGTCACAAGTCAGATTTAGAGTATCGGTGTCTTTTCCTATGTTTAAGGCTTTCAAAACTTGAAATCTATATACATCTTGAGTCACTACTTCAGTAAGAGGTATGGCTATTTTGATCTTGGCAATTTCAATCTCAAAACTGAATGGTGCTTGTGTTCTTGGTATATTTACATCACTTTTATCACACATAGTGTTTTCAGAAACTTTAGTTTGCTGAGTTTTATTTGGAATGTCAGTTAAAGCAGTTTTTTCAGGGCCACTAGTTGATGTACCAGGGAAACTTTGGTCACCATTATGTTGGATGGTTTTGTCTTTGCTCTGATTAGGAGTTTTAGCCATTATGTTGGTGTTTTCTGCTATCTTTTTAGGGGTGTTTTCAGGGGTTTTCCTAACAATAGTTTCTAGTTTTTTTTTCTTGGAGGCATCTTGGGTTTTCTTACTTCTAATGTCATACTGCCTATGAACCTCCATGATAGCATTTTCAAATCCTAGTTTGTACTCTTCAGAATCCTCATATGTTCTTTTAGTTTGGTTTGAGGAAAACATACCTTGTTCTTCTTCTATGAGAAAAACATCATCCTCATTATTAGAGTCTATTAGATTGACATGATTTTTTTTCGGCTCCTCAGTTTCTCTTTCTTCTTCATCTACATAGTTTTCTTGGAAAGGAGGTCCGATTTGCTGGTCATTGTCTCTTTGTCTGATTTGAGGAGGGTCTCTTTTGAATTTTTGGTTTCTATTTCTGTTTTGAGCATTTTCTTGGTTTTCCCTAGGGGGTGCTCTTTCATTCAAGTTGATTCTTTCCATTATCCTTTCCAATGTCGTAACTAGATTGTCAATTTTAGCATCAGATGTGGAGGCCACAGGTTCCTCTTTGTATGTAACCTTATTCTCTTCTCTTAATCTAGATCTTTTAGAAATTAGGTTGGAATCTACACTTAATGCTCCCCTTTGCATGTATTCTAAGGTGAGGGGATACATTTCTCTTAATTGGTAAGCCATGTCGAGATCAAATCCATCTGGAAAATTTACTAAGGCTAGGCCTTGTGGGGGTTTGATGTGAGGAGGGAGTGTATTGTAAACACTATTGAACCTAGTGCAGTAGTCTTGGACACTTTCCCCAACATTTATCTTAAGGTTTTCATACTCTTATAGGATTTTAAGAGGATTTTTCTTAGTCTCCCACTTGTTTATGAATGTTTGATAAAGGGAAGGGAGATCATGAATGTTGTTAGGAGTTAAGTTCTTGAACCATTTCTTTGTTTCTCCTCCTAAACTTTGGGCAAACATTCTCATTTTTATGGTTTCCTCTTCTATCTCTTGGTAGTCAAAAGCATCATTCATATTGTCTACATGTTTTTGGGCAGTGGTAGAGTCAACTCCAGTAAAGTGAGGGATTTTAGATTGATAGTCCTGTGGCATAGGCAGTAAAGGTTGTGGTAGTACCAGAGGGGTGAACCATGATGCCATGATGGGAGGTAATGGAATCCAAGGATGTGTTACAAGAGGAGGGTTTATGAGTGGAGGTGGAGGATGAAGTGGAGTGGTTTGCATAGTGGATGTATGAATGGGGGTGGAAAATGTACTTGGACCAGCAAGATGAGATTGAGCATATTTGAATCGAAAGGAGTCAAAGTGTTCAAGAAGTTGAAAATCAGGAGGAGTGGAAGGAGAGACTTCTCTACTAGCACTCTGCTACAAGTCTATAGGCTCAAGGTCTGTCTAGTCTACCCACTTTGAGACTTAGTTCTGAATAGGTTTCTTCTATGGTGTAAGTCAAATTGGGTATCTTGCAAGGGTATGAGGTTTTTAGGGACATAACTTTCTTTGTGAATGGGTCTAACAATAGTTGAGTCTTCAGTCCTAGAGGTTTTCCATAATATTATTTTTGGGTCATCAACTATGGTAGGAGGGTTTGTGTCAGGGTGAGATCTGATGCTGATTCGTTGTGAAGCCATATTTCATACCCAAAACACAAAGAGGCTGAAATTTTATGAGAGTTTTGAAAAACAGACCTATCTCTAAGGGCACTAAGTTCACATAGTATGTGATTGGGATTTACACTGCTATGACTGATCGATATATTCCCAGGGGAGTCTATGAAAAATAGTGGGGTCAACAGGGCTACTGAAGACCAGTGGAGTCACTAGGTGGTTGTTTTGAGGATGTACTTGTTGTCCACCATCAACAACTAAATACCAATCTAAGGATGTTTTTGGGTTTTCTGAGTTCTTTATGTAACATTGAGCTTTTCAATGAGTGTTCTCGAGTATGGTCACCATGGTGCTAATATGATGAATCAACCAGCTATCACTCTTGGATGACACTTGATTTATCTAAGTTTGACAGGGGATTTATGAGTTCTTAAGGAATTTCTAAGCTTGTTACTTACTCAAATCCCCAACGGAGTCACCATTATGTTAGGTCGCTGTAATTTGTCAGATTGGCAAGACCAAATTGAACAAGGGTAACATCAAACCAACTTTGGAGCCCTAGGACGTAGCCTTACTGGGCTCAGAGAGGGCTCTCTCTATATTTGTATACAAGATGTAAACTTGATTGATTTTACGGTTTTGATTTTAGGCTAGTTATAATGATAAGGTTTGTTTGTTTGTTTTGTTTGGTTGGTTAGGTTATCAAGAAGAACATATAGAGTAAGAGAAACTTAAACCATTGGGATATGGAGTCTGCAAAAGGTCTTGAAAATTACAACAATAGGTCAAGGGTTTTTCATAGGGTAAGTTAACAAATCCAAATGGATCTAAATAGGTTTAGTGAGTTTGAAATGAACATAAAGTTGTGAATGTAGTAGGTTTAAAGGGAATTTAAGAATCCTTCAACATACTAGAACAATAAAAGCCTTCAGGACAATAGCTTGGTAAAACTGAAAAGCAATTAAGGATTCTTCAGCTAGACTTCACTAAACAGACCTCAAAACAATAAACAAGTAATCCTAGGGAGCAGTTAAGAATTCTATAATTATTACCTTCAAACAAAGGTAACTTTTAAGATAAAATTTCAGTGAAACTAAAGAGAATTTAAGAATTATTTAATCAAACTTCAAAGAAGAAAACATAAAGATAAAATGATGCATATAGAAATAGGGCGCTAAAATAGCATATCCAACTCTAAAATTTCTGTCCTAATATCAGAGAAGCAATGAACATAATGTAAAAAAAGGAAAAAATTAACAAGAGTGGAATAACATCACCATATAACAGAGTTCATGAATCCTAGGAATGTGTTGGTTTCATTGATATTCGGTCCAAGAGATTTACAAGGCTCCAAAGCCAAACTTCATTACAACTCAGAGTCTATGCTCAACTCAACAATCAACCAACATGAACAATGAGGCCTCCATGTAGTATTTAACTTTGAAAGGAGGATCAAAACCCTATCTAGGGTTTCAAAATGTCATTAATTACACATAAATGTCATTTTTCCTATTTGACCATGCAAGGCCCAAGGCACAAATATCCTAACTTAATAAATGAAACAATAACTCCTAACATGACTTTCCAACTAATTTTAGAGATATTTGTCTATTAAGCCATCAAAATATCTTTTTCATTAACTCCTTGTGTGTTTTTTTTACTTTCAAGAAAGGGCGCAGCACCAAGGTTCAAGGGCGCAGTGCCAAATCTAGAAACATTTCCTCTTTGGCAGCTGAGATTTGGAGGCCTTGTAGGTGTCAAAATGAGCTCCATGATAGCTCATTGGAAATCCTGTCCCTTCTAGTTTCCAAATATACCTTTAGTTTTCAGAATTGAGTCCATTTAACTACTAAAAAATCCATTCTCCCAATACTGCTCAGGGCGCAACACCAGTGCTGAAAAGAGGGCAGAAAGGTGATTTATTGCTTGTTTTTGGTACTTTTGGAGGACAAATTGTGATCCAAATGACTTGAAAATTTATGAGGGTGATGTCCTTGGCATAAGGAGCATGAAAATGTAAATTTTTCCTCCATTGGGTTCCCCAAAAAAGAGCGCAACGCCAGTGGCGCTGCGCGCTTGGCCCTTCTTTCTACAAACAAAACTGTCAAAATTTCAAAAAGTCAAAAAGATGCCAAAATTGGGATTTGTCCTGCTGATAATGTTTAGGATGCTTGTAGGGATGCATCAGCAAGAATTTCAAGCTTTTCTTTGTCTTTTTCCTCTTTTAGGGCTTGAATATTTGCAAGGGCTCCTTTGAGCTTGACCGTTGCAATTTTGTTTCTTAAGGCATAATGCCTTGCCATCTTATTTTGCATGTCAAGGTATCTCTTAGTCTTCTCCAACTGATCCTCTAAGTGCAAATTTTCGTTGTCTAGCCAAGATTCTCTATCATAATCTATTTCCATGGCAAGCAACTCACTTGGAGTGAGGTGTTCTACCAATGTTGTCTCTTGCTCTCTTTCTTTGGCTAAGGCTTTCTTCAAACCAATTGTCCTTGGCCTTCTCCTAGGAAGTTGTTATTCCTCTTCTTCAATGTCATCATGAGTGTCCAAGGTCTCATCTAGCTTAGCCTTGGCCCTTCTAGCCTCTTTCCAAGCTCTCATAGCTCTGATCTCACGGATAACCTTCTTTGCCTCCAGTTTCTTGTTTTCAACCTCAAGGAAGTGGATCACATTCTTAGCCTTACCTAGATTGGCTTGTAGATATTTAATCTGGGCATATTTTCTTTTGAGCAGCATGTTGGTGATCCTTTCTTCATTCTCATCATCACTTTCAAGGTGAATTAGCTGAAACTCTTGTTCATTTTCATGCTTGTCTTCCTCTTCTTCATCAATAACCTTTTCCTTACCTTTTTCAAGCTATTTGGTTGATGTAGAAGGAAAGGCCCCTTGCCTCTTAAGGGAAGCAAACACATGCCTATTTCCCCTCTGGTAGGTCAAAGGAAAAGGCTAAATTTTACTCATCTCAGTGCCATCTATCTCACTGCCATCATCAATGCCATCATCACTACTATATTCCTCACTGCTTTCTGCCTCATTTCTCTTTTCCTCACTACTCTTTGCCTCACTGCCTTCTTCACTGTTTGATGCACTAGTACCATGAGATAATGGTTATGGATTGTGAAAAGGTGATGGAGGAGGATCATTGTTATAGCATCATTTTTCACCCTCATGTGATTCATGATTGTCTCTTTGACCTTGGGCACCCATTCCCATAAACTTGAACAAAGTTCATAAAAAACAATGTTAAAATTCTCATACGTGGGTATGCCCAGACTTTTCCGCGTGTATACGCTAGTCCATACACAATTTTCTGCGTATGCCATTAAAATCATTAAAAAATATATAAAATTCCATATTTTCGGGCTGGGTTGATGGTTACTCCAGTAGTTCAACCACCCCAGCACGTGGCCAACTGTTCCCAACAGATTGAAACTACTTTGAGGGAGTATAAAAGCCCCTCACATGCATGGCCTAAGGGAGAGAGAAATTTATAGACATTATACTCTGTTGGAGCCCCAATTCAAGTCTAATTTCCCATGCCTCCTGCACTTTCCTAGATTTTTACAGGAAACCCTTGTTTCCTGGAGATGTTCATCATTTTTTATGTCATCTCATGTGCACAAGTCTTGAAAGTATCCTAGCGAGGCAAGGGCGGGACAGATCTGGACGACGGTCTGTTCGAAGATCGTGGAAGGATTCAGGTGATCTCTCCACTTTTTATTACTGTACATGCTGTTCGTAATGAAGAAGAACCATCTTGTTCCTGAATTCACGTGTTAATATCTGCTTGCATATGTGAAAAGATCGTTATTTAAGCATTTATTATTGTTTATATGATGTCTCACATGGATTACATTGAAATTTAGGAGAAGTATATGCTGTACAACTAGAATTCCGTGCATGTTCTTTCTTGATTTCCAGGTTGAAGAGGAAGAAGGGTTGCTGGGGGTTTGGACCCCGCGGGATCTACATCAAACGTAGGATTACGGGTGAGTTCTACTATCGATGTTATCTAGTTTTCAGTGTACAAGTGTTGTTGTGTGAGTTCTTCTTGAATAAAATGGCCTGATCTGTGGAGGTTTTGACCCAACAAACCTCTAGGGAGTTATTTACCGAAATATAACGAGCGACTCCGCTGGGGATCACATTCTTGTGATTCCCCTGTTGGGTGGTTTCAGCTGTTTGAAAAGTTTCCAATAGTTTTAATCATTATTTCCAGTCCAGTTAACTTTTTCTCAGTCAGATTGAAGACCTGGTTCTTTATCCAGGCTTGATCATTTTTATTTTTCATTATTTACCTTTCCATACGTGAGTTTTTCTATACACAGTCGCGTATACACGCAATTTTTGTTAAAGGAAGTCACGTATACGTGGGTTTCCTTTAACATAGGCGCGTATGCACACTTGTTGAAAAGCTGATAAGTAGCGTATGCCTGGGCAAATTTTGAAATTTTTGATTTCTTGACTTTTTAGTCTTGTCTGCATGTGGAGACCTGTTCCTGCAGTGTCTTTATAGTCTCTAGATTGTGTTGATAGTGGTTATTGGTCTTTTTATCTCTTGTTTGGTTGAAGACTGGCTTATTAGGCAAATCTTGTTTTTTAGTGCTTGCATTTCTGGTTCGAGTACCAAGATCTCTTTCTGGAGATTCTTGGCTGTTCTGCTTTATCAGGACAGAGAGCTTCTGCTCATATACTCTTTCCTCACTTTATGTTTTGCTTTGCACTTGGATTTTTGCCTACTTTTGGTTGGTTTTCTTGATTTCATGTGACTAGGTCTTGTTGCAAATTTTGAAGAGTCATTCTTGGTTCTTTGAAGTTCTGTTTGCTGTGAGTTTGTGCTATTGTTCTGGGTTGAGTTCCTGAGTTTCTTGTCTTCCTTTTGCTCGTATAAATATTGCCACTAGGGGGTATTATAAGATTTAGAGCATTTCTTGAAGCTTTGTTTGAAATTCAGAGATTTTGTGGCTTGAGAATTGGATAGTTTTTCTTGGTCCCTTTGAAGTCTTCTTTTATAAAATTCAAAAAGCTCAAAAACATTTTTGTTTTGCCATTGCTTTTGTTTTGCATTTTTGTTTTGGTTTCTTTCTATCTTTTGAAGCTTTGTTGGGATTTCTTGCCTTTGGTTTCTGACTTGATTTGGGAAGGGAATTTTTATTGGTTTCTTTCTCTTATTTCGAGCATATTTTTGTGTCTTTATACTGAGAGTTTCTGATTTAAGAACTAGCTTTTTGGACAACCGGAAAAGTGATAGAACTGAAGGATTCTTAGGAAATTTCTCTTTGCTTGGTTAGATTTTGCATCTTAGAATTGGCATACTCTTAGTAATTTGCATTAGGTGCACTTAAGCATTTAGTATTTTTCATAAATTTTGCAAGTGTGAAGTTTGTTATCTGAAAAGAAAAAAAAAATTAGTCTCGTAGAACCTGTGTAGAAATTTCTTTTCATCGAAAGGCAATTATTGCATTTGCATTTAGTTTGGTTTTCATTAATTTCTTTTTTGCGTCATAAAACACCACGAGTTTCATTTCCATATCCCTTTGACTTAATATAACAGCCAATTAAAATAAGCACATTAATTTAAAAACAACTAGCAAGTTTTTTATTGAGTGTCATACACCAACTAGGTAGGTTGTAGGGCCTTGGAATAGGTGAGTGGAGAGTTAACTCTCCAAGGCTGCTCAAACTAAAACATAGAATTTTATTAATTGAGCGAAATCCAACTCCGTTAGGTGGACCGGGAAAGCTCTCCTCCAGAGAGTCAAGCGCGAGGGGAAGTGAAGTCCGAGAAGAGAGATACCCCCTCTCTGATTTGCTGGATCTTGCCTCAAGACCGTTCTGCCTGGATTTTGACACGGATTGGTGCCCATAGTTGCCATTCCTAGGTTCCACACAGGTGACTGCGGGGGGGAATACCCGTGGTACCTGAGGCAGACGTCGTATCACTTCCAGCAGTACTTCTGGGGGGTGCCCTTGCGAAGCTTGGGTACTTGTGCCAGCAAAGGCTGTTGTTAGGAGGTCGGCATAACTGTTTCTGTTACCTTCGATAGTAGGCATGGGCTGTAATTATCCCAGACTACTTTCGCGAGGTCCTATTTTACGCTTTCTCGTATTTTGGTGTCCGGTCCTAATCACCCGGAGCGGAAATACTTGAAGGCTGCTTGCTTGGCTGTATCTTAGGGATTTTTGTAGTGAGTGCTCTTTGCTCCTAGCTTGCTTAGCTTTATACTTTTTTGAGTCTAATTAAAATTTGTTAAAGTGGCTGATCAAGCGCCTCGTCGATCGAGGAGAATCCGGGGGTTATCTCCCGAGAGTGCAGAGCCTTCTTCAAGAAGGCGTAGGAGTAACATAGTAGGTGAATATTACCCTGTGGTGTCTGACGCAGTGGAGAGAGATCCTCCACAAGGGCTTGAAGGTTTCGTAGTTGGTTTTGGTGTTGGTTCCGAGAGGAGCATTCTGCTCACCTCGAGAGTCTTATTTTTGGGAGAGTTAGGAATAGAAGTAGAGGAAGTACCTGAGTCTCCTCAGTCACTTCCATCTCCTCTTCCTCCTGATTATCCGTTTGTTGTTGAGTACATCGGACCTGAGTCAGAGAGACCAGAAAGTCCTCCTTTTTATTCATACCTTTTGATGGCCACGACTGGGAACGCAGCTTCGGCTGTGAGTGCTGCAGGCATTCAGACTCCTGCTTCAGTTGAAGGAGGAGGCACTATTGCTATATCTTTGATTGCTTCTAGTACTGCTGTGTTTGGCTCTGGTTTCACCCAAGCACATGCTTCTCAATTTGGTCCCTTTTGTTTTGGAATGCCCACTAGTGGGATTCCTTCGTTTTCCTTTTCCGCTGCTGCAACTGCGTCTGCACCCATGTCTTCTATGGCTAGTGGGTCAGCTTCTTTTCAAGGGTTCCCCTTCGGGACTGGGCATATTCCTAGTTTGAATCCTTCCTTGGGGTCTTTTCCTTTTACTTCTCAGACTCAGAGTTTTAACCCTTGGTCTGGAGGTCAGAGTTCGACTACCTTTACAGGTTGGAACCCTGTATTTACAGCAGCGGGGGCAGGGAATCAGTTTTACGCTGGTCAACAAGGGAATGTTTCTTTCCCTTCGTCGAGTGCTTATCAGACTTTTTCCCCTCTTTCCAACGCTTGGAACCCCTATCAGGGGCTGTCCTCTTCATTCATTACTTCGGGGGTTGGAACTGGTCCAATCTTTGGTAACTCTACGTTGGGAGGGGGTCCTTCTCCAAATGTTGGGTCCTTTGGCCCAACATTTTCTACGAGTTCTTTTTGGCAACCTGGTGCCTCATCAAATCCAGGGTACTCTTTTCAGAATGTTAGGAATTCATCCCATCAAGGATGGAATCCTCAGGCTCCGCCTCGTTTACCTTTTCTGGCAACGTTGAACTTGCCAGATTTGTCGAAATTGACGAATGATCCGATCCAATATAGTCCGGGGTGGCCTCCGGTTCCTACCAAACTACCTTCAGACATTCCAAAGTTTGAAGGCAAGAATGGAGAGGACCCGGCTGACCATATCACCACCTTCCATTTATGGTGTTCTTCTAACTCCCTGATCGACGATTCGATTAGGTTGAGATTGTTTCAACGCACCTTAACTGGAAACGCTGCCAAGTGGTATATTGAGTTAACTGGGGGCAGTTTTGCTACATTTGGAGATCTGGCTACGACATTTCTAAATCATTTCCAGTTGCCTATCCGTTATGATGCCGGGACTGAACTCCTAGCTAATTTTAAGCAGGACGACGCAACCCACATTTCTGATCATATTCAGGAATGGCGGAGAAGGAAGAGGCTTATCAAAGCTTATATTCCGGGAGAATTTCTTTTGGAATGGTTTTTGAAATCTCTACAGGTATATATTTCTAAGGATGTATCCCTCTCAGGGGTATTTTCCGAGGAGCAGGATATTTTTAGGGCCCAACAGCTTGAATTGATATATTCTCAGTCTGGTGTCCTTCATAAATATTTGCCTAATGCTCCTCGCTCCAAATTAGACATATCCAAGACTAAACCTGGTCCTCATGGTGACGGACTTATTGGGTCTATCAATAGTGGTGCAGCTAACCTGCTTAGTCAATTGCAGCAGTTGTCTATACAATCTGCTTCTTCTGGTCAGGCTGTGCCTGCTGAGTCATCGCATTCTCAATCTTTTTCGGTGAATGCCGTTCAGAATTCTAACCCTAAATAAAATAAACAATCTGAAGAAAAGAAGAAGGGACGGAAGAATAATAAGAAAAAGGGCAAGAATGGGAAGGGTAATGAAAATAAATCCAACGAGCATGTTGGTGAGGGTCCAAAGGACAAAAAGAACGTGAAGTTTCCATGCAAGTTATGTGCTGGAGACCATCTTACTCACCTTTGCCCTAAAATTCAAGATGCGCAGTGCTTGTTAGCTCAGCATGGTTCTTCTAGTTCCCAGGCTGTGTTGACAAACCCTTTTCCCCAAGGGCAACAGCTAGTTGTTGGCGCGAATCAAAATACTGGGGCTTCCTCTGGGGGCACCCAGGAAGGGGAAACTCCATCAAACATATACATGATGAGTGCTCACGTGGATGTCGCCACGAGATCCCATGATTATGGCGAAGATGAGTCTTCGAAAGCCAAGGGTGCTCCCGATGCTACTGAGCCGCTTCACATCACGAAGCCTACTGTTGAGCCTATACCTCAGATGCCCAAAGCATCTACTAAGCGTACGACGATTAATCCAAATGCCAGGGCTGCCCAAAACTACTCTATTGTGGAAGATTTGGCGCAGAGTCCTTGTGCCATGTCGGCTCTTGAGGTGCTCCAGTCTTGTCCGGCTCAGCGCAGTGCTCTGCTCACTGCTCTTGGGGCTGTCGATCCAAAGAACTCTCTTATGATTACATTCGATATGACTAATTTTAAAAAGAGACTCCCCCATCATATGGATTTTCATATTAAATCATCGTACCGGAAATGCAATATTTTCCGGACGGTCGTTGATGAGGGTGCTTCCACATGTGTGATGTCTCTCACATGTTGGAAGGGAATTGGATCTCCCACAGCTGTTCCATATGCTACTCTTCTGACTGCGTTTGATGGTCATTCTCACAGACCGCATGGTATTGTCCCAGCTTTGCCCATCTGTGTTGGGGGAAAAACTGTAAATATAGAGGTTGAGATAGTTGATGCAAGCTTGGACTACAACCTTCTGTTGGGGAGAAACTGGATTTATGAGATGGATGCCATTGCATCTTCATTATTTCGGATTATTTTTTTCCCTCACGAAGGGAGGATTGTTACGGTGGATCAATTGGACTGTTCTCCTGTAGACCCGAATGCATCTACTGACTCAACTATTCCAAAGCTAGATAAGGCCAAGTCGCCTGTTGAGAATTTATGGGTTGGAATGTATTCTTCTTTGATGGTTACTTTTGATATTCCACCTCCTACTATTCATATAAATGCAATTTCATCCTCCAGGGCTCCTCTTCGAAGAGATTTCTTCAGAACTCATTATTTTTCGGACCCTTGGACCTTACCTTCCCCTACCTCCACATTAGCGGAAGGTCAAGTGGGTGGAATGGCATTTCCAATGTCTGCAGCTGAGATTGCTTATCAATCTATTGTTGACACTGTAGAGTCCATTCCAGCTCCTCTTTCACTGAAAGAGCTGGATGGAGATGTGGCTCCGGCTTGGACACTTAGTTCTTCTTCCACCCAGGATTGCCTTGATACCACTCTTCCATCTGAAGAGGCCATCCTGGAAGCTATGACTGGTATAGATAGACCGTGCGATGATTTGCATCATCGGTCTTACTTTTTACCTGATTTGAGTGAAGTTGAGTAAAGTTTTCCAAGTCCTTTGTCTCCTGGTCCTGTTTGCCCCGTCCTGAACCCTTTAACACCAACACAGGTATATGCTGAAGGGAACATGGCTGTGATTTCTCCAACTATCTCGGTGAACATTTCCAGGGATCCCAATGTTATAGAGAATGTCTTCATCGGAGCTGAATGTTCCCCTGAAGAGATTCAAGTTTACACCGATCTCTTTAAAGAGTTTAGGGATGTGTTCACTTGGTGTTATGAGGAAATGCCTGGTATAGATCCATCTATTGTCCAACATGAGATCAAGACTTACGAAAATGCTAAGCCTGTGAGGAAAAAACTTCATCCGGTCAATCCTAGGAAGGCTGCAGCTATCAAAGTCGAGGTGGAGAAGCTGCTTAAGGCGGGTTTTATTTTCCTTGTTCCTTTGACAGAGTGGGTTTCTAACCCTGTTCCCGTAGATAAGAAACAAGGAACAATTCGAGTTTGCATTAATTTCAGAGACCTTAATAAAGCATGTCCGAAAGATAATTACCCCACACCATTTATAGTTCAGATTATTGATGAGTGTGCCAGTAATGAAATTTTCTCCTTCATGGACGGTTTCTCCGGATATAATCATATTACTATCCATCTTGAAGATCAGCATAAGACTGCCTTTATTTGTCCCTGGGTACGTTTGCTTACAAGAAGATGCCTTTTGGTCCTAAAAATGCTTGGGCTACCTTTCAGCGGGCCATGTCATATGCCTTCCACGACATCAAACATATTTTCAAGGCATACTTGGATGATTTAGCTGCTTGTTCTCGAAAGAGAATTGATCATCCTGATCACCTCCGTCAAATATTTGAACGATGTCGTTTCTACAAGATTAGGTTGAATCTGAACAAGTGTGTTTTCGCGGTCACATCCGGTCGGTTATTGAGATTTATAGTGTCTAGGGAAGGGACTAGGGTAGATATCTTCAAGGTTGAGGCAATACTTCGGTTGCCTCCTCCGTCGTCTATTCGTCAACTTCAAAGTCTACAAGGAAAGACTAATTTTCTTCGGAGATTTATCGTAAATTATGCTGAAGTTACCAAAGGATTTATGAGATTGTTGAAGAAGGGAGTCCCATTCTTTTGGGATGACTTCGCTCAACGCTCATTCGATGCTTTGAAAAAAGCATTAACCTCTGCTCCTTTATTGAGTCCCCCTGATTATAGTAGGGATTTCCTTTTGTATCTTGCAGCAGCAGAATCTACCATTGGTATGGTTCTGGTTCAGGAAGACGATGCTCTTGCAGAGCATGTTATATACTATCTTAGTCGAGGCTTCATAGGACCTGAACTCTGGTATAATCCGATAGAAAAATTGGCTTTAGCAGCTGTTCATGCTGTGCATCGACTCAGAAATTACATTCTTCTACGAAAAAATTATGTTTTGGCAGCAACCAATCCATTTCAATTTGTTCTCAGTAGGCGAGTGATTGGGGGCAAATACAATAGATGGATTGTGATTTTGCAGGAATTTGATCTTAAGTTTATGTCTGCCAAGTCCAAGAAATCATTAGTTTTCGCAGAATTAATCTCCGAGTTACCTTGTGGAGAAGAGATAGTCTATGATGAATCCTTCCCAGATGAACATTTGTTTCTTATTTCTCCACAGGATCCTTGGTATGGGGATATCATTGTGTATCTTCAGACTGCGAAGTTTCCCTCTACTTTTTCGAAAGATGAGCACCGTAAGTTGCGTCACTTGGCTAAAAATTACTTGATTATTGGTGATGCTTTATACCGTCGAGGGGTTGATTCAATCCTGAGATGTTGCTTAACTCTCGAAGAAGCTGAGGCTGTGTTGAATGATTTCCACAGTGGAGCTTGTGGTGGTCATTTATCTGGGCTTGCTACAGCCCAAAAAATATTGCGTGCTGGGTACTTTTGGCCTTCGATTTTCAAAGATTGTGTGGAGTCGGTCAAAAAGTGTCATCTGTGTCAAGTCTATAGTCGAAAAATACGTGCTCATCCAGCTCCACTTTTTCCAGTCATTACTGTCGGTCCCTTTACAAAGTGGGGTATTGATTATACTACTTGTAACCCGCCTTCAGCTAAAGGTCACAAGTACATTATTGTAGCAGTAGACTACTTTACGAAGTGGGTCGAAGCTATGCATACTTTTAGGAATGATGGTGAGACAACAGCTCTTTTTATTTTCAACCAGGTTATTGCTCGTTTTGGTATTCCTAGAGAGATTGTCACTGATCATGGCAGTCATTTTCAGAATAGCATGATGGCTGAGTTGGCTCTAAAATTAGGTTTTCGGCAGGAGCATTCATCTTCGTATTATCCTCAGGCCAATGGGCAAGTGGAAGCCGTGAAAAAATCCTTGAAGACTATTCTTCAAGGGATGATCAATAAAGCTCGATCAAATTGGCATATCATGCTATATCCTGCACTTTGGGCATACAGGATGTCAGTAAAAACTGCAACTGGCTTTACTCCATTTCAGCTAGTTTACGAGTTGGAATCCCTATTTCCCATTGAATGTGAGATTCCTTCTCTTAAGTTAGCTGTTGAACTTCTTCCTGACACTTCTAGTCTTGAAGAACGTCTCCTTCATCTGGAACATCTCGATGAGCAGCGTCGGGATGCCGCCACGATGAATGAAGTGCATAAAAACCGAGTTAAAGTTTAGTACGATAAGGCGGTCAAACCTAGGGTTTTCTCGGAAGGCGACCTTGTTTTGGTCTATGCCCAAGAGAAAGATGCCCTGGGGGCAGGAAATTTTAAGTCTATGTGGTATGGCCCCTTTATCGTTAAAAAAGTTCTTAAAAAAGGAGCATATACCTTGGTTGATTTTGAAGGGAATGAGTTGCCGGAGTCTAGAAATGGGCTCTATTTGAAAAAGTATTTTGCCTAGGCTTCAGCCTGGCATTTTGCTTTTTGTACATATCTGGTTTTTTGATCTTTGATGGGATGGTGATGTTTTTTGATCTGCTTTGGCAGGTTGTGTCGAATTTCATAAGTCATTTTGGTTTCGCCGATGGTGCTAGTAGACACACTTGGAACTTGGCTTCCGCGGCTTGGGTGCTTCATCATCCATCCGGTCATCTGTTAGTAT
The DNA here is from genome assembly GCA_034641835.2 of Pinus albicaulis. Taxonomy (NCBI): domain Eukaryota; kingdom Viridiplantae; phylum Streptophyta; class Pinopsida; order Pinales; family Pinaceae; genus Pinus; species Pinus albicaulis. Next base: position 745,338,261 of record CM076584.1, on the reverse strand, counting down.
CAAGAGGAGTCTGCATTGGTCCTGCTTCCAATAATATAGCAGAATACACTGCAGTTATTTATCTACTCTCGGAGGCAATATCTTTGGGTGTTGATTCGTTGGTAGTTTTCTTGGACTCCTAGCTGGTGGTGTCACAATTGAACAATACTTATCGGGTTTGAGATCCATTTTTACTCCAGTTGTTCTTGAGGGTATGTTTGTTACAAAGATCATTTCAATTTTTAACTTTCATTCATATTCCTCGAGCTGACAATTGGATGGTAGACTCATTAGCTAATCAAACAATTGATTGGCATATTAATCATTCAATACATTAAAATTTAATCATCAAAAAAATCATACATGGGTCACATCACATCATAAATCGCTGTATATATCATCAGAGTGTTCAAAAAATTATACAAAAATTTGGATCCATAAGTTGTACAAAATTAGGGCTTATGCCCGATCATGTTCAAATCTCAAAAAATATACAGTCATCCGGTAAATCATATCTATCTACTCCTGTGGTCCCTGCCCAGAAGTTGTGTTCCTATAGAACACGATCGCAGTCGCGACTCGGTGGAATAACCACACCCAGTCATGAGGTACTCCTACTACCCGTCTCTGGATGGCCTCAGGTAGATCTTCCACTGCAGCCATAGGCACTTGGCAGGTTAAACCCTCCAAGTTCCTCTGTACAACATGGAGGGTTCTGTCTGAGTCTACTGTCTCTGCCTCGCCTCTACGACGCTTATGCTGTGGGTAGCCATCAGAACGGACTGGTCCAATATCTGTATCATGATCATTATGATATTTTAAGTCACTTTGAATCCAATCAAAAACATGTTTCATTTTTTCACACATATTGAAAAAATCCAAAAAAATCATATAATTAAAAAATTGCAATCTTACCGACTGTACCCCATGTCGCGCCAGGTGGAAGGACGAGGTCTGGATTGCCATGGAAATCCATCCCGGCATAGGGATAGTCCTCCACATCGATGATTTGTTCTCCCCACCATTGGAAGAACTCGTCATCCCAGGTGGTTCGGGGAACCTCAATTCCCCCCAGTCTCTTCATCAAGTCAGCCCATCGGGCAATTCTTGGTTCTTTTGGGCTGCTGATAGAAGAGATCACTTTGGGTCTCAGCCTAGCAATCTTCTCGAAGAAGAATTTCATCAAGATTGTACCATATCCGAAATGTTTTTTTTTTGTTTTTCGGATGGAAGTCAATTGTTGCTTCATGTTCATTAGTAGAGCTATGCACCAATCATATATATGAGTTAAGCATTCCACAACTATACTCATTTGAGTCCTGGATTCCTGGTGCAAGGAAGCAGATCCTGCTACCCTGCCAATGGTAAATAGGAGAATTTTCATGTGCAAGTCTCTTAAATCTTTTATAGCAATTTGAGTCCCAAGTTTCTTGGAACCCTCTATGCAGTAGATGTGGACGTAGTCATCCACTGTGAGCCCTCCCAAAGGCTTACCGTTTAAATCTACTAGCTACCCCCTCCAGGAGAGTCCAATAATAAAATAGATGTCTTCCACCTCGATACATATGGGCATTTGATCTATTATGAAGCAATCTTCTTCCAGTTCCCAATAATTCACAAGCATTTCGAGCAACCAGACATTACTCTTCATATTTGGCATCTTGAAAAATTTGAGCAATCCACAATTTCGGAGAATATTGAGCGATAATTGATCCTGCATTACTTCATTGTCAATGGCACTGTGCTCACGTTCTCTCCATGATATAGTCATCCTGCAAAAATTCAATAATTTTTCCATTAGAATCACGTTTTTTCATTTGGGGTTGTGCATATGCGACTTTCTCTATACACAGTCGCGTATATACGCGGCTTGGTCATTATAAACCCGCGTATGCGTAGAACCGTAATTTTAAACGAATAATTCTACGGTGAAATTTCCAAATTTCTACTTTATTTATGGAAAAATTTAATAACAAGGATGGATTAAGAGCTTACCTGACAAATTCGGCGAAGTTTGACGGTCGATTGCTCCTGTTTTGATGAAAGAGGCTTTTTCTCCAGAGCTCTTTTTCCCAATTCAGCAAGTAACAATGAACCAAATGTGAGGTAACTTGTGTATTTATGCCCAAAAATTGAAAATTTTTGCAAAAAATTGTAATGCTTATTTTTTCAATCTATCTTAAGCTGCATAATCTGGATGCTTGGAAGTGCCCAGATTGGTATATTTTCAGGTACATTTTGATGAAGTCGAGATTTTTTCCGGTTTTTGATCCATGACTGCTGACCCGTCATGGCAGGTATATGATCTTCACTGGCATATAGGTTAGGAAATCCACTTTCCGTTTCATTTTTCATACTAGCCTCCATTTTGATCACTTGACACAGGGTCGATCCCATCAGGTCATGAGTATTTAACCCATTTCACTCACCGATTTTTAAATCATGACTTGGTGTTAGAGCCTTCCTTTACATGGGCTTCCTAGGTAGTTCCTCGTAGCATTTTTTGCCCATGCTACGTTTTATGTAGGCTCGGGAGTCCTCTTTAGTCCCGCCATGACTTATGTGTTGAAGCTTCATTCTTCTTCTTCTTCACTATCATTTTTTCTGGCTATTACCCTAGAGGCTCCCCAGTGTTGTTAAGTTGTATTACTGCATTGCATATTGGCTACTTGTTTATCCTGGCCTTTAGCCGGCTTCATTTTGGACTCGATGTTTAAGCCAAATTTTGACCTTGACTGTCTGTACAAGTTAACCATTGCATGCACTTAGCTATCGCGACTTGACACCCTTTTACCCATGGATGGAACATTCCTTTGAGTATCGATGACCAGTTTCCGCCACTTTGCATTGAGCATAGGATCGTTCATATCTCAGGAACTAGTGCATCTGTTTCTTGATACTTGTTCCATCCATTATACCATAGCATTCTTTTATTCTTTTTTAGGATTATTATATGAAAAAGACAAAAAAAAAATATAAAAAAAAGAGCGGGAACGGGATGTAACTTCGTAATTTAATGGCAGTACAGTGTCAGTTTGTCGCCCTTGAACAAAGCACATACACTTATATATTTCCTTCATTTGGGATGGTTTTAGTTTTGACCTAGGTTCAGCTTTTTCCTTGTTTCACTGGTCAGTTCTCCCCCGGTTGGTTATCTCTTCCAATCATATGGAGAGTTTGTTTTGCCTCCTGCATAACAGACTTATACAGTGTCACTTTTTACTGCCATGGTCATCACGAGTCGTGTTTTTTTTCAAGGGAAGTCTAACCAGAGTTGGCCATTCTGCGGTGTCTCTTGACTCATTATTCAGTCGGCCTTCCTAGTCTTGTCAGTATCTTGTTCTATCACATCAGATGTTTTGGTCTTCTGCTCGTGCTGGTTTGATAAGGTCTCCATTGACTTCTTGCTAGCGGGTTTGTCTCTTATCGACTACGACACATTGCTCTAAGAGAAAACCTAGAGCCGCACCCTGGCCCTATTTCCATCATTGATAGGTGTCCTTGTGCACAACATTTGATCATCATTATGGGTCTTTGACTGAGTGGTTTTCCTTGTGTTCAACGTCAGCATACATTATCGCACTTGGAATTTATGCAGTACCTTGATTTCCATTTGACCCTATCAGTGGATATCTCGCCTCTGTGTCAGATTTCATTATTGGTTGGTTTAGAGGGTTTCTTCCGTGTGCTAGCTTCATCTTGTGCATGTTGGAAACGTACTTCGTTTTGGTTCTGTCACTTTGCTTCGTCTGATTCCTTCCAAATTCTGGCCTGCGGGTTACATTCGCGCTGGACTGATGTGGGATGCCTTAATGCCTTCCTTCCAGCAGATATTTTCCCATCGAATCCGACTAATTTATCTGGGAATAAGATCTAGAGTCTTTTTGTCAGTACCTTAGGGTTTGCAGTCATCAGTGGCAGACTCTTCACTATTGACAGTGGGGATTCATCATTGCCTCCTGATTGGTAGATTCTTCCAAGTGTTCGACTTCAACTGATTCATTCACACTTGTTAGATTGTACTGGGGCATCTTGACACTCATTTTCATTATTGGTGGGTTGTCTCGCGTTGGTTAACGGTTTACATTATTGAACGGTAATCCAACGATTTCTCACATGGTCGACTTCAGCTCATTTATTCCCGTTGTGTAGAATTGTGCCATCGAGATTGGTGAAGACCCGGGTTGCATCAGCATCTTTCGGTTCACTTTTGACAGTCCATTCAGTTTCTGCCAGTGATGCTGTCCACCCTTATATGTTGCCGTGTCAGTACAACAACATCCTATATGTTGACTCCCGAGTTGCGTGATTGTACCATGTGTTACACCCCTTATGATTTGGTACTTGGAGATTCAGTTACTTTTATGATCAGACATCCAGTTTCAGCATCATTGATCAGCTTTGTATATGTGATACTTGGACATTGATTCCGACTTGTACTTCCGGGCCCTGCTCAGATGATTCATTATGTACTTTCAGTTCAGCTATACTTGTATACATTCTAGATTCATCATGTACTTTCTATATGATATATTTTTGACTGAGCATGGGTATGCCCGCCTCAGCATGAGTTGACTCTCTGTTTTCTTTCATTGGTTTTTGGTAGGCTAAAATCTGGTGAAGTCCTCTCTTGTCCTTGCGAAATTTATTTTTATGTGCATAATATATTTCGGCCATCATGTACCCCTTTTGACCTCATATATTAGGGGGCATCTGTTATAGCATCATTTTTCACCCTCATGTGATTCATGATTGTCTCTTTGGCCTTGGGCACCCATTCCCACAGACTTGAACAAAGTTCATAAAAAGCAGTGTTAAAAATCCCATACGCGGGTATGCCCAGACTTTTCCGCGTGTATACGCTATTCCATACACACTTTTCCGCATATGCCATTAAAATCATTAAAAAATGTATAAAATTCCCTATTTTCAGGCTGGGTTGATGGTTACTCCAGTAGTTCAACCACCCCAGCACGTGGCCAACTGTTTCCAACAGATTGAAACTACTTTGAGGGAGTATAAAAGCCCCTCACATGCATGGCCTAAGGGAGAGAGAAATTTATAGACATTATACTCTGTTGGAGCCCCAATTCAAGTCTGATTTCCCGTGCCTCCTGCATTTTCCCAGATTTTTACAAGAAACCCTTGTTTCCTGGAGATGTTCATCAGTTTGTATGTCATCTCGTGTGCACAAGTCTTGAAAGTATCCTAGCAAGGCAAGGGCGGGACGGATCCGGACGAAGGTCCGTTCGAAGATCGTGGAAGGATTCAGGTGATCTCTCCACTTTTTATTGTTGTACATGCTGTTCGTAATGAAGAAGAACCATCTTGTTCCTGAATTCACGTGTTAATATCTGCTTGCATATGTGAAAATATCGTTATTTAAGCATTTATTATTGTTTATATGATGTCTCGCATGGATTACACTGACATTTAAGAGAAGTATATGCTGTAAAACTAGATTTTCGTGCATGTTCTTTCTTGATTTCCAGGTTGAAGAGGAAGAAGGGTTGCTGGGGGTTTGGACCCCGCGGGATCTACATCAAACGTAGGATTACGGGTGAGTTCTAATATCGATTTTATCTAGTTTTTAGTGTACAAGTGTGGTTGTGTGAGTCTTCTTGAATAGCATGCCCTGATCTGTGGAGGTTTTGACCCAACAAACCTCTAGGGATTTATTTCCTGAAACAATCATCATGATGTGAAGGAATGTGAGTGGATGGTGAGGTGGAAGAGTCATCATGAGGTGAGGGAATGTGAGTGGATGGTGATCCATGAGTAGTGGGGTGTGATGGTGAAGGAGGAATGAGAGGATGAGAAGATGAAGGGACATATTGTTGTTGATGGCCTTGTGGAGTGGTGAACACCTGAATGGAAATGAAGGTCTCCTATGGAATGCTTTTCTGTTGTAGTTGGTTCATAAAAACCATTTTGATAAGTGAGTGATGAAAGAGAATTTGCATTTGCTGAGGATATTCTCTTTTTTGCACTATGTAGGAAATTTTATCAATGCTTCTGTAGAGGTAATAAGGTATGTGCAACATCCTTACTATACTAAAGTGCATAAGCAGTCTGATGTGGTAGGAGTAAAGGTGGGAGAATCTCCCATCACATGTGAAATATGTCATTATGATCCTCATCATGGGTGCATATCTATCAAGCAGGTGAGAGAAAGGAAATATGGATTTGTTGTGGTCCTTATACCTAGGCTTTAGATATGGCTCAAAGTAGCTCATGTCAAGATTGGCTTGCTTGAACCATTTCTCACCCACACTTGGTATTCCAGTGGCATTGGCAATAGCATCTGTAGATAGCTCAAAGGTGACCCCTGCAAGGTTAACTTGTTTGTCATGAAAGTTAATGATAAATAATCTAGTTAGCTCAGGGTGGTTTTGCACCTGCTACACCTTTTCACAAAATTCATAGCAACCTACATGTTTGAAACATGAAATAGAAAGGGGAGATGCCATTAGCTCCCTTATGTTGAGGGGTTCAAATATGTTGATCTTTCCACCTTTGTGCTCATGCCTCCTTGGCATTTGAACCTCTCCTCCACTGCCACTATATTCTGACATTGCAAACTCTGCCTTGGGAAACCCTAGGACTGTAAATGGAAATGAGATGAAGGGATGGTGATGAAAAAGGAATCTTTGCAAGTGAATGAGATGAGTGAGTGAGGTTTTATGTGTATGAGAATGAGTGAGGGTCTAAAGAACTCAATGAAAACCCTCCAGCTATGTAAATACCCTTTTTATCACTGACACTCTGTCTAGGAAGATGAAATGAGGTTCAAACAATGATTTCAAGCTTTGAAATTTAGGGTTTCTCTTAGGGTTTAATTTCATTCATTAAGAAAACATCAAATAGCTTGAAAATGTGGTTAGGGCATCCACTTACCATTTATTGGTGCCTTGGACGACCTTGTATGAAACTTGGAAGCAATTTGAGGTGATTTGAGTGGTTAAATTGTTTAGGAATCCCTTGTTGCTAAGGGCACAACGCCAAGGCTGAGTGTGCAGTGCCTTTGCAAAATTTTCTGGGTCTTGTTAGGTAAGGGCGCAACGCCTTCCCCAATGCGCAACGATCACTTCGAAGTTCACAACGCCTTTGTAATTTGTATGGAGGATTTTTTCCAAGGGCACAGTGCCCGATCCCAGGCACGTAGCGCCATGAAAATTTGTCAAATTCTGATTTGGAAACTCCCAAATTTTTCACTCCTGAGCGCTCTTGATCATTTGAAATGCAACAATGAGGCTTTTGAAATGCAAGATGAACTTTCATAGACTTGGGAATTTTAATTAAACTTTTGAAAACCCACTTATTAATGTTTTAAGTCCTTTTCAATAATGTTCTTTGACTTTTTTTCTTGCAGGTGACTGAAAACATTAACTTGGATTTCCCTTTTGCTCCTTGAGGCATGAAAAATTCAGCTTGACAACTTTGGGGTGATTGAACACAACAGCATCTTCAAAACCTTCCTTTACTTCTATCGTGGATTTTATCTAATATTTTTCTCATTTAGGCATGAAAAGCCCATTAAACAACTTTGGGAGGATTTCACATAGCAACACCTTCAAAAACCCTCTTTTGTTCCCACCTTGGAGCTCTATTCATCTTTTGATCATTTTAGGCATGACAAGCTCATTTTTGACTAGTTTGGGAGTTGATCACACAGTTACATCTTCAAAATATTTTTGCTTCCACCATGGAGTTCAACTCATAATTTCACCTTCTCTGGCCACTTTCCCAAAACCCTAGGTGTCTGGAGTGCTTTACAACAATCATCAGTGTTGTCTTCTAAGTTCTCTATAGCCCTTTTGAGTTCATTCATTTCTGTCCAGTTCACCTCACCTTTTCCAAATCTCATCAATAGTCTCTGATACAATTTCTTCATGTTTGGCCTTGTGTACCTTCCCCATGTCATTTCTACAATTGATCATTGTCTTGGCACTCAACTAGACCATCAAGTTCAAAACCCTATTTCTACTTAAGATCAAACTATTTCCCCTTCTTTTTCTGTAAGTTGTCTTCATTTAGGAGTAGATATTCTACCTCATCAACACTTTCTGCTGATAGAAATTTCAACACCCCTACAAAAGTGTCAAGGTTTGTCCATTTTTCTCATGTGGAGACTGAATAGAAGGGATAGTCTTCTTTGGAAACCCTTTAGGTCCTTCTTGAATAATCATGTCTTGACATTCTATTACATCTGATCCAGTTTCTAGCAAAGGAAAAGCAGTGCCTAAAACACCCAATGATGACCTTACAAACATTTTAAAACCCTAATGACCTAATGGGAGGGTCCTTTGACCTGATCTTAACTAAATTTGGCTTGGAGACCTTTAAGTGAAAACAGAGTATTTATCAAAAGTGTTGTATTGAAGAACCAAAATCCAATGTGCTTAATTTATCTAAAGAGCCTACAGAGATAGTTTATATATACCACTTGTAATAGATCTGATAAGAAAATGTATAGAAATGGAAAATATGCCTAATAAATAACACCATAGAAGACAAAAATTCAGATCTTCATTAATATCAAAACCCTTGAGGTAGGGCAACACCATACATTCATTCCTTAAGGAAGGAAATCACTCCAAAATCCATATGCTTGCCCATACAATAATCCTTGACATCTCTCAATGGAGAGACTCTAGCCTCTATATAGGTTTCATACATGCAATACCATAGGTAGTTACCATGGGTATCTCAATACCATACATTCAATACAATGGGCTTATCACTTTATTCCCTAACTACATGTGGTCCCTTACATAATGTGGGTTAACCACTTTATTTATTAACTATGGCCCAATTATTTATCATTCTTATATTATTACATCATATTATTCCCTTGGGTACCTTTCTCTGTACCCTATATTATCCCCCCTAGGTATACTACATTACACCCCCCTTAAACATGTTTCGTCCCCGAAACATAAGAAGAACACGAATAATAAGATCTACTCAAAAGAGTATTCCACTGGTACCATTCAAGTGCATCCAGCCATCCCAGAGAAAGGTGAACACTCGATCTAGTGGATGTCTCGCTTGCTTGAGATGGAAGTGGGTTTTGGTGGTTCTTCTGTGTTGATGTGTTGTGGGTGGATCGTCGCACCTCTCTATGTGTCATCCAGGGGTTGTTGTCCTTGTTGCTAATTCGTTTCCACCTTCCTGGTTGTTGTCTTGCTGGGTGATGCGGGTGGTGATATGTTGAAGCTTTAACTGATGGAACATCTTTCATTAATTCCTCCATTATTGGTGATGGAGTGGTATCAGGTTCTTTTGTTGGTACTTGCTTTGATGTCTGTGTTTGGCTGTCTACCATCAAAGGCTCATCATCTGATGTGTTTGTGTCGTTAGATATTTGCACTTCTTCCTCCCTAGTCTCTCCATGGTTCCTAATGCAAATATCGTGCAATGTAATTTTCTTCTTTTTATACCATAGCTTCATGAATTTATTTTGCACATTAAAATTGACAGTACCAACGGATTCCATCCAAGGGTGTCCAAAAACAACATCCACATCAGCCATATCTGAAGCATAAAAATCGAAATGCAACACATACTTATCCATAGAAATCTTCAAATCTTTATAAATTTGAACATCTTCATTATCAACCTGTGTGTTTTCAATATGTTTTGCTGGAACTTGCAATTTTTTAGCCAAATTAACATTGATACAATTATGCTTGCAACTAGGAATGATAGACACAATGATGTTCTCTTTATGAATACTTCCATTAACCTGTAATATGGAAATATAAGTAGAAAATAAGTCTTTATGTCCCTTAGTGTCCTTCTTTCCGGCTTTAGACCACTTGTCCAAAATGACTTTTTCAAGTTTTTTCTTGGGAAGTTTCCTCACTGCGCTGTCAACTGAGGTCCACCATTTATTTGCCTCATCTTTCAGATGAAGCCCTATGGAGCATATCCAAAAACTTCGGTATTGAGCCTTGAGATGTTGTAAAAAATCTTCAATAGTAGGGCCAAAATCTTTTCCTGCAAACTTCATCTTGCGAGAATCCATAAAATAAAGTAAGAGTTTTGAAGAAAATCACTTACTTTGGCAAAAATTTAAAATGGACATTACTCGGTCAATATAACTCAGAGTCCTTAATATAACCTGTTTTCAAAAATAGAATAGCCATTCTGCATCTAACCATATAATTGAAATCCCAATCTAGGCACTATGGAAACACAGATTTGCACTGCAACTCTCCTGCCGTCACAAAATTTCTGAAAAAATGGCTGATTTTAAATCAGTGATAACTCCCTCATCCGGACTCCAATTTGACCGATTTTTTTTTTTAAATCGGGTGATTTTTCAAGGGGAGCTCAGATATATAATTTTTTGTCTGAGATTGTGCACCAAAATCTACTAAAAATATCAGGAGATCCACCGTACACAAATTGCCGTCAGAAACATTTCTGCAACACAACTGAATTTAAATCAGCGATATCACCCTCATCCGGACTCCGATTTGACTGATTTTTTTTTTGAAATTGGGTATTTTTACATAAAGAATCTATATCTGATATTTATTTCTGAATTTTTTTTTTCCAAATTTTCCAGATCTGCTCTACAAACTCGCCGCCCAAAAATTTCCTGCAAAAAATGAAAAAACAAATCTTCCAAACTCTGCCCAAGAAAGTGCTCTGATACCACTTGTAATAGATATGACAAGAAAATGTATAAAAATGGAAAATATGCCCAAGAAATAACACCATTGAGCACAATAAATAACACCATTGAAGATAAAACTTCAGATCTTCATTAATATCAAAACCCTTAAGGTAGGGCAACACCATACATTCACTCCTTAAGGAAGGAGATCACTTCACAAGCCATATGCTTGCCCATACAATAATCCTTAACATCTCTCAATGGAGAGACTCTAGCCTATATATAGGTTTCATACATGCAATACCATGGGTAGTTACCACGGGTATCTCAATACCATACATCCAATACAATGGGCTTATCACTTTATTCCCTAGCTACAAGTGGTCCCTTACATAATGTGGGTTAACCACTTTATTTATTAACTATGACCCAATTATTTATCATTCTTATATTATTACATCATATTATTCCCTTGGGTACCTCCCTCTGTACCCTATATTATTCCCCTTAGGTATACTACACAAAGTTTGTCCATTTTCCTCATGTGGAGACTGAACAGAAGGGATAGTCTTCTTTGGAAACCCTTTAGGTCCTTATTGAATAATCATGTCTTGACATTCTATTACATCTGAGCCAGTTTCTAGCAAAGGAAAAGCAGTGCCTAAAACACCCAATGATGACCTTACAAACATGTTAAAACCCTAATGACCTAATGGGAGGGTCCTTTGACCCGATCTTGACTGAATTTGGCTTGGAGACCTTTAAGTGAAAACAGAGTATTTATCAAAAGTGTTGTATTGAAGATCCAAAATGCAATGTGCTTGATTTATCTAAAGAGCCTACAGAGATAGTTTTGAGACCACCAATGCTTGAGGAACTTGGGGAACATGGGAATGAGTTGGCTATAGGAAACCCTAGAGGAAAAGTGGAGTTATGGACAAGGAAAAAATAAGGCAAGGAGGCTATAGGCAGGGAAGGAGACTAAAAATTAGAGGTATCAGCCCATAAGGAGTTTGTAGGAGTGACAGGGTAACCATGAAATTGAAAAATGGTAGAATAGTGAAAAGTTTCTATAAGGATAATGAAGGCATGAGATTTTTGAAACTCACAATATTCAAGGAAGGTTGTTTTCAGAAACCTAAAACCAATCTATAGTCATCTAAAAATAGTGAAAAATACTGATGACTAACAGTGGCTCCACTTGGGGAGGACAACTCCTTTTCAGGAGGTGTCCAGAACCTTAGAGTTTCAAATCTCTGAGTTTTGAAGATCAATACCTTACTTGTACTTGGCAGATCCCTCTTCCTTCATTTGCTAATTTTACTCCTGTCCTTTTGAAGCTGTGATCTTAAAATCTGAAAGACATGATTGCTTCAATATCAGTTCTACCTACCCATCATACTTTGCCTAACTTTTTTTCTTCTTTTGGGTGTACTTTGAGTTGCAAACCCTTGACATCATTTTCTTTTGAAATCATAAAAACTATCTATGTCTACCCTTATAACTTCGAAGAGCTTAGATTAGGCTAATGAACTCTTTATACTCTACCTACTCTACTTATCTGTCAAGGTTAAGTAGTTTGACAGATCTTCATTCTCTAATCTACTAACATGAAATTCAAAACATGACCAAACCAAGGTTAAGCAATCTGATTTGTCATGGGCTGTGGCATTTTGGACAAGGTGCACATAGACGTTAATTTTGTACAAGTGAAACTAGAAACTTGAGGGCTAATAATTTGGAATTTGCTACTCATCCCTCTCTTTCTCTTTTGGTTTAGATTTGAGCATTGAAACCAAATATCTTTTCCTAATCTAATCTACTGATAAGCCAAGTTTACATGGTTTGGAAAATATTCTTTCAATAACCTATCAGCAGAAATTAAAAACATATTAAATCATGATTAGGTTGCATTACTGAACAAGACTTTCTTTTCTTCAAAAGCAGTGGCAGTTGGACTTGCATAATTTCAGACACATTCTTTTTTGGTATGGGGCTTTACCTTTTCTTTTCATCTACCCTCTTTTTCTTCTTTTCTTTGTTTTTGAGTTTCATTTTTCTGATATTTCATCAAGAAATTTTATGTACAATGAAAAAAGATTTAAACTAATAAATTTAACAAAAATAGTGTTTGAGCATCCTGCCATTGACATGACCTCCAAATAACTCTGTTCCATCTAGCTCTTGTAGAAAGAATGCATTGTTACCTCTTACTGAATGGATGATGTATGGACCCTTCCATAGTTTTTTAAAATTTTCATGCTTGCCTTTGTCCTCTATTCTTGAATCCCAGTTCAACACCTTGTCTCCAATCTGGAAATCATTTGCCTTGGTCCTTTTGTCAAAGATCTTCTTGATGTTCTCTTGCACTATTTGTGTTATGTTGTAAAATTTTTCCCTTGATTACTACAATTGAATGGTTTGGTTCAGCCTCCTTTGTGTATCATTCTCCTTTGATTGTACCTCTTGGAGAAGCTTCATCACCGTGACTCCCAAGGATGTTGGGAACACTGCATCCATGCCATACACTAGTTGATAGGGAGACATATTGATTGATTTCTTGCTTGTTAATATATCGGCCCATAGTACATGCACCAATTTTCTATGCCATGATTTTTTGTTCTCTTCCAACAACTTCTTGATGATGTTTACCAAAATTTTTTTAGAGCACTCAACTAGCCCATTACCTTGAGGGTAATAAGTTGTAGAATGCCCTAATGTGATGTGATACTTGTAGAAAAATTCCACCAATCTCTTGGACTTAAATGCAGTAGCATTATCGGTGATGATCTTTCTAGGAAAACCAAATATGGACAAGATGTTGGTTTCAAGGAATTTGATAACCGAGCCAGTGTCATTCCTTGAAGGGATGGATTCTATCAATTTGGTGAAATATTCAGTTGAAGTGAGGATCCATTTGTGTTGGGTAGATGAGGCAGGATGGATTTCTCCAATGAAATATAAACCCCATTGTTGAAAAGGAGTTTCAACACTAATAGGATGCAGAGGCAAAGGCATGAGTTTTCTCTTTCCATAAAACATTTGGCATTTTTGGCAAGTCACTACTAGCTTGTGGATATCAGGGAAAAGAGTGGGCCAATAGAAACCAACTCTAAGGATTTTGTTGGCAGTGGTTTTCCAATAGAGATGACCTCCACACTCTCCCTCATGACACTCATGCATGATTCTATCTGCATCATCTTCAAGAAAAAATTTAAGAAAGATACCAAATTTTTTTTCCAATACAAAGATTTATCTAGAATGCAGAAATTTACAGCATTTAGTTTCAAGAATCTAGCCTTGGTTTTGGACAAAGCAAGAGGAGCATTTAGATTAAAAATTACATACAATATATCAGCATACCCGAGCGAGTTCAGAAATTCTTCTTCAATGGGTGGAGTTTCCAATTCCTCTTGTTCATCCAAGGAATGTATCATGTTATGTCTAGTGCTTGAAATTTTGCTTCAGCCATGAGTTTGGAAAGTTCTTGTCCTTTGATCAGTTTAGTGGGCCTGATTTCTAGATCATATTCTAATATGACAACAATCCACTTACCCCTTTAACCATCAGGATCCTGATTCAGTATGTCCTTGACAAATGTACGTGGAACAAAATAAATGACATGTGAATGCAAGATGTAAACTTTGAAAGCTTTTAATGCTTTGATTAAGGCAAAGGCTTTTTTCTCCATAATGTTATATTTGAGAGGGGCATCTCTTAGTGCCTTGCTGAAGAAAGCTATGCGCTGTTCTTGTCCCATAATGTTCTTTTGTAGTAACACTGCAACAATAATGTGTTCTGATGCAAATGAGAAGATGAAGAAATCCTTGGTAAAGTCAGGGTTGATTAGAATTGGTGTTTGGGTAAGTGCTTGTTTTACTAGTTCAAAGGATTTCTTTGTTTCTATGGTCCATTTGACCCCTATTTCTCTTTTTAGCATGTTTGTAATGTTTCTTAGGAGTTCAACAAGGTTTGGTATGAACCTTCTTAGGAAGTTGATCTTTCCAATGAAATATTGCAGCTCTTTGATGTTCCTAGGGTGACTGATCTGCAATATACCTTCAATCCTTTTTGGGTCTATCTTGATTCCATCTTCAGAGATGACGTGGCCTAAAAGTTTCCCTTCTTGAAGGCCAAACAAAGGTTTCTTAGGATTTAAAGATAAGCGATACTTTCTACACTTTTCAAAGACCTTTCTCAAGTGAACTAGGTGTTCTTCATCAATTTTAGAATAGATAGTGATGTCATCAAGGTATATCACAATGAAGTAACCTATGTCTTTGGAAAAAGAAATGTCCATGGCTCCTTGAAAAGTAGCCCTTGCATTCATTAACCCAAAAGGAATTTTGACATACATGAAGGTGCCCCAAGGTGTAGTGAAAGTTGTTTTGTACTGATCACTTGGAAGGACTAGCACCTGATTATACCCTGAAAAACCATCAAGCAATGATATTATTCTAGAGCCTACTGCCCTTTGTAGTATATGATCTATCTTGGGTAAAGGGTAGTTGTCTTTCAGGGAGGCTTTGTTTAAATTTCCAAAGTCTATGCATAGCATAATCTCCCATGTTTTCTTTCTTACCGACACAAGGTTTGAAACCCATTTTGAGTACCTGAGTGGGACTATGATTCCATCATCACACATCTTATTTATTTCCTTCTCAACTAGAGGTACTAGGACAGGGTTTATCTTTCTCAATTTCTTCTTGAATGGTTTCTGGTTTCCTTGAGAGGAATATTATGTTGAATGATGTTTGTATCATGCCCAAAACCATGTGTAAACCCACGCATAAAAGCATAGGCGGGTACCATGTGACTCCCCTGTACTGCGCCCAACGCAAGCGAAGGGGGGCTACTGCCCCCCTCACGACCCCTGCTTCCCCCCTGATTCCAATCATGGAAATAATATAACACACACCCAACATCAAGTAATTATAAGCCCATTGAAAAATGTATAAAAGGACTATTGGAAAAGAGTTTAAGTTAGTAATATGTTTTAAACGATTATTATTTTCTAAAATGAATTTTCACAAGTGGATAAAATGAGCAATATTTTTTGAGTTATTATTATTTTATTTTCATATTTTAAACAATTATTCCAAACGTGTTTCATTCCATTCATCATGGTGTTAAGTATTTTTGAAGCTTCTCTTCAACCCCATATATCCTATTCTTTGTTTCTACTTATTTTGGTTTCATGCCCACTTGGACATGTTTTTGACTCAATAGGTTCCTTGACATCTATCCTCCACCCTTATAGCTAATTTGTACTCTCTTGGTTCTCTTAGTCATTGGGTAAACCTAGAAAACTTATATTCATCATACATTTTTATAGACTGAGTTCCATAGGCTTAATTCCCATCCAAACACACATGCATTTTATGATTTGGAACTCTCACTCCCAAATCTCTTATGTCACATCACCTTCTAGAACTCCTATACACTTCTCGATATTTTTTTTTCTCTACTACCAAGAGTTGTCACCATTATTCCCATCGATATCATCATCATATGAAAGTGTTACCGGTTGATTGTATAATTTATTATTTTTCACTATCTATTCTTTGCAAGTTTTAGTGAATCGATTTCTAGAGGGTTGCATAATTATCCTAAGCTAGATGTGATGTGACTTGAGAATGGGGCATTTCCCACATATCGTAGCAAATCCAAATCCGAATTCAAATTGAAACTTGGAAACTATTCTTATGATATGTTAAATTGAATTGTGCATGTTCAGGATATTTGCCCATGGTAACAAATTGGCTTATAATGGTCGCCTTGTTACTTTATCTCCAAAAGCCTAATATATATTGAAATAGTGGCAAACTTGCTAGTAATTTGTTGATATCTAAGCATTGTAGATATAGATTTGGATTAGTCTTTGAACTAATATTATTACTTTCTTAGCAAATGTATTCTTTCTCCTTGACCCACTCACCAAGCATCACCCTTCATAGTGGAAAATTTGGATTGGACATCACATGTTCCATTTATGTGGCCTGAGTGATGCTCCCATTTGAAGGATGGGAACTATGATGCCTTGGAAACAATAGTTTTATTGGTTGTTGTAGTTGATGTTACTTGGAAATGAGAACATGGTATTTCATGGAAAACTCTTTTTTATACATTTAGAAATTAACTATGGCAATGCTTAACCATATAAACCCCTTTTTGAACCTACACTTGTGTGACCAGTAACTTCTTTCTCCTCTACCCACTCATGGATAGCCTTCATTGTGGACATGTTAGAATCAACATCATTGTGTTCCATTATCATGGATTGAGAATAACCCCCCATTCAAAAAAAAAGCATCAAGATGCCTTGGATGCAATAGTTTCCATGATTGTTATAGTTGACATTACTTAGAAATGAGAACATGGTTTTAATTAGAAAATTAATTTGTATACATTTACAAAAAATTCAATGCTTAACTAATGGATCATGTTTTAGTTTTCCATGAAAACTCCAACACAAATCTCTTATATTCAAACAATGTATAATATAGACTCATTGTACTATTCAATTCATTAAATAGCTAAGAGAACTATTCATGTGCATTTAAATTTAACCTGAACACTTGACATATGGTTGGTTGGCACCATATTTCTATTCTTAATTTTTAATTATATTAATGAATGGATTTTTGTTTTCCACATTGTGTAGCCATGTTGAACTAGGGGTTCTTTAGATGTTTAATCACAAAATACCATGGGATTTCATCATAGAACCATGCCTTCCAAGATTGGATTTTTGGGGAAAAAAATTTCACTTGTTTCACCATCTATATTGTAGTTTGATTATTATTTTTTTCAAATATTAAAAAAATTAAGACAACTTTAAAGAAAGAAAACACTATATCGATGATATAGTTAATTTTTTTAAACAAAAAAACCAAAAAATAAACAAACAACAATAATTTGATTCATTATAATTAAAATAAAAAAATATGTTTACCACATATAAAGTCTATAATATTTTACTTTATTTTACACATACACTCCATAAATTCATTTATTGATATTTTCCTTCTCTTCATTGTTTGCACACTCTTGCATGCCCTCAATGTTTCTCAGTGGCTCCTCACTACATCCGATTCTTACTGACCCTTAGTGTTTCTTGGTGGATTCTCCCTACATTTTATTCTTATAGACCCTAAGTGTTTCTCGGTGGCTCCTCCCTACATTTGATTCTTGCATACGATGAGTGTTTCTCGATGGCTCCTCCTTACATTTGATTCAGGCATCAGGGTTATGTGGCTGGTTATTCCCAAGGAATTCAATCATTCATTGGAGTTAGGGCTTCTTGAGGAAATTTAAAGGCAGGTTTAAGGGTTCAAAATAGTAGGTTCCAAAATGCGTTCGCAAGTCAGTGCAATGGTTAGTAT
This sequence comes from Pinus albicaulis, assembly GCA_034641835.2. Taxonomy (NCBI): domain Eukaryota; kingdom Viridiplantae; phylum Streptophyta; class Pinopsida; order Pinales; family Pinaceae; genus Pinus; species Pinus albicaulis. Next base: position 745,320,270 of record CM076584.1, on the reverse strand, counting down.
ACATTCCATTTTTTGAACACCTACAAATATAGGGTTTTCACATTATTCACATTGTTTAGGGTTCCTTTGGAGAGCCTACATTTGCAAATATTCAATAGTTTTTTTTTTCAAATTGAAGAAGTAAACCCCTCTTTTGAAAATCTTCAACAATTGTGTTGGTTGTAGCCTTTTGTGATGCCTTCTTGTTGTTGAAACCAAAAGTGGAATCATATGTTGTCTTGTTTATTGTTACGTTGGAATTGAATGTCATGATATGGTTTTCTCCCTCATTTGCAGTGTTGTAGAGAGGAAATGACAAAGAGTTATTTTGTGCATATTCTTGTATTATGTTCTTGAACAAATCCGTAGGAGGCATCGTTTCCATAAATGAAGTGAGAAACCCAAAACACTCTCCTACTATGAGGAGAGATCACCTGCAATGCAATATTTCAAAACATGTAACTTACGTTTTTCAAATAATTTCCCTAATTTATCTGTAAGTGCCCTAATTTATTTCCATTTGTGGACTTATATAGCTCCTCTACACTCACAATTAGAAATTTGAGTATCCTTATTTAGTTTTTATATATTTAGACATGAACATCCTACATAGGTATATTATTCATGTGCATACATATATATTAGGTTTGTTAGGTAATGATTTACTTATTCATCTGAAACTTCTTACATAAGAAAGGATTTTTTCTCCTCCCCAACTAGTTTGTAGATGTTGTTTGTGATTTCTAACAATATGAATCCATTAAGAAGGTGCTAAAGTATGGTTTTATACTTTTTTGTGTATTAACATGCCTATAAATTTCACTTATGCGTGAAATAAGATGATTTTGTTATGGTTTCTTTCTTGCATAATGGCTTGATGAAAAAATGTAGTATTTATGTACCCTTTTCTCAACTTTTAGAATCTATATTTTTCCTCTGTAAACATTATTCTTGAATATTATGAGATAGAATTTCTTCACCAATCATATTTTCCTCATTTTATATGTCCATTATTCTAGTGTTCATTATTTCCCATTGAGATGAGGCTACTTATTTTTCCAACTACATTTTGTTTGAGAAGATGTTACCAAATTCTTCTTTGTTTGATTGCTTAAGGTGAGCCTTGATGTTCTTGAGAATTTGTTGGGAAATGTACATTTTGGTGCTGATGATGATATATCAGGTTACTCCGACTACCAATAAATGTAGATAATTAAACTCATAGCTCACAACTTTGTCTTTAACCCCAATTCTGAAATTTCAAGAACTAATTAAAATATGCAGTCAAAAGAGAATATGGATTTCACTTTGATAAATTACAAAAGAGGGCTTTAACACACCTTCCAATCCTTTTTATCACCTCATCCAACTTAAATATTCTTCTATTTGTTGTAAATGACACAAAATAATTTCGTAGCACTGTAAAAAAATCATGTAGGCCTTAGAGAACTTTTGAGGTCTAAAATGGGCCTCCTAAGAAAAATGTACAACCAAAATAAACTTTATAAGAACCAATAGGATTCAAGATGATGATGTCAACCATGGGGGATGATTCACCATTTTTAGGGTAAAAAGGTAAAAAAATAAAAAAATATTAAAATAATAAAACTATTTTTTCAACTTGTATTTTCAACTTATCTCCCTAAGGTTTTACTCAAATTTCGAGAGGGAGTACTCGTTGGATGAAAAATTTAATTCCTCATCCAAGGAGTACCCATGTTTCATACTTTTGATGCACCCTGCTACATGAAAAATGAGAAATACATGAAAAAACGTGATTACAATCATGTTTTTCATGTATTTATCATTTTTTATGTAGAAAGGTCCATAAAAAGTATGCAACATGTGTACCCCTTGGATGAGGAATTGAATTCTGCATCCAAAAAGTGCTCCCGCTCGAAATTTAAGTAAACCCATAGGAAGATAAGTTGAAAAAGTAGTTTTTTTCTTTTTTTTCCCTCTAAAATTTGATGATGTAATCAAATATTATTTTATTATTTCCACTATTATTATATAATTTCCTTAGAAGGCCCATTTTAGACCTCAAAATTCCCATAATGTGCTATGAAATGATTTTTTAGTGCTACTAGAAAAATGTATTTTTGAATTCCTAGAAGGTGAAACGACTCATATTTGTTCCACTCAAAATCCCAATCAATTCTACATGGACTTAACTTGCCTCTTTAAAGAAGTAATGATTTCATATGCCTTCCTTTGCCCAAATTTTGAAGCTAACAAAAAATTATCAGTCAGGAACAGATCTAACAGGTTTAGGAAAACATTCAAACCATGTACTATGTCTTATTTGAAAAATCTCTATTCACTGTAAGTTCTACATAGTTAATTATACATGGACTTAACTTTCCTCTTGACACAAATAATGACTTCATACGCCTTCCTTTGCCCAGATTGTGAAGCTAAAATGAACTTATCAGTCAGGAAAACATATAACAAGTTTAGGAAAACATTCAAACAAGGTACCATGTATTCTTTGACAACACTCTATTCACTATAAGTTCTACATAGTCACTACTCTATAACATTGCGGCACATTCCTCTAAATGTATATTTAATGATAGACTCCAATGAATCGAATCTTCGCTTTGGAACTTGGCTCTTAACCCTCAATCAGAGTTACACTGATTTATGGCAGCAAATACTCTTCACCAATTCTTGTTTAAAAGTTGCACAAGGACACAAGGTTAAACACAGGAATATAAAATAGGGTATGGTGATTTCAACACACAAAACCAATGTCCATTTTATAGTCCTAATAGTCAACGTCTAATAAAAAACTTTAAGGTATTCAAGCTCCTTTTATTCATGAGTTTAATATCTCTTAAACATAATAGGAACCAAGCATCACACATTCCTATACATAATTTGCAACAGTAATTAAACACATATGGACAACACAACGATGGAAGCTTCCATGCTCAGAAAATCAACTCTACAAGTGAAAACTTCTAAAGACAAAAACACATAGGAATAAAATGTGATTGCAACATTTTACGGACAAAAATCGATTTTCCCCAAAGACCAACACTTCGTTAACCATATGTAGAGAGAAAATTAAACAACCACAGAGGCATCTAAACAAATTTATCATTAATCAAATTCAACATACATTAAACTGGTCAGATATATAATGTGGGCATGTGCAACCCAAGCCTCTCAACCTCTACCTCTTCTCCTAGTATTGAAGCTTCTCCTCTCTTCTTTTACTACACTTCTCCACACACTCTTCTTATCAAACACTCTTTTGTTTAAAAATAAACAATCATGGGATAACCAAGAGTCACAAGAGATGATTAATTTCCCCTTCTCACAAATGAGGGAAACTGGAATTACATTTACATTAGGAAATATTTCCTCCAACTTATTCTAAAAAGAAACACACATACTAATATAAATATCTATAATTGCTTAAAAAAACATTTAAAATATATCCCAATATCACCATGTGACCATCCCATCATGTTGGAAAGCTTTGGTCTAGCCTTCATCAAGCTTTGTGCCCATCTAGGCACCTGCATCAAACTCCAAAGGTACAAAAATTCATGACCTCCTGGTCATATGAATTTAGTCTTCTTGTAAAAAATTCAACTTGTGAGTTGCAACATGCCTCTCTAGTAACAAGTCTCCATGTTCTTACATTATACCTCACCAAAATTTCTCCTGTTTTTGGGCTTTTGGAGTCTTCCTAGTTCTCTTCTCCGGAATCCTTCGATCACTATTTTCTCTAGGCTACCGCAAATATCCTTTCTTTCCTTTATTGTCACATGCACAGTGAAAACAAATCCCTTAGCATATTTTTAATCAGCTGATACAAAATCTAAAATTTACTTGTTACTGAACTATTTAAAATTTCCAATAAATTTCTCAAAAATTTCCTTGGAATCATAGGTTGTCTCTTCATTTGTTGTCTCCAGTTTTTTCATCAAATATTCATCTACTTCATCCATTATAAAAATGTCCTCATTATCATCCACACACATGTGTTCATCACCCTTAGGTTGTTCTTCCATGGCTGAAACTCAACTCCCTTCATATTTTCATCCAACTTAGCATTCAATTTCACCTGCAACAAATTCCATTTTACTTTCTTCTTAGAGAGTCCATCTATAACCCTGGTCTTCCTCATCTTTCTGTAGCATCTCTTCCATAATCTTTAGTTGTAATTTTATTTCAAATACTTCTCCATCAAGTTTGTACTGACTTGATCTATTATGGCTTCTCTCTGAACCTTCACAATGACTCTCAGTAGTCACACATTTATTTCTTCTTTGAACTTCTACGAACTCACTGTGAGTTGCACACAAGCCATTACAACAAGTTGAATTCATCAATCCATTTGTAAATACCATACTAATTGTAGAAATTTATTAATATTGATGTATTACTGGATTCTCTTAATCTAACAATATTTATCTTCTTGCTAAATACAAAATCCTTCCACTGTTAATCTTGCAGAAATTGAATCGCCAATTGCAAACACATATGAAGAAAATCAATTGCACATAAACATAGTTGTTTAACGGGAAAGCTTAAAGCTAAAAAACCCAACTATCATATATTATGTATATCAATGGATCATGTAATAATCTCATACAAATATTAGTACATCAAGCTCTCAGTACAATCAACAATCATTACACAATGTCATGTAGAAATTTGCATATCTATGCACCAATTTCTTGCCTCCTAACAACCTCCCTCCACTGTGCAATCCTTGCTGAAGAAAACCCCTGAATGAATTTGAATTGGCCTTGCCTTTATTGCGCAATCATCATTGGCATCTCCAATGTGTGTCAGATGCATTGAATGCATCACTATAGTCACAACAGATAGTCCATCTCACCCTTTCACATATCTCTCCACTGGGTCTCCACTGGAACTGACATGCAAGTAGTTAACTGCTGTATTTTTTCAGTTGTTAGTGAGTTATTAGTTGTGAATTAATTAACTAATTAATTCACTAAACTCTCACTAGTGTATCTTTCAATTAGACTAGGTACAACTAGCTCAACTGAGTTTAACTCACTTAACTGAGTTAAATTGAATAACAACTCCTGTAACTACTCTTCCAACTCTGTCATAAATTTGCCACTTAAGTTCTAATTGAGTTCTCCCTGCATGAGTTACCAACCACCCTAGGAATTGCATAATTCCTTCAGCCCACTGATTTTTCAAATCCGTTCACTGAAATAAAGTGCTCCAAGAGAATAAGTTGCTATTTATTGTCGGATTATTATTAAGGGCTAATAATAATCGTCATGGACCTATTTTTAGATTGACGATCTATAAATAGACTTCGCCCAATATTCTAAAAGTATAATTTCATTTATTTTTCACATTTGATCAAACATCTACAAATAACATCCTACAACTTATAGAATATGCTCACGATGTCTAAAAATAGATATACACCTAAAAATAGCCTGCAGGCCCCACTTGGTGAAGGTGCTTAATTTTCACTAAGCTCATAATCTTGTTGAATATCAACACTACCTCTCAACAATATAGGGATTATCCTTCACCTCGATCCTGCCTATATGGTATTCGAATTTTCTCCTGTTGAGTGCCTTCATCAGAATATCTGCATCCTGATCTTTCGTAGGAATGTACTGAAGCAACATGATCTTCCATTGCACACAATCTCTGATATGATGATACTGCATATCAATATGTTTAGATATATCATGAAACACATGATTAATCTAGAGTTTAATGAAAATATGATTATCACAATGTATAACTATAGGATATAAATGAGATCGAACAAACCGACCAGGATCTTCCTCATCTAGATAGCCTCACATGCAGCTTGACTTGCTACCATGTATTCTACTTCCATTGAAATGAGTGCCACAGTTCTTTGTTTCCTGTTGTACCAAGAAACTGTTGTAGATTTGATATTGAAAACCCCTCTTGATGTGCTCTTTCTGTTCGTTGGGCTACCTGCCCAATATACATTCGTGAAGCCATGAAACTTCACCTCATCCGTCTGTCTGTACCATAATACATACTCAGATGTGCCCTTAAGATGCCTCAGGACATGCTTGCCTGCCTTCCAAAAGAGCTTGGTAGGCTTAACCATCGCTTGACTAAGCTGGATCACCGCATAGCATATGTCTGGTCTTGTATTAACTAAATACATGAGTGAACCCACCAACTGTTGATAAATAGTGGCATCCACTACCTCTAGCGATGTAGCATCCTCTTTCCTCTAATTTCATGGAAGAGGAGTATCTATGGGCTTGCAGTCCTCCATGTGAAACTTTCCAAGTATCTCCCGAGCATACTTGCCTTGAGACACAAACAGTTCACCTTCTCGCTGCCATATTTCCAATCCAAGGAAATAATGAATGAGGCCCAAATCCTTCATCTCAAACTCCTTTTCAAGATCTGCCCTGCATGAGTGTATCAACTGCCCATCACCCGTTAGTATTAAATCATCAACATAAAGAACAATGATTAAAAGCTTACCCTCCACCACAATTTGGTACAGGTTTGCATCCGCCTCACTCTTGGTGAAGCCAAGTCTAGTGAAATAGCTGTCGATATGTGTGTACCAAGCACGTGGTGCTTGCTTCAGCCCATACAATTCTCTTTTGAATCTGCACACATGCGACTCGCTGCTAAAGATCTCGAATCCTTCAGGCTGATCAATGTACACTTCTTCCTCAATGATCTCATTAAGGAACATAGTATTCACGTCCATCTGATGAATGTGCCAAACCATCTGTGCTGAGAGAGAAAAGATGGTCCTTATGGAAGAATATCGTGCGACAGGTGCAAAGTTTTCTTCATAATCAATCCCCTCGATCTGTGAGAAGCCCCGGGAAACAAATCTTGCCTTATACTTCTCGACGCTCCCATCAACAACTTGCTTTACCTTGTAGATCCATCTTGAACCTACCGTTGATTTACCCACCAGCCTTGGAACAATCTCACAAGATTTTTTTTTGACAATGGAGTCATACTCCTCCAGCATGGCATCTACCCATGTGGGCTCCTACATTGATTCTTCAAAAGAAGATGGCTCTGTCACGATACACTTGCTCATAAGAGCCATGTATCTAGTAAATCGGTAAGGTGACTGTCTTTGTTTGCGCTGTGATGTAGGGACTCCTACATTCTCTGCCACATCAAGCTTTAGTCTCTTAGCTTCTATGGTACGCTTTCTGCCTGTTCTGATGTTTGGTTCTGCATGAGTGGACTCCTCCACTCCATGATCCTCCTCCTATGGTTGATCCACATATTAAGGCTCATCTTTGGGAACAAGTAGCTCCTCCTCTGCATACAAGTGTAGCTACCTCTTAAGCGACAACTTCATGGCTTTCACCTCATTGAATTTTATTTCCCGTCGCACCACAGTCATTCGATTGTTTGGAAAATACACATGATAATTATGGGGTGTTTCTTTGTACCCCAAAAATATCCCAACTTTTGCAGTCAGCTCTAGCTTCTTCTTGGCGTCCTTTGTCACATGAATGTAAACAAATGAGCCAAAAATATTCAAATGAGAAATATCAGGCTTCTTACCAGTAAAAGCTTCTTCAGGTGTACTCATGCCAAGTACTCTATGAGGACAACGGTTTTGCACATAAACCGCAGTGTTGCATGCTTCCACCCACAAGTGCATCGGTAGGCCCTAGTCATGCAGCATAGCTCGTGCAACACCCACGATAATTATTTTCTTCCTCTATGTGACCCCATTTTGCTGTGGGTTATGAGCCACTATGAGTTCTCTTCGAATTCCTTCTTTTCTATAGAAGTATTTTAATTCGTTAGAGATATAGTCACCTCCATTATCACTCCGTAGAGCCTTCACTTGCTTCCTCGACTCCTTCTCCACCAATGCTTTAAACTCACAGAAATTTGAGAATGTTTTGCTCTTCTTCTGCATGAAGAAGATCCAACATCTACGAGAATAGTCATCAACAAATATAACATAATACCTATTTTTTGCTGTTGAAGAAACCGAGAAAGGTCTACACACATCTGTGTGAATTCTATCAAGGATCACCGAAGCACAGTTCTCCTTCTCATGAAAGGTGGTCTTCACAAACTTACCCATATGATATCCCTTGAATTGATCTGATGATGCAATAGTACCCTTGGGAAGTCCACTATAAATCTGCTACAAAATCTTCAAGGCACCATGGTGAAGATGGCCCAATCTCCTGTGCCACAATTCACCCTCATCCCGGCTCACCACTTCTTCTTTTCCCATCATTATAGCGCAGCCATCTACCTCCAGCTTGTAGATATTATTAACTCAAATCCCTATCATCTTGGTTTTACTCATTGTTTTATGTCGCATGAAGGATTTTACCTCGCTGAAAACAACATCATAACCTCTGTCCTCCAACATAGCGACCAAGACCAAGTTCTTCTTCAGAACTGGAACATGCATAACATTTTTCAATAGAAATGGTTTACCTGGATCCCTCTCAAAGGTAATGGTTCCAGTGCCGGTCTAACTGTATCTAACATCGTCACCCATATCTATATGCATTTGGAGATCCTTCTCCTCCAAGTCACTAAACAACTCCTTGTCTCCCGTCATATGGAAGGAAGCACCACTATCAAGATACCACATTGATCCCATTGCGATTGAAACCAAGCATGTGATCAAAGAGAAATCAAGTTCAAATTGCGAGGCTAAGGCCTCACCCACTACATCTACAACAACCTTCTTTTTCTTCTTTTTTTGTGGGCAGTTAGTGGCGAGATGCCCATCTTCGTGACAGTGAAAACACTTCACTTTGGAAAAATTCAGCTTCTTGACTTTAGCCTCGGATTTTGGATGGGATTTATTCCCTTCTCCTTTCTTTGGCAGCCAAAGCATAATTCTCTTTATCATGATTCTTCGATGAAGAGACATCCCTGGTATTCTGCCTTATCTCCTCCTGTATAAGATCCGACCAAAGTCACTCCCAATCTGACAATTTCTCCCGTCCATTGACAGAGTGTTCGTAGCTGTGCCAACTCTTCGGAAGCCCAAGGAGAGCCAAGCTCACCAAGTCATCATCCGCAACTCTAAACTTGACACTCCCCAGCTCATCCCTACATTAGACAAACTTCGTGAGATATTTTGGAATACTATCGCCCTTCTCCATTTTGATTTTTCTGAGCTTATCTTTCGGCGCCAACTTCCTATGGTTGTTGCTGCTTTGGAAAAGATCTGTCAAAGCTTTCCACATTGAAAATGGAGTGGCTTTCTCGTGAAGGCTTGAAACAATATGGTCTTTCACACCTTCCAACATAATTCTTCTTGTCTTCACTACCTTCTTTTTCCATGCGTCAAGTACTGCAACATTGCTAGAAGTAGGCTTAGGAACATCGCTATCGATGAACTCCTTCAGTCCATTATCTTCAATCACCGCCTCCATCCTATCCTTCCAGGATATTTAATTCGAGCTACCCTCAAGGATATACTCTAATCGCAACCCATTGAAAGACATTTCAGTGAATACTCAACTGTCACACCAAGAAATTCCTGCAGCAAATTCGAATTGTCCACCAACACAAAACTCAACACTGCTTCAAGTTTGCAATCTCCAGTGATTAACACAGCTCCGATACCATGTAGAAATTTATTAATATTGATGTATTACCAAATTATCCTGATCTAACAATATTTATCTTCTTGATAAATATAGAATACTTCCACTATTAATCTTGCGGAAATTAAATCTCCAATTGTAAACACATATGAAGCAAATCAATCGCACATAAACACAGTTGTTTAACAGGAAAGCTTAAAGCTAAAAACCCCAACTATCATATAATATTTATATCAATGGATCATGTAATAATCTTATACAAAGATTAGTACATCAAGCTCTCAGTACAATCAACAATCATTACACACTGTCATGTAGAAATTTTCATATCTATGCACCAATTTCTTGCCTCCTGACAACCTTCCTCCACTGCGCAATCCCTATTGAAGAAGACCCCTGAATGAATTCGAATTGGCCTTTCCTTTAATACACAATCCTCATTGGCATCTCCAATGTGTGTAAGATGCATTGAATGCATCACTATAGTCACAATAGATAGACTATCTCACCCTTTCACCTATCTCTCCACTGGGTCTCCACTGGAACTGACATGCAAGTAGTTAACTATTGTATTTGTTCAGTTGTTAGTGAGTTATTAGTTGTGAATTAATTAAATAATTAATTCACTGAACTCTCACTAGTGTATCTTTCAGTTATACTAGATACAACTAGCTCAACTGAGTTTAACTCAGCTAACTGAGTTAAACTGAATAACAACTCCTATAACTACTCTTCCAATTTTTTCATAAATTTTCCACTTCAAGTCTAACTGAGTCCTTCATGCATGAGTCACCAACCACCCTAGGAATTGCGTAATTCCTTCAGCCCACTGATTTTCCAAATTTGTTCACTGAAATAAAGTGCTCCAAGAGAATAAGTTGATATTTATTGTCGGATTATTATTAAGGGCTAATAATAATCGTCATGCACCTATTTTTAGATTGACGATCTATAAATAGACTTCGCCCAATATTCTAAAAATAGAATTTCATATATTTTTCACATTTTATCAACCATATACAAATAGCATCCTGCAACTTATAGAATATGCTCACCATGTCTAAAAATAGACATACACCTAAAAATAGCATGCGGGCCCCACTTAGTGAAGGTGCTTAATTTTCACTAAGCTCATCATCTTGTTGAATATCAACACTAATGTCTTCCATGCTTAGTATTATCTTGGTATTTCTATTGACTCCTTTCTCTACAATCTTTATCAAACACTCTCTGCTCTTTTGAATTCTACATGCAATTTACTCACCTTCTTCCTGGGGAGTCCATCTGTAACCCTGGTCTTCCTCATCTTTCTGTAACATCTCTCCCATCATCTCTAGTTGTAATTTTATTTCAACTACTTCTCCATCAATTTTGCACTGACTTGATCTACTATGGCTTCTCTCTAAACCTTTACAATGACTCTCAATAGTCACACATTTATTTCTTCTATGAACTTCTCCCTACTCATTGTGAGTTGCACACAAGCCATTACAACAAGATGAATTCATCAAGTCGTTTGTAAATACCATACTAATCTCTTCCATGCTTAGTTATATTCTCTTGCTATTTCTATTGATTCCTTCTCTAGAATCTTTATCTGAACACTCTCTGCTCTTCTGGATTCTACACGCAATTTACTCACCTTCTTCCTCTGAGAACTTTGTTATTATTCCTCACTTTATAATACAAGGTTATTTTTCGTCATCCTCAACTGAAAAAATTCATCACTACTACTTGTAATAAAAAATTAATCCACAATTAACTGAAACAAAATACCATTACCTCCTGGTTCAATTTTCACTTAAACACACAACGATTGCTACAAAATTATTTTTTTTACTATTTCCATCCCTTTGTTGCTTCATACCTTCCTGTTCTTTAAATCAATGGCATTCCCTTGGCTTATTATCTAACCATAACTATGTTCATTATTACTTTCTCGATGAATTTTTTTCACATGATTGAGTTATGCCCTTAACTCAACCATCTCCTCCTCAAATTCTTCATCACTCATTACTTTGAGTCCAACTTCTTTGGCACTTTTCTTCTTTTTCTTGTGACTTTCCTTTGAACCCTTTCTCTTCATCTGGTGAACTCTCATTTTCTACTAGTGAGATGCAACTATCCCTTCCCTTTTCTGTAACAATTCTGATACTTGTCACCTATACCAAGTCATCCTCCTAGTATCTTCTCTTCTCTAGTTTCTTTGCAGTAGAACCTCTTCTGGAGCACTCTTTCTCCTCAACTTTAAAATTTGTTGGTTGTTTCATATTCAACTGCTCACTCTTCTTATTTTTCAACAAATTTATGTCACGTTTGGGTCCTATCACCATTTCTTCATCTAATTTTTTTTCCTACTCCTTCTACGTTGACATAGCTTACTTTCTATGACACCTGCTACCAACTCAGTCTTCCCATGAAATCAACTTATCCCCCTCTTGTTGTAAGGTTCTTCTTCCCTAAATATTTTTGAAAATTTTATTTCTTGCCTCAATACCAAGTACTCTAGTTGGTGTCTTTCCTTATCCTATCCTTAATTTCTTTGTTTGTCTTCCTATAAAATTCTCATCCAACAATGCACTTCCTCAAGCTGCAAATTCAAATGAGATAACTGATCCAACAATTCAAACCTTGATTCAAGACTTCCTCTAGGGTTTTACCCCAATTGTCTCATGTTGCAAGCTCTTTCATTTTGTCCTGTAATTATGCATTACTTCTTCCACTAAATCCTATTCTCATTTGTATTCCAAAGCTATTTCCACTTTCCACATTAAAAAAATGGTTAAAATTTCATTTCCTCTTGAAAAAAACACTTTTGTTTTTGTTTTTGTTTTGTCATGCCTATACAATTTTGCTTCTGATAAGCTACATAACCTTACCTAAAAATACATCAGAGTATCCTCTCAACCTTTTCAATCTTATTCCAAAGGATGTTATCAAACTAATCCTCAACATGTCACTTTAAACTATGTTCAAGTGATTTGTTTTCTCACAATTCATTCAAAACATCCCATCCAAAAGGCATTCATACATAATCAACACATGGACTTTAATCCCAAACTCCTTAAAGGAAAATTCATGCATTTCAAATAAGATTCAATCCAGTATTGATATTATTTAGGGTCCAATCTATTTGACTCTTCAAACATGATTTATATCAACCTAGGTTTTCAATGTTTGCACTACAATTTTATGATAGACACCATAAAATTACCTTGACAATTCCTTCTGAAATAAAATTCGGTTCACCTCACAAGTTCTTTCCTAAAAAATATGTGTACTAGCTATGATACCACTTGATGATGAAAAATTGGGTTACCCCGACTACCAATAACCCAAGATACTTCAACTCATAGCTCACAACTCTATCTTTAACCCCAATTCTGGAATTTCAAGAACTAATTGAAATATGAAGTCAAAAGAGAATATGGATTTCGTTTTGATAAATTACATAGGATTTCTCACAACTTCCAATCCTTGTTATCACCTCATCCAACTTACATATGCTTCTGTTAACCAATGATGCAACGTGAAAGCCAAATGAGCTTTAAAAACCCAACACAAAACCCTGAAAACTATTTATTGTAAGCGACGTGAAATAATTTTGTAGCTCTATCAAAAAAACTTGTAGGCGCTACAAAATGATTTTGTAATGATTCCATAAAAATATATTTTCAAATTCCTAGAAGGTGAAACGACTCAGATTTGTTCCACTCAACTTCCCAATCAATTCTACATGGCCTTAACTTGCCTCTGGACACAAATAGTGACTTCATATGCCTTCATTTTCCCAGACTGTGAAGCGAACACGAACTTATCAGTTAAGAACAAATATAATAGGTTTTGGATAGCATTAAAGCATGGTACTTTGTTTTCTTTAACAATTCTCTATTCGATGTAAGTTTTAAAAATTCACTAATCCAAAACATCATGGCATATTCCTCTCAATGAAAATTTAATGAGAGATTCCAATGGATCGAATCTTCCTTTTGGAACTCAACTCTCAACCCTTAATCAAAGTTATGTTGATTTATGGCAGCCACAATAATCTTCACTAATTCTTGTTCAAAATCTTCTAAAGGAAGTAGGGTTAAACATAGAAATATCAAACATGTTATGGTGATTTCAACAAAAAAAACCAACATCCATTTGACAGGCCTAACATTCAACCTCTAATAAAAATATTGAAGGTATTGAAGCTCCTTTTCTTCATTAGTTTCATGTCTCTAAGACATCACACGAAACAGGCATCATACATTCCTCTACAAAATTTGCAACAAGAATAAAACACAAATGGAAAATACAACGATAGAAGCTTCCATGCTCATAAAATCAACTTTACAAGTGCATAGTTTTAAGGACAACAATGCACAAGAATAAAATGTGATTGCAACAATTTACAGACAAAAATCGATTTTACCCAAAGTCCAACACTTCATTAACCATATGTAGAGAGAAAATTAAACAACCACAAAGGCATCTAAAAAATTTTCTCGTTAATATAATTCAATATAAATTAAACTAGCTAGATATATAATGTGGTCATGTGTAGCCCAGGCCTCTTGACCTCTGTCTCTTTTCCTAATGTTGGAGCTTTTCCTCTCTTCTTCTGTTTCACTTCTCCACACAATCTTCTTCTCAAACACTATTTTATTTAAAAATAAAGCAATCATGGGACAACCAAGAATCACAAGAGATGATTTGTTTCCCCTTCTCATAAATGAGGGAAACTAAAATTACATTTATATTAGGAAATATTTCCTCCAATTTATTCTAAAAAAAAACTCACATCCTAATGTAAATGTCTACAATTTCGTACAAAAAACATTTAAAATTTGTCCGAACATCACCATGTGACCATCCCATCAAGTTGGCAAGATTCGTTCTAGTATTCATCGGACTTTGTGCCCCATCTATGCACCTGCAGCAGGTGACCATGATATTGATGTCTTATTTCCACGAAATCCACATGTCTTCCTTGAATTATGGTTTATTAAGTCAAAATTTTACAAAATAAAGGGGGTTAGACTCAGGGATCTAATATTGTTCCATTATATAAAAATATGCCAATATTAAGAAAGAGTTCTTAGTAGCAGTTATATTGTTACTTTGTATCCCATTTCTCAAAATACTTTAAATACCAAGAAATTATCCAAACATACTACCTCCATTTGATTTCTTCTTCTTCTATTGTTCCAAATATCAAGGCCATATATGGTTTGGATGTTTATGAGCTTAAGGTTCTTATTGAATTTCTTGAAATGGGTTTCATTTTCCAATAGTTTGTGAACTCCCTCTTTTTTATCAAGTAAAGAGTTGACAATGTTGAAATCCCCTCATTGAATCAATTAAGTTCTTTTATTTATTCTCCCTACTTGTTGTATAGAGTCAATGAATTTTCCCTTAAGGTGGGACATTGATGGGCCATAAAAGTTGGCTACTATTTATTTGGATCTAATTTCTTAGGAGGTTCTTAAATGAGGTGATTCTCCATTGTCACATCTATGAGGATGATATTAGCAATTTTCTAGAGGATGGCTATTCCCTCTGTGATTTCATCAACATTTTTTCTATTATGTCACTACTTGGACAACACGTTATGATGATATTCTATATGTGCCAAGCACTAAACTTTGTTTTTGTAATAGCAGGATGTCTAGTTTTTATGTCATGACTTTATTTCTTAAGAGGATCCATTTTCTTTTGTTATCAAGGCCTCTTATATTCCATGATATAAGTCACATATTTCATCGGGAAAGGTATGGATCAAATATTTATCTAAAAGTGATTTTCTTTGTCCTAAGAGTGAATACATGAATACGAGCAATGCAATTTTAGTGAAACGTGGTGATGAAAATTTTATTTTTTTCATATTTTTAAAATTATGAAGCCCTTAAATCTCACATACACCTTCTGAATTTTGATGTGTAATGAAAAAAAAAATTGTGGAGGATTTTATTGTCTTTAGGGGCTTTGAAGGGCTTTTTTTATGAAAAAACATTATTCTTGTCACGGAAGAGGTTCTTGATCCAAGCATAGGTCCCTCTTTAGATGATGAGGATCTCTAGCTAATAGGATACTTTAATGAATCTCTCCACAAGGATCATATTTTATTATAGCTAGTTATCATAAGTATGTCGTCACAAATCTCAAAAAAATAACTCTAATAATGATACAATTTTATATCATGGTGACGTGATAGAAACGAGTAAGTATTCTCTGAAAATTCATAACATTTCCATTCATGTATTTGGAAGTTTACATCCACCATCATTTGATATTGATAATAGGCCTAATACCTCTCATGTGGCACTTAATGTGAATGTTTTTTTGGGCATGGGTGTCCATAACATGACATGTATCACTATCCCAATGGAAGGAGGGTCTAAGTCTACATTTGGCACTATTCGTTCTTTCCCACCATCAGAGTGTGATTAGGGATTTAGAAAAATTTAGGATCATTACCTGATTCAAAACCAAGCCACACTAATCATTGGTATAGGACAAGGCCCATTAAATCCCATGGTAATAGTATTGCTCTTGTGGTAGGAAAGGACATTTATCTTTATCAAGTTGAGGAATTTCTCAACAAAACATTAGTCATTAATTTTTAAATTGATGTGTTAATATTAATCATTTGTATTTTTGGATGCAATAACTTGGGTTTCATTTTCTCATGTATAGCGTCATTAGTCATTTCATTTCATAAGCATGGAAGATATTGTCCCAAACGTGGTTTATGAATCATTGTTTTCTTGGGATTGTACTTGGCACCCTTTTTTTGATGTGTGGACACATATAAATCCTATAATGTTTTAATTTGGGTAAAATTTCCCAATATCCCACTTTAATGTTAGGGTTTCCTTTACCTGTGAAAAATTTCATTCATGTTCCCTATTTGATCGATTCCTTGACCTCTAGTGGGAGGTACCCATACCTCCTTAGACCCCAATCAAGATCTCAAACTTGTTGGGGTTTGGGGTTAATATTATCATTGATAGGGGTTGATTAATGTTGGATATAATTCCATGAAAATTATGTATATGAGTGTTATAGGCATAATAGGGAAGCCCAAAATTGTATCCCTGTAAATGTTAACTGGGTTAAAAATCATATACATAATTTTACTACATGAATCTATGACTAGTGATTTTGTAATTAGTATTCTAGGGACAAATTTAAAGGTTGGAACTAGATTCCTTTAGGTTTTTGGGTGGATTAATTTTGTTTTCTAGGGATTCACTCACTCTCTCTTGCACTTTTATAGTTCACTCAGGCTTGATGATTTCTCTCCATGGTTGTGAAATTGCTATGAGATTTTACATATTGGATCTATATGGGCCCTACAAGGGGAAAACAAATTTTTTTGGGTTGAATTTGTTCCCTAAATTTCTATAAGTGGATAATCACATCATAGGAGGTGATATCAACCTAACACTGGATCAATTGGAAATTGGAAGTAATCATGCTAGGGAGGATAGATTGTCCAACCTTTAACCATCTTGAACAAGTTGATTGTGTTGACTTGGAGCTTATTGAGGATATTTACACCCAGTCCAATAATAGAGTGGGGGATGTTGTTGTATCAAAATGACTAGATTAGTTCCTATGTCATTGGGATATGATTACACATATTTACCAATACATATCTTGGATGATGAAAGTATGCATTTCAAACCACTATCCAATATTCTTGGAGCTAGGAAAAAGTGATCAAAAACCTTGTCCACCATTTAGGTATAATCCTCATTGGGGTGATGATGAGAAGTTTTGATCCCTTATATTATAGAATTTGGTGCCCCTTTGATAGAAGGATGTTCCACAATGTGCACAATTTGTATAGTCTAAGGAAATACCCACCTCCAATTGAGTTGCTAGACATCCAAAAACTTTGCCTTCTATTCCATTGAAACTAGTTACATTCTTCAACATATCAAAGTATGTGGGTATTTTTTTGTAATGGAAAATTAAATTATATCATATTATTTTTATTTATCAAGTTATCAAGTGAGTTCATTCAACATTGGTCGGGATGAATAGCTTCTCAAGCTCTCAAGTTTTAAAATATTACTTGAATATTTTAA
This sequence comes from Pinus albicaulis, assembly GCA_034641835.2. Taxonomy (NCBI): domain Eukaryota; kingdom Viridiplantae; phylum Streptophyta; class Pinopsida; order Pinales; family Pinaceae; genus Pinus; species Pinus albicaulis. The sequence continues at coordinate 745,302,632 of CM076584.1, read as the reverse complement.
AGGCAGAGAACTTACTTGTAACTCATTTGTACTATTATAATGTTCTTGTGGTTTCGTCAAGTTGTTTCTCAATATCCATTATGAAACTCACTAATAGTTTCTCTCATTTGATGGATTTTTATATGAATTTCAACCAAAAAGGTATTTATCATATATATCTTCGTTGAGTGACGAAATTTCAGGTAGGATAGAATAAATTGACCAAACATCTGATACGTCGTCTAGCAAGTGAAGATCAACTAGAGGCGAAAATATTAGAATAAAATTCGATAGATGCATGGTTTTTTTCTCGCTAAATGGGGTGTTGGAAATGTTGTCATTGATGGAAATAGAGGCAGAAAAGACAGAGACAAAAAAAGAAGGCAACAGATGCAGAGACAGGCAAAGAACAACAAAAAAAGATAGCAGGTAATATTTACAGTGAAGACAAAGGCAGAGGTCGAACAACAGAGGTACAACTAAGGCAGAGGCAGAAGCAGCAAAGGTAGAAGCAGAAAGGCAAAGGCATAGGCAGAGGCAAAGCCGTTATCGCATAAAGGCAGAGGCAGATCCGTTATCGCAGAAAGGCAGAGGCAGAGGCAGAGCCGTTATTCCATGAATCACTACCCCAGTTGGTAGATACACTAAATAGTAAATGCCGAGAAAGTGTGTGTCCCACAAAGTCGTGGAGGAAGCCTCATTGAAGAGAAACGAAGGAAAGGACCTTCGGTTATACAATGGTGATGTCCATATCAGATGAAGTAATGTGAATGCGAAGACAAAGAGAGGGCATAGTTTATATCAACAAAGGCATTGAAACGTATAGAAGAACGAAGTTAGGAAACAAAGCGGAACATCGAGCACAACTAAATGGAACCACGAGGTGTGAACAGTGACGACGGTTTAGAAACCCGGATGGTTTTCATCGCACCACTTTTAACGGGCAAGCGATATTCAAGAGATTGGGAGCGATTCCACAGGATGGGGGACACATGTCCCTGAGTGAATTTACAAAACCGCTCTCACTGCGCGCCATCGCGCGTTATTGTTCACACATCTTCACCGAGCGATATCCGTCCGATCAAATGAGGTGGTGCGACGCGATAAAAAACGTCGGACGGAGACGACCGTTAGTGTTGGGGCCCATATGCATGTGTTAAGGTTTTCGAATTTAACAAAGTGTATTATTATGGTTTGAACCATTGGCAAAGTATACATATATATCAAACAAAGGGTAGCGCCTTTGTTCAATACATGGCCTGACTTTTGATCTACGCAGAGCATATATATATATATGAGTTGGTCTATAATATATATATATATATATATATATATATATATATATATATATAAAGATCAAATCTTATATAATGCATCTGTATGTGGGTTTATATGTTCAAAGGGCGTTGGAATTTAAATGAATTAAAGGTGTGAAGTTTATCAAATATATGTGGGCCCATGAATTGAATACATCATAATATCTCATGCTAATGGTTAAAGTACAAGGCATATATATATATATATGGATGAGAAATTAAGAATACAAAAGGTTTGTTCGATTTTAAATCAAACAAAAGTCTTATGCTGTGGGACCCTCACCCAATTACAACAGAGAAAGGATTGGCAGCAGAACATATTGACAAGAGTTCCAATTGAAATGCGGACTCGTTGGATCAATGAACCATAATTGATATGTGTTTGAGTTCCGGACCCATACATCGCATCGGCAGAACATTGATTCATCGCATCGGCAAAATACAATGAACAATGATTCATCGCATCGGCGCAGAGAAGTGAACAGTAATCCATCGCATCGGAACATCCAACCAAAACTTGCGATTGTGATTGAAGCCCGGACTTGATGGGCTTATAAAATGTGATTAACACGTAATTGAGTTTCGACCTAATCGCATCGGAGCATCAGAGCATTGGAATGTCGATACATTCAAATGGAAATTGCGATTGCGATCAATCGAAATTGGAAGAAGTCGAGGAGAAATATATCGCATTGGAAAGCATGGCAAGTGGGCCCGAAAGGGCATTTGTTATGTATTAACATGATTCTTTATTGTTATAGTGGACGTGGCAGTTTGTTTGTTAAAACTATGTATAAGTATGTCGAGAGTTGAAATTACGTTATATATATATATATATATATATATATATATATATATATATATATATATAGATAAAGCACTGATATAAAAAGCACAGTTACAAATGTATGGCATAAGGCCATTACCTTGCGACAGTGAATAAGGAAGAAAACAAAGCTGAAAGGGACAAAGACATAGTCAGAGAAAAGAAAAATGCGCAGCTAGCCAAGAGGCTGAATGAGTGAGCTGGATTTTTCATTGTAATTGAATGTAAATGATTTTAATTTATATTGTTGTGATGCATTGGCAAGTCTCTGAAAGAGAACAAATTCCCACTGTAGTGTTAAATTGGTACCTATAGTTATATTTTTCTGAGTGAGCCTAAAAGAAATGAGAAGGTAGAAGACTAAGAGGTATGGCTATCCATTTCGAACTCCTTGAGGAATAAAAAAAGTCATCAGGAATTCTCTATAAGTAATATCATCTTGATATGCATAGAGAGGTTAGAAAGAGTAAGAATAGAGAATGAAAAATATAGAAGATTGAGGCAGCGAAGATAAGGAAGAAAGGAGCAGAAAGAGATGCTACAGAATAGAGCTGATATCTGAGGTAAATCAACAAACACTTCTTGTGATAAATTGAGGAAGTTGGAGCTTCCCTATTAAGTTGAAGCTTGATAGCTGTCAGTTGTAGCTGAATGAGGTTGGAGCCTCCTGTAGGTTGGTGCCTGCAGAAAAATTGAAGGGAGTTGGAGCTTCCTTGCAAGTTGTAGCTTCTAGAATTGAGGTTGGAGCCTCCTGTAGGTTGGTGCCTACAGAAAATCAGTGGTGAGAGGGAGTTGGAGCTTGCCTTTGCATTACAACAATAATAAGATGTGGTTTTCTCCCTTTATGGGTTTCCACTTATATCTGCTGTCTCTATATGTGTTGCCTGTGTACTGAGATGATTTATCAAATTTGCTTAACGTTTACTGCTCTCATAATAAGTTTAATGTCACATTAATACTTGCTGCAACATATTAAGACTGTTCATATACTAAGGTTGAATACAAAATTAAGCTGTAAATAAGCTGATGAAAATTTAAAAAGCTCATGTATGTATTGAACTGATTCACCCCCCCTCTCAGTTCAGCTAAGAATTCAACAATTGGTATCAGAGCAGGTTCCTTTGTACCAGTTTAACAATTGAAAGGAGATCCTAGGTTCTCCGGATGGCTAGTAAAGAAGGATGCTCAACCAATAAATCCCCTTTCTTTACGGGTGCAAATTATGCTTTCTGGAAAATCAGAATCAGGACATACATAATGTCTCTAGGAATAGAAGTTTGGGCTGCTGTGGAATTAGGATATGCCCCAAAGGCAACTGAAACAGAGAAAGAAACCAAACAAGATTTCGTAGCTAACGCAAAAGCCATGAATGCCATCTTAAATGGATTGTGTGAAGCAAAGTTTATCAAAGTAATGCACAAAGACACTGCCAAAGAAATGTGGGATACTCTGGAGAACATCCATGAAGGAGACAAGAAGGTTAAGACTTCCAAAATTCAAGTCTATAGAGCCCAGTTTGAGAACTTAAAAATGAATGATGATGAATACATTGACAGTTTCTTCCTAAAAGTTGCAAAAATTTTTAACAATATGAAAGCTCTTGGAGAAACCATGCCAGAAAGTATAATTGTGCAAAATATTCTAAGATCTCTTCCATCCAGGTTTAATCCCAAGGTGTTTGCAATAGAAGAAAAAGCTGATTGGGAGACCTTGACCATGAACCAACTACTTGGAAATTTAACCACATATGAGATGAGGCTCCCACAAAAGAAGCCAAGTATGAGGGAGGCAACCTTTAAAACAGAAAAGAAGAAAGAAGAAGAGGAAGACATATGCTCTTGCTCGGATGAAGAAGAGGCAAATTTTGTTAAGAAATTGGATAGAGGCTCAGGTAAATACAAAGATAAAATTCCTTTCAAATGCTTTAACTATGGAAGAGCGGGACATTATGCTGATAAGTGTCCTCACAAGAAAGTAAGGAATCAGGCTCAAGAGTCAGAGAAAAATACATCAAAGAACTGGCAGAAAGGACAGAAGTTCAGCAGAAAATCCTTCTATGCTCAACAAGACAGCAGTACATCTGAAGATCCAGATGAACTCTCAAGTGAAGATGGAACCTCTGAATTTTTATTGATGGCTATAGAAGAACTTGAAGGTCTCCTACTAGAAGATGAAGAAGAAGAAGGTGAAGTCGACCTTGAGGGAGAGCTAAGAAGTGCTCTAGAAGAGATTGATAGACTCAAGTTGAAATGCAGAAAACAAAAGGAAATTCTCCTCAAGTATGTACGAGAAGAATAGAATTCAGAAGTCCTGATGCAGCTAAAGATAGAGATTGAAGAAGCCAAGAAGATAGAGGACATGTTACTTAAGCAAATCAAGGAAAAAACTCAGGAACAAGAAAAATTGGAAGAAGTAGTATGTCTCAGGAAGATATTGGAAAATGCTCAAAGGAAAGTGGATATAAACTCTTCTCAAACAACAAGCTCTAGTAAGTTGAATGAAATTTTGGTTGCTCAAAGATCGCCTATGATAAAAAATGGAATAGGCTATGAAGGAGAATCAAGTAAAAACAAAGAAAAGGAAAACAAAGAGATTATTTTTGTAAAAGCCAAGAAGGATGACGAAGCAGCTCAAATAGTGCCTACAAAAGAAGAAACTTGTAAGGAAGGAGTCTACAGAACCCAGAAAAATCCTCTAATAACAAAGAATGAAAGAAGTACTCAAACAACAGGAAAATATTTATATGCCCTTGAGTATGTCAAATTTGAAAGCCATCAAAGGAGATTCTTCCCTCCTATGAAGAATGCCACTTGTTATGTCTGCCACAAGCAGGGACACATTGCTGCATATTGTCATGCAAGGAGGAGTAATTTAAACCAACAAAAGATGCAAACAGTGAAGAGACTGTCTCAAACAAACAAATGGAGAAAACAACCTTACATCAGGTATGCAAATAATTTCTATGGTTGTTGTTTTTATTGTAAGGAATTTGGCCATAAAATTATTGAATGTAGAAAGTATGGACAAATATTGATGTTCAACACCTCAAGGAGGTTTATGAATCAAAGAAATTTTTTTCATACTCACAATTCTGCAAAAACTATGATCAAATGTCGTATATGCAATCAAGTTGGACATATGCCTTCCAAATTTCCTCTGAAAGGATGTGATTCATCATCTCACAAAATATATCAAACAAAAGGATGGTTCCAGTGGAAAAAGAAGGTGAATAAATGTGACATGGCTCTAACTGCTCAAGATCTGAAAAGCCAATGGTATCTGGACAGTGGTTGCTCAAAACATATGACTGGAGACAGGAGAAAATTTATAACTTTTGATGAAAAGAAAACTGGTAATGTTACTTTTGGCAATGATAAATTAGGAAAAATCAAGGGAAAGGGCTCAGTCAGCTTAGATAGTGGCAGAGGTAAGGCCCAAGATGTACTATTTGTAGATGGGATGAAAGCAAATTTTCTGAGTGTCAGTCAAATGTGTGATAAAGGCTGCGAAGTTCTTTTCAAAGCGCAAGACTGTGAAGTCAGATCAAGCACCATAGGTAAGAATCTACTCAAAGGTGTTCGAACAGAGATTAATGTTTACATTGTGATAGAGGAAGATGAAGCATGTCATCTTAGCAAACTTGAGGAGTCATGGTTATGGCATAAAAGATTGGGACATCTCAGCTTCGATCACATCATCAGACTAAGCAAGAAGAAAGTTGTCAGAGACATGCCAGAAATAAAAATGCCTTCTAATACCATATGCAAATATTGTCAATTGGGTAAACAGACCCGCACATCTTTTAAGGCCAAAGATGAGTTATCAACAAGAAGACCACTCCAGCTTGTGCACATGGATCTGTGTGGACCTGCAAGAACTAAAACACCAAGTGGAGAATCCTACTTCATGCTGATAATTGATGATTTCTCCAGAATGACATGGGTTGCATTTCTCAAGAATAAATCGGAAGCTCTGGACAAATTCAAAATATTCAAAGCCTTAGAAGAAAATCAGACAGGATGCAAGCTGAAATGCATCAGATCAGACAGAGGAGGTGAATTCACTGATTATGAATTTGCAGACCTATGCAATGAACATGGCATAAAGCAACAATTTACTATTTCAGGGACACCTCAGCAGAATGGAGTAGCAGAGAGACAAAACAAGTCTGTACAGCAAATAGCCAGAGCCATGATGCAAGAGAGTAATATTCCACAAACCTTCTGGGCAGAAGCAGTACACACAGCCGTGCATATTCTAAACAAAGCCCACTTAAGGCCAAGCAGTGACAAGACTCCCTATGAACTATGGCATGGGAAACCAGCTTCAATTAAACATTTTAGAATCTTTGGAAGAAAGTGTTACATAAAGAATAATGATGAAAATCTTGGGAAATTTGATGCAAGATCAGATGAAGGGATTTTTCTAGGATATGCTTCCAAAAGTAAAGGGTACAGGTGCTACAACAAGACTCTTCGAAAAATAGTAGAAAGTATTGACGTGAGATTTGATGAAGAACTTCCAAACAATACAAGAGATACAGACTGCTGCAGCCCATCAGACAACCATGAAGAAGAAAACCAAAATGATGATGAAACAAGCAAGACAACAGAAGATGCAGAGCTGCGCTCGAAAGCCCCCTCAAGATACACTCAGAAGAATCATCCGGAATATCAGATCATAGGAGACAAGAAAGTAGGAGTCCAAACAAGAAGGCAGCTAACTGAACAGACAGAAGAGGTATACATAGCCATGTTATCACAAATAGAGCCAAAGAGATTTGAAGAAGCCAGCAAGGACAAGTAGTGGGTGAATGCTATGAATGAAGAATAGACCAAATTGAGAAAAACAATACCTGGGAACTAGTTCCTAGACCCACTGGGAAAAATTTCATAGGCTCAAAATGGGTATTCAAAAATAAAATGAATGAGGAAGGACAGGTAATCAGGAATAAAGCCAGACTTGTCTGCAAAGGATATTCACAAATAGAAGGACTTGATTACGATGAAACATTTTCCCCTGTAGCCAGAATGGAAGCCATCAGAATGTTTCTGGCCTTCGCATGCTACCAAGACTTCAAGGTATATCAAATGGATGTAAAATATACTTTTCTGAATGGATATCTAGAAGAAGAAGTCTACATGGAACAACCGGAAGGTTTCTCTTTAACAGACAAACAAGACTATGTGTGCAGATTGAAGAAGGCTCTATATGGACTGAAACAGGCTCCTCATGCTTGGTACTCAAGACTGGATAAATATTTTCAAAAACAAGGATTTAAGAGAGGTGGAGTAGACAACAATCTATATATAAAATCCCATGAAAATGAACTCCTAATTGTTGTATTATATGTTGATGACATTATGTTTGGAAGAAATAGAGAAGAACTAGCAAAAGGGTTTGCTGATGAGATGAAAACAGAGTTTGAGATGTCTATGATTGGAGAGCTCAGTTTCTACTTAGGACTTAAAATTCAGCAAAATAACACAGGTACATTCATCTCACAGGAAAAATACTTAAAAGAAATGTTGAAAAAGTTCAAAATGGAGGACTGCAAACCTGTGTCAACTCCCATGATCACAGGATGCAAGTTGTGTGTTGATGATGGATCTGCTGATATAGATCAAAAACTCTATAGATCCATGATAGGAAGTCTGCTGTATCTGACAGCATCAAGACCAAACATCATGCTAGTTGTAGGACTAGTGGCTAGATATCAAGCAGCACCTAAACAAAATCACCTTCTTGTAGTCAAAAGAATATTCAAATATATACAAGGAACAACACAGTATGGAATTTGGTATCCTAAAGGCAAAAGCTTCACTTTGACAACATTCACAGATGCAGATTGGGCCATCTTTGTGGATGACAGGAAAAGCACAAGTGGAGGTGCTTTCTATCTAGGAGAAAGTCTGGTGGCATGGTTAAGCAAGAAACAAACATCTATCTCTCTACCTACAGCAGAAGCAGGATATATAGCAGCAACAACATGTTGTACACAAGTCATGTGGATGAAGAAAACCCTCCAAGACATGAAGGTATAAAGCATTGATGAACCTATCTCAATAAAATGTGATAATACAAGTGCTATAAGTATATCTAAAAATCCTGTGCTTCACTCAAAAACTAAACATATCCCAATCAAGTATTATTTTCTCCGAGAACAAGTGGCTCAGAAGATAGTAAAACTGGAGTATGTACCAACAAAAGAACAGACAGCAGATATATTTACCAAACCGCTTGCTAGAGAACCATTTGAATATTTGAGAGACAAACTAGGGGTAGTATCTGTAGATGCTACTCTCTGATATGAAGAAAAAGCACAGTTTCAGGGGGAGAACAGAAACGAAAATATCATTCCAAGGGGAGATCAACCAACAAGGGAAGCATGAAACAGGTCCTCAGGATCAAAAGGATTATGGCAAGAATACATCCAGCATAAAATAATAAATAAAAGGACTAAAGGGTCAGTGGTGAACCCAACATGAATCTAATCCAAAGGTTGGAGCAGCAGCATACAAAGTCAGAAGATCTCAGAGAGAGGAAATGCACGAAATGTTGAAAAATAAAAATAAAAATTCAAACCCCTTTCCATTGATGTCAAAGGGGGAGGAAGAGCAAGCAACATGAGAAAGGACCCTAACAGGAAAACAAAGGAAGTGTATTGCCATCAATGCCAAAGGGGGAGACTGTTGGAAATGTTTTCATTGATGGCAATAGAGGTAGAAAAGATAGAGACAGACAAAGAAGGCAGCAGATGCAGATATAGGCAAAGAACAACAACATAAGATAGCAGGTAATATTTACAGCGAAGGCAGAGGCAGAGGTCGAACAGCAGAGGTACAGCAAAGGCAGAGGCAGAAGCAACGAAGGCAAAAGAAGAAAGGCAAAGGCAGAGGTAGAGGCAGAGCCATTATCGCAAAAAGGCAGAGGCAGAGGCAGAGCCGTTATTCCGAGAATCACTACCCCAGCTAGTAAATACACTAAACAGTAAATGCTGAGAAAGTGTGTGTCCCACAAAGTCGTGGAGGAAGCCTCATTGAAGAGAAACAAAGGAAAGGACCTTCGGTTATACAATGGTGATGTCCATATCAAATGAAGTAATGTGAATGTGAAGACAAAGAGAGGGCGGAGTTTATATCAACAAAGGCATTGAAACGTATAGAAGAACGAAGTTAAGAAACGAAGCGGAACCTCGAGCGCAACTAAATGGAACGATGAGGTGTGAACAATGACGAAGGTTTAGAACACCTGATGGTTTTCATCGCATTGCTTTCAACGGGAAAGCGGTATTCAAGAGATTGGGAGTGATTCCACAGGACGGGGGACATGTGTCCCCGAGTGAATTTGCAAAACGGCTCTCACTGTGTGCCATTGCGCGTTATTTTTCGCGTATCTTTGCAGAGCGATATCCGTCGGATCAAATGAGGCGGCGTGACGCGATAACACCCGTCGGATGGAGATGACCGTTAGCGTTGGGGCCCATACGCATGTGTTAAGGTTTGCGGATTTAACAAAGTGTATTATTATGGTTTGAACCATTGGCAAAGTATACATATATATCAAACAAAAGGTAGCGCCTTTTTTCAATACATGGCCTGACTTTTGATCTATGCGGAATATATATATATATATATATATATATATATATATATATATATATGAGTTGGTAATATATAAAGATCAAATATTATATAATGCATCTGTATGCAGATTTATATGTTCAAAGGGCGTTGGAATTTAAATGAATTAAAGGTGTGAAGTTTATCAAATATATGTGGGCCCATGAATTGAATACATCATAATATCTCGTGCTAATGGTTAAATTACAGGGCGTATATATATATATATATATATATATATATATATATATATATATTATAGTTATGGATGAGAAATTAAGAATACAAAAGGTTTGTTTGATTTTAAATCAAACAAAAGTCTTATGCTGTGGGACCCTCACCCAATCGCATTGGAGAAAGGATTGGCAACGGAACATATTGAAAAGAGTTCTGATTGAAATGCAGACCTGATGGATCAATGAACCATAATTTATATGTGTTTGAGTTCCGGACCCGTACATCGCATCGGCAGAACAGTGATTCATCGCATCGGCGCAGAGAAGTGAACAGTAATCCATCGCATTGGAACATCCAACCAAAACTTGCGATTGCGATTGAAGCCCGGACCCGATGGGCTTATAAAATATGATTAACACGTAATTGAGTTCTGGCCTAATCGCATCGAAGCATCGGAGCATTGGAATGTCGATACATTCAAATGGAAATTACGATTGCGATCAATCGAAATCGGAAGAAGTCGAGGAGAAATACATCGCATCAGAAAGCGTGGCAAGTGGGCCCGAAAGGGAATTTGTTATGTATTAACATGATTCTTTATTGTTATAGTGGACGTGGCAATTTGTTTGTTAAAACTTTGTATAAGTATGTCGAGAGTTGAAATTAAGTTATATATATATATATATATATATATATATATATATATATATATATATATATAAAGCGCTAATATATGATATAAAAAGCACGATTACACGTGCTTAGCATACGGTCTTACCCTGCGGCAGTGAATAAGGAAGCAAACGAGCTAGGAAAGGGACAAAGACACGGTCGGAGAAAAGACAAATGTGCGGCTAGCCAAGAGGTTTGATGAGTGAGGCAGGTTTTCAATGTAATTGAATGTAAATGATTTTAATTTATATTGTTGTGATGCATTGGCAAGTCTCAGAAAGAGAACAAATTCCCTTTGTAGTGTTAAATTGGTACCTACGGCTATATTTTTACGAGTGAGCTTGAGAAAAGAAATGAGAAGGTAGAAGACCCAGAGGTATGGCTATCCATTTCGAACTCCTTGAGGAATACAAACGAGTCATCAAGAATTCTCTATAAGTAATATCATCTTGATATGCATGAGAGGTTAGAGTAAGAATAGAGAATGAAAAGTATAGAAGATTGAGGCGGAGAAGATAAGGAAGAGAGGAGAAAGAAAGAGATGCTACGAATGGGGCGATATCGAGGTAAATCAGCAAAAACTTCTTGTGATAAATTGAGAAGTGGAGCTTCCTATTAAGTCTATCCTTGATAGCTGCTCGGTTAGCTGATTGAGGTTGGAGCCTCCTGTAGGTTGGTGCCTGCAGAAAATTAGTGGTGAGAGGGAGTTGGAGCTTGCCTTTGCATCACAACAATAATAAGATGTGGTTTTCTCCCTTTATGGGTTTCCACTTATATCTTCTGTCTCTATCTATGTTGCCTGTGTGCTGAGATGATTTATCAAATCTGCTTAATGTTTACTGCTCTCATAATAAGTTTAATGTCACATTAATACTTGCTGCAACATATTAAGACTGTTCATATACTAAGGTTTAATACAAAAGTAAGTTGTAAATAAGCTGATGAAAATTTAAAATCTCATGTATGTATTGAACTGATTCACCCCCCCCTCTCAGTTCAACTAAGAATTCAACATGGGGGTCATGTTCTTATGATAATGAGAGCATAGATGAAATTGACGTTCCCTTGAGGTACAAACATCTAGTGAAAAAAATGGGTACCTAAGGATCTTCCTAAAATAAACAATGATTTTTTTGGTCAATGAAAGGATATACCACATTGCCCCATCATCATTACATGGTTTGGGGGTATTTTCCATGGATGGAATAAATATATGTTATGGAGGATTAACTGAATTGATTGAGTATGTCGGACCTTGTTACAACTACAATGATTGGGTATGGCTAGTCCAATATACCAAAAGGATGTGAAGATATGGAGTGACCAAAAATTATATATAACTAAAAGGAAATGATGAAAATAAAGGCGCAACTATGTATATTGATGAAAGGAAAAAAGTAGCATGGAATATTGCAGGGTTTATAAATAGTACATGACCCATGACCACAAATAAGCAACCCAATTGCATATTCGAGGGGCGTGAAAGAAATCGTGTATTCGTATTTGCCATTAAATCAATAGTTGCAAGGTAAAAATTTGCTCATTGATTACAATTTGAATTGGATAGATACAAGTATTGCTATTATGGGGGCAGTATGTATTCAAATTTACCCAACTTGTAAGAAATGTCTATTATATGTTATAATTGTCATTTACTACAATATATTATTAGGCATCTTGTAAGTTAAGGAAACATTTTAATAAGTCATAGTTATAATATTATGGCAGGTTAATCAAGGTCAAAGGGAACCAACCTCACAACAGGTAAACATCAATGTAATTGTACATAAAATAATATGACCATGAGATTTATTCTAGAGTAGAATTTTATCCATTATAGAGTAAGTCAAACTCATATTTTTAGGTATCATATAACTAAATGAAAGATTCACTATGCATATGACCAACTTGAGAAAATGCATTCTTTAATCCTTTTAAAAGTATTTTTTCTATACAATATGGAATATATATTGATCCCATCATAATGCCTCTTCCAATAGCCTTCCAAGATGATCAATGTTTTATAAATTTAGAACCTTTTATATTGGCCATGATATAATGTGAAGTTTCCATATAAATTTAGACATATGTCAGTAGTGGTTTTCTTAGTAATATAATGGTGATTAATTGTGGATGAATTACTTGATTTTTTTTTTTTTTAATGTGTCATAATGAACTTTCAAGATATCATAATATTTATGAGAAAATATTTCACTAGATAAAATTCCCCTCTTATGTAAAAAATGTGATTTTTTATTGATCTAAAATGTTTCATCAAATTCAAATCTTTGAATGTTTATAGCTAAGTTTGGTCAAATAAAATAACAAACTACACTTATTTGATAAACAAGGTGATAATGTAATATTCCCAATTAGCCATGAGCTAGTTGGAGTATTAAATTTTGTTTTACTAATTTGTTTAATGAATAAGAGGACAATGGAGGTCCAAAATCCTCTTAATAATGAAATAAATCAATGCCAATGTGAAAGAGATAGATCTTGGTAGCTTAATTGAGCACCCTTTGGTGTGAAAAGGGGTTGGAACACCTTGACTGGGTCAACCTTGACCAAATCAACAACATTGTCAGGGAAGATTGGTCATCAATGAGAGAAAGCACAATTTTAGATGGAGATGCTTTGTGTGAAAGTAGTGCTTTTGTTGGATGGGGCTTAGGGTTTGAAATCTCATATCTTGTTTAAGGAAGAGGATGACATCCATATTCATTATGAATGGTGATATATGATTTTCTGAAAATATGGTCTGCTTAGACATATATCATTCTCTTGATGTTTAGCTGAGATTGAGTGTTGTTTAGCACATGTTGGTGTCACCAATGGAGGAGGAGAAGAGTTGCAGCACTCACCTTGTCAGTTGCTTGAGGACAAGCAACATTTGGAAAGGGAGGATTGTAATATTCCCAATTAGCTATGAGCTAGTTGGAATATTAAATTTTGTTTTACTAATTTTTTTAATGAATAAGAGGAAAATGGAGGTCCAAAAGTCTCATAATAATGAAATAAATCAATGCCAATGTGAAAGCGATAGATCTTGGTAGCTTAATTGAGCACCCTTTGCTGTGAAATGATTTTATTAAAATATTTAAATTTGTAAATTTGCAAATAATTGTAAAATAACAAATCTAGAATAATATGATTTTTTGTAATATAATAAAGTTTAGAAAATAATGAAAATAAATTCATGTACTTTAGAATTATTATTATTTTATTATGATCCTACATACAAAAAAAAAGAACTTTATACAGTCTGGTGCGCTTATCATCATAACATGCACTTGTGCGTCGTATTACTCAGACGCACCGGTGCTTCACAACTCTTTCGCACCGGTCACGAATAAACGCAAAGAAAAAAAGCGCAACTCTATTTTCTTTAAGTGAAAAAAAGAAGCAATTTGAAAAATGGGTGGAAAAATATTTTCAAAAATCTAATTTCATAAAATAATTCTTTAAATACTAAACACTTTTCATTATTTCACTATTTTTGCTAAAATTTTCAGCTAGATATTTGTAGGAGACAGACTTGGAGCAAGAGAGCACGAGGGCACTATGGAGCAGCGAAATATGTTCGAACAAAAGTATTCAAACAATCAGAAACCAAACCTCTGGTGATTCAAACCCTGTATCATAGAATTTCAAACCATCTCGTGATTAAATTTGATTATTTTTTTACTTTTTTTGCATTTTTTTTTTACTTTTTCTGCAGTTTTATCCATTTTTACCCTAAACCCTTCATTTTTTTTTGTTTTTTCCCTTTCTTCTCCCCATTTCTGTGATTTCAGAATTAGGATTTTTCATTTTATATTGACATCCAACCCACGAGACAACTTTCATAGTCGGATCCCGATCCATCTGGCCATTGCGTGAATTTTTGGAAATAATGGATTTTTCTTTATCGATGTACCCTGCATACCATAGTGCACCGGTGTGTTGTATTATATAGTGCACCGCGCAAGTACTATGTAATAAAAAAATTGAAAACGATTTTTCTAAATCATTGCGCCATATTTGAAATAGATTTTTAATCCTATTTGATTGCTTTCACTAGATGCATTGATTTCGGCGTAGATGTTGGTTTTAAATCCTATTTTCCTACTTGCACTAGACTCATTTATTTGAGTGTAGATGTTGATTTCTAATCATATTTGATTACTTGCATTAGATGCATTGATTTTAGTGTAGATGTTGTTTTCTATTATTATTTGATTTCTTGCATTAGTTGCATTGATTTCAGTGTATATGTTGATTTCTAACTTGATGTAATTGGATGTATGATGGTACATTAATTTTAAATTCATTGGATTAATAGTGTGCGTGCAATGATTTCAGTGTAAGCACAAAAAAATATTGACAATGTACATTGATTTTTGTGTTATAGTAATTCAACCTATTAATATTGGAGAGAAAGAGAGACAAGGTATGATGTTTACTATAAGAGCTCGAGCTAAATATTTAAATGGTTTACGATTCCAACTGTCTTTTTCAAATAATCAATATGAAAATATGACAAAAATAACATGGGTGAAAATAAGAATAGTAGAAGAAAATAGTTTGAAATCGATCACGATGAAGACTATTCGTAATTGACTACATTCTTATTATTCACAGTTTCTATCATTCAATATTATTTCATTGTCACTTTGCATTCAAAATTTTATTTCATCATTAAATTTATTTTACAATATTTATCATCTCAACAAACTAAGGTAAATAATCAAATTTAAAATTAAAATGACTCAATAAATCTCAGACATATTTAACATATTTTAAATGGTTATGTTAATATTAGATGTATTTACATATTATTGATAAAATTAATCATATGTTCCTCATATTATCGACATATTTTCCTTGGTCGCACACGACTGAAACCAGCCTAGATCCATCTTAACTCCAGATCTATAAAGCGCCGAGAGGGATAAAATCTCTCGAGGTGAAAACCTTTACTTAAGTTTGGCAATAAAAAAGGAGGTTTTCACCTCGAGAGATTTGATCCCTCTCGGTGCTTGATAGATCCGGAGTTAAGATGGATCTAGGCTAGTATAATTAGAAACATCACGTACCATATTATGAATACATATTTTTTATGATAAAATTTATTGAGATGAAGTATTTTGTTTCTATGATTAATGAATGAATGTTATTTGAATGAATAATTGTTATATATTTATTTATGTACATGACCTTGTTTCATATTATGTAATGATATTTTATATGATTAAATTTATTGAGATGAAATATATTGTGGATTTATGAATGAATGAAATTTTGTTATTTGTTTTTTATGTATCTTAATGTATTGATTTCATATATTTCCTATATAGTATATATATTTCTTATATAGTATATATATTTCCAGCTTCACGTGGTTGGCCCTGTTCAGTACATAATAAATTAGGATTTGGATAGTCTTGGAGTAAAACACCCTCGATCCAACAGAGCACCAAAAAAGTCAATGTTGACTTCTTTGTTTCTTCGTCGAGTGGAGGGAGGTTTACTCCAATATTAAACTACTCCACTAATTTATTATTGAAACCAAGAGGAGCTCATTCATGTATTCATACACTCAAGTAATTTTAATTATTATTTATTCCTGCACTTAAATTTAACATTTGGTCAAATTTAATCTAATTTTTCCTCATTGGTCTCATGAATATGTGTAGGACTACTAGTATCAATTCAAATGTTGAATTGGAACAATTTTATGAAGCAAATATCTCAAATGGTAAGAGTTTAGATGATAAAAAAAAAATTGTTTGATATTTGGTTGTGTGTCTTAGTGGAGTGAGAGTTACATAAAGGTTTATAGGAAATAAGAAAATTTTCCAAGAAACCAATTCATATAGTATTTGTATTTCTTGTACCATTGTGTTTGTATTTGAGTTAAAGATTGAAAACTCCCATTTTTAATATAGGGAAATATGAGAAACTCTTACTATATTAATTGGGCATAAGGCAATGGTATGATTTTTCTTCTATTTTATTAATTATTTATCTCATATAACTTCTCCTCCTTCCTTTTTTTTGTAGGTACTTTAATTTGCATATATGGATTTCAAATATTAGCTAGGTTTGAAGTCTTATACGTGAAAAATATCATCCAATTACTTCTAAACTTTAGCCCACCAAGTGATTTCCTATTGGGTGTGTGATTTATTTTTGTGTTGCATTTGATTTCAAGAATTGTTTTATTTCTACACCGAAAATATTCCAAGACCATAGACCCTATTTATCTTATTATCAACTTCAAATGATACTTACAAGACCATAGACCCAAATACCAACACACCATGATTATATCAACCACCCAACCAATATATTTTCTTATCAAAGTTAGTTGTCATCTTTTTCTCCTTTAGAACTATGGATACCCTAGAGAATTCACACTTCAAATGAGAGTGAAATTATTTTACTTTCTCGCTATACTTCTGACCTCTTCTTAAGCCTCTTCACATTCCTTCCTTGCTTCATAACAAATAAGAAAATATGTGGTTCAATTTCTCACCAATTGAGGTTGAATTTCATCATGTTTATAGTCTTCTTATCGGTTGGACGTGTCACTTCAAGGCCGAATTGAACGGATGGCCAACCTAATCAATTAGTTGACTCTAAGGCACTTTTTACACAAAACAAATATCTTTTTACTTTTACAATAGCTCCAAAGGGTCCATGACATATTGAATTTGACTCTGACTCCAAATGAAATCCCTAGAGCACACAATGGGTGCTAGGCCTATTCACTATTCACCCAAGAATGAAACCCATGCTTTAATAAGTCAATATTTTACAATAATTTTTGTTTTTATTTCTTTTGATAATACATAATTACATCATAACACAAAAAATAATTATGAAGACTGAAACTAGTTACAATTTCCAACACTCCCTCTTAATTAGGGAGGTATTCATAATTATCCAATCAATACAAGGATAATACTCCATTTGAAAAGTTATTATAAGAAGAGAATAAACATACGTAATGTTAGGTATACCCTAACTTCCAAGGTATCCTCACATCAAAGTTCCAAGTTTCAATGACAGTAATACAAATAATCCAACTAAGGGATTCCAGTGCCATAAACTCTTCAAGGATCTAGGACACTATCGAGACTAAGATGTTATCTTGGCATCTACCACTATAGGTACCATCAAATTTAGACCTAATACCAACTGATAGAGATCTAGGTATCATATCCAGGTTCGGATCTCCACAAGACCAATGATACCATCCCTCACTGGGATCCAAACATCATCAACGAGTCGGCCAAGATCTCCTCCCAAGTCCCATCATAGACAGTTTCATGGCACTTCATCTCTCCCTCTAAAACAAAACAAAAACCATATTTCTAGGAAGAGATCAGCACGTCCACGGATCTAAGCATCCTCCTAAAACTAAATTCTTGTGGAACAGATTACATCATCTACTTGTTCATCTGTTGGAACATATTGTAGCTTCATGACTGCAACCATCATTCAAATTCAAATGCACATGTTCCTGTATGCTAGCATAATATTTGGGGTCTTCAACTACTATGATGTTGCTTTAGGTTATCACAATATCGTTATATATTTCTACAAAATCTTCCTTCTTCAATTTCTCTTACATCACCAAACTTTGCCAAAGCACTTTACAAAACATCCAATTCATAACTTCATCGATCATGAGTACACCTTACGAATAACCATTTGTAATACTCTAGCCTTTATTTAGTCTTAATTATTTACTCATAGCCTCTATTATAGTTGTCATGGCATGTCCTCCCTCTAAACTGGAGAGATATACACTTTATTTATCCAAGATTATTCTTAACTAAGGGAAAAATTCATCAACTATAGCTACATATGCTCTTTATTTTGCATCATCACATCATCAAAGAATTTCAACCTTCGGGAACATCATTCCTTCTATCCTTACTTGGAAACAAGGTCATCAATAATGTATATTTTAGTTTTACCAAGATTATTACAAGTACCTCTTTCTACCATGCTCAATATTTTCATCATTATTTCATATGAGGTAGGCTTAACTCTTTACAACTTTGACAATTATGTACCTACTCATATGATGGAGACATGTTATAAACTTTATAACCTCAAAGATACCTTGAGTTTTTTTTTCTACATTATTTGATAGGGATCCCTCTCACCATTACAATATTAACATATTCATGGTTCATATTTATATGAGTCTAATTTTATTAGGGCGCCTAAGGATCGAACTTTATTACAAAGTTATCATTCCCTCCATTCACCATGCTCATTATTTCCAAGTAGGCATCATTAATTACAATAGTTTTTTTAATTCTTCTTTTTTCTCATCTTGCTCTTACATGCAATTATTTAATAAAAATAAAACTAAGCATAAAAGTAAAAGTGCATGAAAACATGGTTGTCACTCTAGGGTTTTTAATAAATCTTAGAGAGGGAGAATTCTAGGGTTTCATATTCAAACCCTAAATTCCATGATATTTCCTTTTGAAACATCAATCGTAGGGTTTGAGTCTCAAATCCAATTCTACTATTTCTAGGATTTTCCATTTACCATAGACTACATACCATCCCTAAAAATTAAAATCTAGGATTTATTATTAGGGAAAAAATATATTATGGTTACGGTTTCTCTCTTGACTATGATTTCTAAGTATCAACAAGGATTTTTTTTACAAAAATTAATGACCTTTATGAAGACTAAAACCTTATAATTCAAGATCATAGTTTTCTATCAAATTAGGGTTAGGGTTTTCTTACTTGATAAGGGTTTTATACTTCATTAAGCATCATCTAGGTTTTTTTAATCCCTATATTCCAAAGGTTAAGTCTACAAACCCTTTTATCAAAACGTCCATTAAAAAATCCCAACACAATTAAAGAACAAACCTTTCAACTATGCAAATGGACATACTTTATGACTACATACTTTAGTCAACCATGATTGCTAAAATATTTCCTTATTTAACTTCCATAATTTCTATAGTATTTACATCAATTTCCATCTTCATCTGGCTTTATATCTATCTGCTCAACTTTACTGTGTATTGCATTTCTGAAAAGACTTTCCATCTCTTTGGTAGGATTCCTTAATCCTTGGTTATCATATCACATGGATTGGATTCCGAGAGCAAGGCTTATTAAGTTCATATGATACTAAGGTATTGAGCTCCTAAATACCTTGATATTAGGGGAATCTTATCATATAATTCAAATTTTATAATTCCCACTTTTGGAGCCTAATTGGGTGAGACATGCAAGGAAATTTAGGAGTGCTCGCCAATGACTACAATGGATGTCTGGTGCCAATTTTTAGGTACAAAATTATTCTCAGTGTAATATGGGATATTGAGAGAGAGCTTGATATGTTATACATTATTTTAATTTACGGAATACAATTGACACTCATGTTATTCTTTTTGAATTATTATGTTCTACTAAATGTTGTGCGCAAGAGAGAGAAAGTCAGAGAATGAAATTATATGGATGGTGGGGCTAAACAATACCATACTTTAAATTTTGTCTCTCAATTTCTTCAATAAGCTTATAATATACCTTTCAAGATGAAATTATAATATGTTGAATACCCTCCACCCTATTATACTCCCAACAAGGTCCCTCCCCCATTGGTTTCCAACACTTCTCCCTATTCTCCTCCTAGAAGTTTGTTTAGACAGAGAAGGCACAAGGCATTTATAGAATTTTTTTTTAGGAGTGCCATAGATTTACAGGTTTTTAACCTATAAGAAGGTTTTATATATCAAGATAAGAGCATATGTGATGGTTCTTTGGCTTCACTGAAAGTAGAGGAAGCAGGTGAACTGACAACATTATATTTAGTTTTTTAATTTATTTTTTTATGATTACCGAGCTTTATTTTAGGGCTCATTTTCCCTATTTTAGATTACATTATTTTTGTTATGATGTTAATTATTAATATCATAGCTAACCTTGAAATTTTTCATGCTTTCACTGAATAGAAACTTTACTTAGCATATTTAGATAAAAAATCATGACAAATACCTTCCCGTAGATATCTCAAATTCACTACAAGTAAATTGATTAGTTATTGGTTTCATATATATGTATGGATAAGTACATCCAATCCCTTAGGCCACATTGTTATTTTGGGAAGTTACTAATATTAAGATGCTATGTTGAATAACTCTTCTCTAGAATAATTCAGTCTCTCTATATCAATATAAATGGATCTTCTCACTAGACCAAATTAAAATTTAGTAATGTTTGATTTTGAATTTGAGTTGCATATACCTCAATGTTTGATAAAAAATCACATTTTAAATCTCGCTTTGGAGGTTTCATCATAGTTTCTCATATAGATTATATATCTTGTTTAACATGGCCCTATTTTATAGGATTGAAATAAGTTTTGTTTTGACTGAAACCTTGATGGTTTTGACCTTAAATACATTTCTTGTTATTTATGATATTTTACAACTAATAGGAGGTTTCAAACTATAGCATGGATAAAAAACATGGTTGGATCTCTAAATATTCCATGCAATCCATCCGAGGAGGAGTTTCATCTTTTCTTGAGAAATGGGATCATTTTATGTAATCGTATCAACAAGGTTCAACCAAGAGTGGTGTCTAAGGTGGGATACCATTTCTACCCATTAGATTGTTCACATATTTTATGAAACCGATTAGTGTCTTGAAATCCATCCTTTCTTTTTCTGCCATGTTAATTGACTGGGACTAGTTAGGAGGTCATTGCAAATCATGTTTAATCACTTCCTACTAAAGGACAACCTTTATTTACCTATCAATATTTTGAGAATGTTAGGAATTTTCTTATAGTTGTTGAAGAGATGAATTTACATAATTTTGAAGCTTCTCACTTAGATCATGTGAGCATGCCAATCATGTTTATATTTGTATGGATGCTTGCATTTGAATCTTTGATTGCAACAAGTTTTTCTTTTGCCTCATGAATCTTATTGTTTCTTCAGGAAAGCTTGCATCTCGGTTCTATTACAAAGAATGGTGATTGTATATTGGTGCTTAAGGATTATTATGAATGGAAATAGTGTGGAGGAAATGGATCTTGGAAATATGAAGGCCCTTTGAGGTCCCCCATGTTTCCACGAAACACATGAAATTTAATTCAAAGCTCAACTCCTTGTGTGCCTATAAGGGACCCTGAAATTCAGCTAAAACCATCAGTTAGAAACATGGATGAAGGAGAAAAATGACTCTATGACATCCTTCAATTTAAATGTTTGATTAATATGTGTGGTTATTGATTTGATTTCTTTATCTGGAGTTCTAGAAATTATTCATGCTTGAAAATAAAAATTTCTTTGCTTTACTCATATTTAACCACAGCATACGGTTGAAAGACGTAATGAGAGCTTTATTAAAATATTTTGTTAAAGATATTAGAAATGACAAGTAAAATGTTCATCATAACCTTTTTTAAGCCATACAAAGTGCTACACAACATGCAAATATCATACTTATTATTTTTCACTAATCCTACTCGATTAAGCAAAAAAATTAAATTAAATGCAACATATGGTTCAAAACCTTAGTATTTTTTAGTCAAACATATTAGATATTATAAATTTATCTATGCATATTCAACACTAGGTCCTCAAGAGTTCATTTTTTTAACTCTTTGTTATTGTGGAATAGGGCTCGATGCAGGAATTTATGAATCTTATCATTTCGATTTTTGTAGAGAGTAGACAAGATAAATTTTCCCTCGTGAGCATCAATTATCCTTGATGCAAATTAAATACAAATGATCTCATTGCACAATATCCAAAGGTTTCATCAGTCGATATATTATCTAGATCCCTGAAATGGAAATGACTTAACACATCGCCTGAAGTTAAAAAAAAAATTAAGCATAAATACATATGCTATAGAGATTCCATTAGGATGTGTTAATTTTCACCCAATCCTCTTTTTGTTTGTGTTTAAGATCAGAGTGAGAATTTTTGTTCTCTAGTTTGATGGAAATTTTAATCTTATGTTAACGCTAATTTGATTTGAATATTCAGAAAATTAGGATCAAGACAATCATTTCCTTTCGGATTCTCCAAATGATAAAAATGGTGACCGTCAAATTCGGGATCCACAATCTTTGCATACTAGTTAGGAACGTCATATGCATTTGGAAGCACAAAGAAAAGAAGTGAAGGTGAGTAATATTTTAACTTTTCACTAAACACAATAAAAAATTTATGTTGTGGAGGAAAATCAGAAATGTAAACAAAATTTACTATAATAAGAAATAAATTCAATCGCTATTTGATTCATTTTATTAAAGTGTTATTGTTTGAAGAATAATTGTACATATGATATGTAGAACATTTTCTTGCCAATCTAGGAAAATTATCCTACCATGTTTTTATTGCCTCTATTTCCATGAAAATGAGATAACCAATGTAGCTTGGAGCTTGATTACTAGTATCCCTTATGAGCCTCATCCCAACATGTCCTTGTTTTCCTAGAGTATCCTAGTAGAAACCATGTTAAAAATTTATACCTTACATGTGTAGTCATAGATTATGTAATCAACGACCACAGTTTTTTCTAAATTACATTTTTTCCATATATATATATACCCTGGTAAGAAATACGTTTCCAAAATTGGTACCAATTTTTGCATATTTCTAAGTCCAATGTCCAAAGAAATCATTTATGTGAACACCAAGAAGACCAATGTCTGAACTTTAGCCTATAGTCCATACAATGAATTCTTTGTGACTTTCTCAAAAGTGGGATCTCCTATTAAGCAACTCAGCAATCCAAACTCCAAGGTAAGAATGTCACAATTCTTGCCAAGCCTTTAGAATTGGAGCTAGGGGATTATGAATTTTCTCCTTTCATTCTTAACAAATTTAATCAAGAAGATTGTGAAGCTAAATAAGTTTCTCCTCCCACATTTATCACCTCAATACAAGGCATTCTGATTGATACATCCCAATCCTTGCCACCATTGGAAACCTCCATCATTATAATGCAATGAGAACTCTCATATTTTTGGGCAAGATCCTAACCAGTTATGATAAATATAGTAGAAAATATTGGATATGTGAGCATTGAAGCCTCCCATTGTAGTAGCTAGTGCAAATCCAGTAATGTTATTGAGCATGTTCAACTTTTTAAAAAAAATGGAACATTTGTATTCGAAAACTTGCTAACAACTTCCTTGGTGATGATAACATCACACACCATTGATTTTCCATGCCCTTAAATCCAATTCATAGTTGTGGGTTTCTTGTTTGCATAGAAATTGATAGAAACACTCATTAACATCCATGTCATGAAACTCATTTTGAAGGAAATCTGAAACATTCATCACACCCATGGATACCATATTCATCCTCATAGCATCCTTAGTAAAGCAAGAAAACCTCATGTACAGGTTCCTCCCTGAAATTGCACACCATATGCCTTACAACCTAGCAAATTTGCTTCTTCTATTAAATATTGCAGACAAATTCTCATACTTATTGATATTTTCAATATAAAATTGAGATTGGTAGCTCTCTTTAGGATTTAGTGTCCTAAATATTTTACTTTCCATATTTTACCCATAAAAAAAGTTGGTTAGTAACTTTGAATTCCTCTATCTAGCCTTATTTTCAAGCGTTCCTCAATATTATCTCAATACTTAGTAAACATGCCAAAATCCTTCCTCCTATTCTCATCCAAACCAACCCATTCATTAATCCATGCACCTAAAACTTCCTCATTTGTAGTGTATCCATTAAACCCAGGTTAATAGAAAGAGATGTGTCTATGCATTAAATTGATCCAAATGGACTCTTACTTGTGGCTGTTTTTCTTATGATGATGTCTACCCAAAAACCATATTCAAGATTACCATCCTAATTGTGCTTATTCTCTTTTAGGAATTTTTAGATAATCCTAATTAAATTTGTGTTACTGGCTTTCCCATGCCATTTTTCTATGGATACTAATTTGAATAATTCTGACAAGAGAATGTTTATAGGTAGCTATATTTAGAACAAAAATGAACCCACTCAATATGTTAGAAAATAAATTTAACATACGGTAATCAAATTGAGAGATACATTGAATATGGTAAGAATGTTCTCATTCAAGATCCTTGAAATTATTTTTGGAATAGCTTCAATCCTTTGAGGAATTTAATATATAGATGTAAAGATCCACTTAAATACAATGCTTAAATTTTCATGTATCTCACTAATAATGTAAAAACCCTCCGAACATAACACACATGTTATGCTTGAGTTACACATATGGATGGAGGTCAATAACAAAAAATTAGCTTGCTGAAAAATGTTAGGTCATAGGGATTAGGCAATAGGGAAATGTGGGTGCTATCAAATTATAATTTTTTTATTGCATAGAATCCTATCAAATAATCGAAGGTACGTGGAAACTGTCAAATATATAACTCATTTCCAATGGGACAACCATCGTATATTTGATTCTCTACTGACGGAATGAAGCATCATAGATATAACACTCTCGCCGCATAAGCTTGTTCCACCATTGATTATCTAATGCTAAACCGTTATATTCTCTCGTCGGACTAGACTAATAAATCGTTGAATATCTGACGGAAAAGTGTCGTAATTTTTGGCATCTAGGGTGGCAGAGTTATAACACTCCCATCGCACAAACATATTTTAATGTTGATTATCTGATGCTTAACCGTTAGAATTTCTACTCCATACCGATAGAACAAATTGTTAGGTCTCGTCAGAATAGAGTAATAAGGAGTCGAATATCTAAAGTTAAAGCGTCGCCATTTTTCCATCTAAGGAGGAGGATATTCAATGTTTTATTGTCACATATCCGATACCTAAATATCATACTTGTTGCTCCATACCAACAAAAAAAATAGTCAAGTCCCATCAGACTAGAGTAATAAGGCGATGAATATTTGAAATTACAATGTCATTATTTTTCCATATAAGGCAAAGGATACACTACAAGGAAAATACCTTCTAGTGGATATTTTTCAGGAACCCCACACAAAAATACGCCATACATCTGTTTCTAGTGGAGGTTACTAGAGGAGGTTGGTGGGTAGAGGGTTTTGTGAATGTTTTCTGGTCAGTGCGCTTATCATTAAACATCACACGGGTGCTCTTGAAACTCGAGAGCACCGGTGTGCACAAAAAATTGGCACACCGGACACCATGCACTCTGTACACACCCGCCCGGTGCGTCATATTATTGTAGAGCACTAGTGCTTCACAACTCTTTTGCGCCGGTGCATTATAAAACACCGCGCTAAAACTGAAACCACTTGGTGTGGTATTAAGAAACTGCACCGGTGCATCATAAAACAACGCGCCAAAATAGAAACCAACCGGTGTGTTCGTAAGAAACAGATCCGGTGCGCCTATAAACCACACGCACTGGAAAAGGGTAAAATAAAGAAAAAAATTACGGCAAAAAACCTGGATTTTTCATTTTTTTCAGTTCTCCTGAGCTCTCAATTACCGGTGCACTCTACCATAGAAATCCCCGGTGCGCACAACACATTGGCACACCAGACACCGTGCGCGACGTACACACCCGCCCAGGGCGTCCTATTACGGTAACGCACCGGTGCTTCACAACTCTTCCGCGTCGGCGCATCATACAACACTGTGGCAAAACAGAAATGTGTTGGTGTGTTCTTATCCAAGAGCACTAGCGCGCCTATAAAACACACGCACTGGAACAACGTTAAATAAAAAAAAATTACGGCCAAAAAACCGGTTCTTTACGACTATTCCGCAATAGTGCTTTACGACTATTCCGCCCTTGTTGTTGTTACATATGTCCTCCTCGCCCAGATTACTTTTTTCCTAACATCTTCATCTTTTAATTTCCATCCTTCCAGAAATCATTTTCTCTTTCTCCCGCCTATTCTTTACCACTTTGTTGGTTTACATATGTTATATGATCTGCTTCGACATCTCTAGTCGTTTCCCTTGGTCCGGGCATCGATCTGGATACGTTGATTTCATTGTTGGATGTCGATGTGTCTTCTCATGATGCATTTATCAAAGCCACCTTTGATGTTGAACGTTCTTTCCTCCACGACTATATTCTTGATGCCCCTTCGCTAGATCCACCTCATCTGGCCTGTCAACCCTTTGATGAATGCCCTCCCGGTGTCTCCCATGTCACTCCTTAGGATATTGAGCCTTCTTTCTAAAACAATTCACTTCAGAATGGGAAATATTTGCATCGTCAGGCTCACAATCCGGATTCAAGGACCAAACTTATGATTCTTTCATATGATATTATGTGGGACAGAACTGTCAGTTTACAAAATCAAGCACATGTTGGTAGGTGGTATTTTTCTGACCTCTCGGAGTTGGATATGTAGGAGTGGGTGCAAAAGAAATGGGAGTGGATCTTGTGCTACCCGGCTAAATCGAGTAGGCTCATGAAAAACTGGTTTAGTTTTCATTTCCTTCACCAGGATGATCTGGAGGGGATCAAGACAATTCCATGGGTGTAATATTCCCAATTAGCCATGAGCTAGTTGGAATATTAATTTTTTCTTTTGCTTCTTAATTTGTTTAATAAGAGGGTATGGAGACCCATAAATATCCTTATTATGAATAAAATCACTCCTAATGTGAAAGGAGGACATCTTAGCAGCTTAATTAAGCACCCTTGTGTGTGAAAAGGGGTTGGAGCATGAAGATTGGGTCAACTTTGACCAAATCAAGAGCGCAGTTATGGAGGAGTCGACATTTATTGAGGGATAGTGCAGTTTTGCAGGGATATCTCATACAAGGAGATAGTGGCTTTAATTATTGAGGGCAAGGGTGAGGAATCTCACCACTTATATAAGGAAGAGGATGGAAGCCATAATTTATTATGTTATGTTATGATATTTTGATTATATGGTATGTTTATACTTGTTCTTCTCTTCATCTGTTTAGCTAATATTGCAGTGTTGTTTAGCACAGAGTGTTCCCAAGCGGGAATCCCACCTCTATCCTTGAGGAGCCTCTAGGAATATTATTTCACTATACTTCCACATTCAGGCATCAAGCCAAGCTCTACCTTCATTTTACAATGCAGTTTATGTTGAGAGATGTGTTAAGTTGCAGGGTGCAGCAATGGAGAATACATTCGGGTGTTTTCTGATCTATTTTTTGGTGGGGGGAGTTTTCCTTCCATTGGGAGGCTGGTGAGGAAGGCCCTTGAGCCTTATTGTAGCATTTGGCATCAAGCCACTTTATCATTTTCCCCTACAACACAGTTTTTTTCTTGTACTGCGTTATTTTAGGGAGGAGTTGCAGGGGTGGTTTCAGTACACCATTTGGAGAGGAGGTTTTATAGTGAAGGGATCAACCTTTCATCTAGAGGATCTATTGGAGGAGGCTACATTCTTTGTCATATCATATCAGCCACATCTTTCCAGCTTTACTGTTGCAGTGAATCATCATCCCTAGGGCTTGGGTTCCCATCTTATATATTGGTGTATTTCTGAAAACCCTCTTGGGTTCTTGTTGGAGGTTGTATAGATCCTTGATCTTCATTGTAGATTATCTATTGAGGCATATAAAAACCATTTATCTTTTGTGTATTCATTTTCTGTAGAAGTGCACCCATGAATGCGTTGTAGCAGTCTCCCGGCATTTTGATATAGTAGCAACACCTTTATCTTAGGGGTTTTATCTATTGGAGGCTTGCTGTATCTTGTTTTATGGTTTGTGGACCATTATTTTATACATGTTTTCTGTTGTTATAATGTATAAATAATCTCCATATTGGTCTCATGCTTTGATGTGATGATTACATTGCTATTTCCAACATTTTGTTCTATATTCTTGCTTTTCCCATTTGGGAATATTACAGTGGTACCAGGGCATAATCTTGGCTCAGCCTGTGCATCTTAAGCCAATATGTCATTAGAAGAAGGAGATCCTCTCACAGATAGAGAGAAGAGGCATCTCAGAAGAGGAAACCAGAAGTATGATTATACAGATGATAAGGAAGATGATGGTAAAACCCCTTTATCAGGAGCAGATGAGGAGGAGTGTCCAAAGCTTCTTCTTTGAACTATGCAATACATTTCTAGAGAAATAAAGGAGATGAAGATGGATAGACATAAGGAATCCCCTAAAGGGCTTCTACATGGTTAAGGCCCCGACATTTCTCATCACTCGAGTGATCAACCAGTGAAGCAACAGCATATTTCCCAATGCTCTACAATTCCTACATTCTTAATAGTGGGAAATGGAGGGTTTCAAGAACAAGAAACTCTTGAAGACAATTTTATGGAGTATGAGACTCAATCTCATAGATTCAAGGATCATTTGAGTTTTCAAGAATTTTTTCAAATCAAGGACAATAGGAGACCCAGGCATCACAATTAAGGTGGAGGATTCATTCAGAATCGTGATCTACACCGAACTATGGGTATATTTTTCTTACCCAACTTTTATTGGTCATCTAAATGCACTTCCAAATCATGGGTAGATAAACTAGACATCTACTTCCAGCGAAACCAAGTACCGAAGATGGAGGCCATCAATATAGCAGCGTTGCACCTTGAGGGTGAGGCACATGATTGGTGGTTTCATGGCTTGTCTACATTGGGTCATGTCAATGTGACTGCATATTCAGATTTCGCAAGGAGGTTGGTGGAGAGGTTTGACTGGAGAGACCCGGAGGCACCTTTCATGGGGATAGAAAAGCTCAAACAATCAGGTAATCCAGAAACTTTCATATCTGAATTTCTAAAACTTTTTTTCATGGTTCCTGATTTATCTGCAGCAAGGAGGGTCTATATGTTTATTGATGGGTTAGCAGAACCTCTACATGGGTTGGTTAAATCTACCAAACTGATCTGAATTTATGCAGGAACGCAATAGAATAAACATATAACCATAAATACAGAGATGCAGCGGAAATAACACTTCATTTCATTAATATCAAAGAACTGATTTATCATTTAGAAACAGTGGGAAATCCTAAACAGCCAAAACCCTAACCCTAGGAGATGAAGCGCCAAAACTATGGGCCCCGTTTGGATAAATTGGTGTTTCAACTTCCCAGGGGCGTAACTTTGGCATACGATCTCCGTTTGATGCGTACCATACCTCGTTAGAAAGATCTGTCCAAGGAATACAAATTTGGAACCGGGCAACATCCGGTCAACGGACCCATGTGCCTGGGTTCCCCAAAAAACGTCGTTTAGGGCCTCAAAACGGCTCAGGAAGTTCAGGACCCGAAAAACTGCTAAAAATAGTAAGTTATGCCGAAACTGAAAAACTGAAAGAGACAATGGTGGGGGGCCAAGTGGAATAGGTGGGTGGCCACCAATATCCACCTAGATCATTCCTCCCCCTTAGGAAGCAATGGTCCCCATTGCGTTAAGTTCCTCCATGAGATGAGGAAATTTCTGCTGAACTTGGTCCCTGGTGAACCACTTTCCTTGGTGCAGGAGTTGGCCAGCTTTAACAACCCGATACAGTTGGATCCTCTGTTGGCGAGTGTTCTTAATTTGCATGTCCATGATACAATCTGTGGTGGCCTGTTCCATGCAATCTGGGTTTAACTCTGTTGGTGTGAGTTGTTGTCCAATGTCAGAGGTGTCCAATAGAGGTGGGAACTAGGTACGAAGGCGATCCACATTGAAGACTGGGTGCAAACCAAGGAATGGTGGAATACTAAGCTCGAAGGAATTGTTCCCTACAGCCTTGGTGATGGTGTACGGTCCGTATCGGAGCGGGCGAAGCTTGCGATGGGGTCCAGTGAGGCGCTCCTTCTGCAAATGTAGCCATACTTTGTCACCCACCTGGAAGTTGTGTGGCACCGGTGTTGATCATGGCGTTGCTTGTACTTGGCATTGGCTCTGTCCAATATATCATGAACCTGTTGGCGGATGTGTTGAATGCGCTCGATGAAGCTACTGGCTTTGTCAACTTCAGACTGGACATGAGCTGAATTGGCCTGAGCAGCTGCAAATGGCATGGCTACGTCAATAGGGCATAGTGGCTGGAATCCCAAGCCCACCTGAAAGGGGCTATGGCCGATTGAACTGTGGAGAGCCCGATTATAACTATGTTGTACATAAGGGAGGCTCTCGTCCCATGTGCGTGGATGCTTTGAATTGTACATGCGCAGAATGTGTACAATCATTCTGTTGACGACCTCTGTCCGGCCATCTGTTTGGGGATGGAAAGCTGTGGACTTGGTGAGCTTGGTATCCAACATCGACCAGAGGCTGGACCAAAATGTGCTGAGGAACCTGCTATCCCGATCTGATATGATAGACTGTGGGATCCCAAAGTGCACCCACACTCGTTCAAAGAAGAGTTTAGCAGTGGCTTCTGCTGTGATATTCTTCTTGCAGGCCGCCATAATAGCCATCTTCGAGAATCTGTCGACGACCACAAAAACACAGTCATTTCCCTGCTTAGTAGAAGGCAGGCCCGACATGTAATCCATGGAGATGGATTCCCAAGGTCGACTAGGGGTAGGTAGAGGAGTATATAGGCCTTGCTTCTTGATGGTCGGTTTGGCAATAGCACAAGCAGTGCAGGATCTGATGTGCTTCTCGACATCCTTTCGAAGGTTCGACCAATAGAAATACTTCTGCAGGATTGCTACTGTTTTCTCGACCCCGAAATGCCCAGCGACTCGACTGTAGTGTGCTTCCCATATCATCTTGGCACGCTCGCTTGAAGGAACACAAAGGTGTCCCAGGTGACATAAAAGTGCATCTTAGAGGTGAAAATTTGGAACTTGCGTGCCCCCCAAGAGTGCCTTGTAAGTGTGGCCGAATTCTGGGTCACTCTCATAGAGAAGCGGCCAATCAGAAGTCTCGTGCCCACAAGAGTTGAGCACGGTGGTGAGCGCCACGATCGGTGGTCGGCTGAGGCAGTCTGCAACATGATTGGTGCTACCCTTCTTATACTTGATGTTCAAATGAAACTGTTGCAGATATGTAGACCACTTCTGATGGCGATCATTCTGCAGCTTCCCTTGTGTCTGTATGAACTGCAGGGGCCTGTGGTCTGTATGGATGATTGTTTCCTTCCCCAAAATGTAATGCTTCCATTGTCGACAAGCTTGCACAATGGAGTACATTTCTTTGTCATATGCGGGGTACTTGCGAACTGTGTCAGACAATGTCTCACTGTGAAATGCCACTGGATGTCCCTGTTGAGTAAGAACTACCCCAATAGCATAGTCAGAGGCATCTGTCTCGATCTCAAATGGCTGTTGCAAGTCTGGTAAAGTGAGCACTGGGGTAGAACAGAGGCGGTTTTTCAGTTCTGTGAACGCCTTCTGTTGAGGTTCCGACCAAAATTTTTTTTCTCTCGCTCCTCCCTTGGTGACTTGACTCAAGGGCCAAGTGATATGAGAGAATCCCAATACGAACCTCCGGTAGAAATTAGCAAGACCCAGAAAGCTGCGAAGCTCTGTTATAGTGGTTGGGGCTGGCCAATCACGAATGACTTGGATCTTGGCTGGATCCACATGCACCCCCTTTCATCAATAATGTATCCCAGATATTGAACCTGGGTCATGCCAAAAGTGCACTTCTCCAAATTGGCACACAACTTGTGTTGCCACAGTGTTTGGAGGACTTGTCGGATGTGGTGAAGGTGCTCTTCCCAAGTCTGGCTGAAGATCAGAATATCATCCAAGTACACCACTACAAACGAGTTGGTGAATGGCCGCAAGATGTCATCCATCATCCTCATGAAGGTGGCGGGAGCATTCGTCAACCCGAAAGGCATGACCAGCCATTCGAAAAGGCCTTCCTTGGCTTTGAAGGCAGTCTTCCACACATCGGAGGGTTCAATCGGTACTTGGTGATACCCAGACTTCAGGTCGATCTTGCTGAAATATTTTGCACCTTTGAGTTGGTCCAGAAGGTCATCAATCCGTGGGATTGGGTACCTATTCCGGACAGTGATCTTGTTCGGCGCCCGATAGTCAATACAGAGTCTCCACGTCCATCAGCTAGCACGGCCCACCAGCAGTCGGGCTCCCCACGGGGCGATGAACTTGATGCGATGCGGCCTTTCTCTGTGCGCTATCTGTGAATCTTTGTCTCTTCTGCGTCATTCTCGGAGAACGAGGAAGCGTCGATAGATGCGGTCCATTGGGTAGCGGTGCACCTGGGGTCAGATCAATCGGGTGCTTGACCTGACAGTGCAGAGGAACCCCTGTGGGTGAGGTGAATATGTCTCCATACTCCTCCACAACCTTATCCATTTGTTGTTGTTGTGCAGAGGAGCCCTGTCTGGAGGATGTGGCCACAGTCTTCTTCTTGCCCTGGGGGCGGATCATCAGGAAAACGAATTTCCTGTTTTGGGAAATGAGCTTACTGCATTGTTTTGCAGTAACCAAAGAGATAGTCGTAGGAGGTGGTACCTCTGGTATCCTGTACAACTTATTTCCCAAAGTAATAATAACAGCACGAGGTCGAGACTCATACACAGCATGACGCCTCCACAAGTATGGTTGTCCTAATAATACATCAGAAACATCAATAGGAGCAACGTCACATAATACCTCATCCGCGAAGGGCTTGATGCTATAGGGAAGGCGACACTGCCGGCTGACGCGGAGATCTCGTCCTTGGTGAAGCCACCCGATGGTGTATGGATGTGGGTGAGATGTGGTCGACAAGCCCAACCGCTTCACGGCGTCTGCTGAAATGAGGTTCTTTTGTCTCCCATTGTCGACAATGAACTGTACCGGGGAGCCCTTTACCCACATCTGGGAGTGGAAGAGACGTTCCTCCTCCTCTGGATCTTCCGGTTCCTCCTTTTGGATCTTTGCAGTGGCAACAATGGCGTTGGGCTCCGCATCAATAATCTGTTTCCCTTTTTCATTCACCTTTTCAGGTTCTGATTCGGAGTCAGAGCATGCATCTGACTCAGAAGCCCTCATCTCGGCCACTAGCGGCTGCTTGGCCCGACACTCACTTGTGTTGTGAGTGGAGCTCTTATGGAACTCACACCACTTTCCCGTGTCCTTCTTTGGCTTTGCGGTGCTGTTCTTTTCTTGTGGCTTTGATGAGTTGTCTTTAGCCACCATGCCTTGGCTCGGTCCTTTGTTCTGTGGTTTGGAAGCACCTTTCCCTTGCTTTTGATTCGCAGATCCAAAGTCTCGCTTCTTCTGCTTGAATTTCTGCTTAATCTTGGCAGCATACCGGTATGCCGTACCAAGCAAGGAGATGTCAAGGAACTCCATTTCCTCCTGAATGTATTTGTGCAGACAGCTGCGATACTTTAGCACCAGATGTTTCTCTGAATCTTTGATACCCAACTTTGTGCGCGGGGTATGGAACAGATTCGTCAGCTCATGCACATCTTGATCCCTTTGTTGTCGCAGCGTGGTCCATTGTATGTACTTGTCCTCATAGCTCCCCACGAGATAGTACTGTTCCTTGACGGCGTCTCGGAAAGAATTCCAGGTTGGTACGGCCGAGAACAGAGAGGGTTCTGTCTGGTCCTTGTTCTCACAGTAGGTTTCCCACCAGTCCTTAACATGGGGGGTAGCTTTGAGGAGTGCAAAAATAATCTTCTCCCGGTCTGAAAAGTCATGAACAGAGAAATATCCTTCTAATAGATTCAACCATCTATCTACGGCATCTGCGTCTATTTGACCCTCAAGTATGGGAATGTCAAAATTTACTTGTACCTTAAAGGGAGTCGCAACTCCAGAGTGGCTACTGGATGCAGATGCGCCGCCGGTGGGCAGCCGTTGAAGGATCTGAGCAAAGCTATCCATCATCGCGTTCCTTTGTTTTTCGAGGGCTTCCTCGAGCAATATTTTGATAGGATCTCCTGCTCCCTCATCTTTCTTTTCGTCCCCCATGGGCGTCCGTCGAGGTTTGCGAGGCTGATCTTGCAAAGGTTCCACCAGATCAAGCCCTAGCTCCTTATACCCCGGCCTCGTTGGGGACATGCAAAGAAGGATCGAGAAAAAGCAGACCGCTCTGATACCACTGATCCGGATTTATGCAGGAACGCAACAGAATAAACATATAACCATAAATATAGAGATGCAGCGGAAATAACACTTCATTTCATTAATATCAAGAACTGAAATTTGCTTACAGACAGAATGGAAATAAAACTAGCTAGGGCGCTGGTAGCTATCTCTGAGAAGAGATGTGGCGGCTACAGGCCTCTAAACTGTGTTACAATGAGGCTCGAGGGCCTATTTATCATTTAGAAACAATGGGAAATCCTAAACAGCCAAAACCCTAACCCTAGGAGATGAAGCGCCAACACTATGGGCCCCGTTTGGGTAAATTGGTGTTTCAACTTCCCAGGGGCGTAACTTTGGCATACGATCTCCGTTTGACGCGTACCATACCTCGTTAGAAAGATCTATCCGAGGACTACAAATTTGGAACGGGCAACATGGTCCATGGACCCATGTTGCCCTCCGTTTTCCCAAAAAATGTCGTTTAGGGCCTCAAAACGGCTCCGGAAGTTTAGGACCCGAAAAACTGCTAAAAATAGTAAACTGTGCCGAAACTGAAAAACTGAAATAGACAATGGTGGAGCCCCAAGTGGAATAGGCGGGTGACCACCAATATCCACCTGGATCACAAACCCACTACCCTTCAAGATGCCATTGAAAGGGCTAGAGATCTACAAGATGCCTTACCAAAAGCAAAGGCAGCATTTTAGAAAAAGCCCACTTTTCAATCAAAAGGAAAAGATGAGAAGGCTCCTTTTTGAAAATAGA